>VUYV01000003.1:111081-164093 GCA_008711295.1 Anarhynchus alexandrinus
TCCTCCTCCTCCTCCTCCTCCACCAGTACACTCCAGTTCCACTCCATCACCCGCGGCCGCTCGGCGCCCCGCGGTAGAGATGCTGCGCGGCGGCGTGGGGAGGCGGCGGCGAGCATGAAGCCGGCAGGATGGGCGCGAACAATGGCAAGCAGTACGGCAGCGAGGGTGAGTTTTTTGGGGGGGGAGGAAGGGTGCTGGGTTAGCAGAGGGGTCGCCNATTATTAATATTATTTTTTTAATAGGTGGGAGGTAACCGCTGTCTTAGTTCACGGGCGGTGTGGCTTAAAATGTGGATGCAGCTCCAGGGCTTACGGCAGCGTAACTTTGCTAAAAAACTCTTAGAGCGCCCTTTGTAATCCTTTTCTACTTGTCTTTATATCCCAGGATCCTTATATTATGCAGTATGGTATATGACTGCTTCCTGTCTGAACAGAAAAAAAAAAAATTAACCCCAGGAAAAAGGGGGGGGGTGGGGGTGGGAGAGTTAATGTTCTCCAGCTGTTATCCATAGATTGTACTCCTGCAATTTCGCTTCAGTGAAACTTTAGTGGGTTTGGTTTTAGATACGCAGGGCCTGATTCATTCTTGTGGAAACCTATTAGTCTCGCTGGAGTTGCATCAGGGATGAATTTCAGCTGCTTTGCTGCTGGTGTGAAGGACTACTGGAACAGTCAGCTGGTGTCAGGCAAACCAATGGCCAGTACAGAAAGTTTTGTCTTCCTGCCAGCTAAGGTTTAAGCTTTCTTTAACTTTTAGCTGTCTTGTATACGTGTTGCCCTCATAGTATTTAGGCAACTATGTAGGATGTATGTCTTCCCCTCATAGTATTGGGCAACTATAAAGGACGTTTACATTCCCCCCCCTTTTTTTTTGTTGTTGAGTTTGTGGGTGGAGCGAGGGAGATGGTCCTATGGTCTGCTCGATTCTTTGGGAGTCCAGAAAGCAACCGCCAAAGAATACACCTCTCTCACATCCAAAATATGCATGAAGATTGTGAAAAGGAAAGGGGGGAAAAAAACACCACTTCTCAAACAGATTCTGTAGGTCCTTTCATTTATTGCCAAATGAGCTCTGCTTTCGGAAGAGTTGAAGAAGTCAGAAGCTTTATGCTGAAGATATTCTCACTGCTGTGGGGTTTTGCTCACTTGATACCATCATTAGAATAACTTCTGCATAAATGGGATGAGCCTGCAAGCTGCGATCAAAGCCTCTATGGATTCCTCCTGAAAGGGGAAATCCTAGTTTGTCCCCAGAGTTGAAAGGGTCAGTGATTATAGTTCTGGTCGCTTGCAAAAATCGTGTTGCCGAGGGGTGTTTAACATGATGATAGGAAAGCACGGCTGCATCCGTCAGCTTTCCTGTGAGCTCAGAGGAATGCTTGCTTCAATTAACATACAGTTTTGGTGGAAGGATGTGGTGGACACTGAGACTTCTGCAGCCCTCAGTGAAGTGGAGGAGAGCTTTACAGTTCCAGAACTACCTGATGGGAGCTGTGAAGAAGAGGAGGACTGGTGCAACCAAGTTATTCTGAATTAATTCACCTCTTACCTCCATTCAGAGTGAAGGTTGGATCCTGGGAATGCAGACTACGTGTGGCGAAATTAATCTCTGCAGTACAGACCATTACCTGGGTTGAGAAATAGAAAGAACACTGGTTTAAAAATAAAGAAAATAAAAATAAATAAATAAATCCCTAACCCCATGGCCAAAACTTTGATCTTTCAATTTAGGTAACTTGTTTTTTCAATTTAGGCAACATACAACATTAATGTGTTCGTAGATATGGGTTTCCTGGCAGCTTCTGTGCATCATCAATTACTGTGAAACTTAGAGAAGCTCATTTGCTGCTTTCTTTCTGGGTGATGCAGAGGAGAGCAAATCTAAACCTGACAAAGGGAGGCCTTTCTTTCAGAAGTTGCTCATGCTTTTGGTGCCTTTGACAGTTGAACTGCTTAATTGCCATAAAAAGTTGCTTTTTAACACGATTGTGATTGCGATCCTGGGTAGAGGGGGAGCACTCCAAGGAAATATCCAATTGCTCTGGGCTTTAAGAGCAGCCTGGATATCTGGGTCGAAGTTCATAGAGTGGCATCTGTGGTTAGTTATGTGGTACATCATTTTCAGCATAGCAGGCTTTGCAGGCTAAAATACTGCAGTATGCTGTTTTAGGGATGGAGAAAAGTACCTCTGTTTAGCTGAGCTTCTTGAAGGTTGTTTTCATATTTGCTGCTTGCTAATATCACAGGTGAGATTTCAGAAAGATGACTGCAAATGGCTTTTAAAATGGCTGTTGTTTTTCACACAGCCTTCCCATCCGCTGTGAAACTGCAACACCAAGAGTTTGCCCTAATTGCTTCTCATCTCAAAGGGCAAGGATAACTCTGGCTCAAGATATCATGTGTAAAACACTAGATAACCTTTATTACTCAGAAATCACACTTTGCATGGATTGTTACATTGTCACACTTATCAGTACTATACAATTTTTCAAAATTCACATATACACATATACACTGTGTATGCAATGACCTCAGGCAGCTGTCCTAAGTGTTTGTGACTAATCACATAAACTACACTTTACTGCCCTTTTTATTTATTTATTTTTTTTTAATTGTCCAAGTCTTTATTGAATAGAATTTTATTGGAAGCTACAATTGTCATGTTAAGATAGACAGAAGAGTTGGAGGTTTGGGGAGTCTAAATTAGTTTACAGCATCTGGTGAATTCTGGCACCTTTGATGAGTATATCTGTTTTCCATAAATTTAATTTTCTAAGACAGACTAAAATCTGCTCTGAATGAAGCGTAAATGTGAATAAAACCTCTTCTCTGAAAAATCATGTCATGCTGATGGGATATGAACACAATACCCATTAAAAAAAAAAAAAACCAACCACAAAACAACCAAACCCCAAAATTCTAACATACCAATTTTTTTCTACAGGAGTTTACCTGTTTTTAAAATTAATTATTAAATACAAGTTTATTTTCCCAGTTTTCATTTGGCCTTTTAAAATGTTTCTGTAGAGGGAGATAATTTCCAAAAGCTTCTTTATCTGGAAAAATATGGAGCTTAAGACTGCAGGCTTACCATGGTGTGCGGTAGATACCGACTGAAGTGTTAAAGTTTGAAGTTAGTCTTTTTGAATGTGCTCCAGCAGTTACGTTTGAATAGCATGACGGAAGGTAATAGATCACTGGAGCGAGAAATCCATTTGATCATGGAGCAGTTTCTGTAAGCCTTGCACCTATGCAGTAGAAACGTATCATCAGTTACTTTAGCAAAAGTGTGTGCTGCTGTCCTTCACTTTCTTGTCTTAGGGATAAATCATTCACCTTTCTGTCATGGATTTAGTTCTTTGCTTGATTGCCTACCTCCTGTCTGATAGCAGAAGGAGCAGCCTGTTGTAGAAGCTATCAAAAATCAAAGTTTTTTATTCAAGGATCTTTGTTAAAATGAATTGCCTAGGAGAATTGCAGCTGACCAAATAAGACATGATTCATCACCACAGATGAGGAGCCTGAATTGATGTATATTGCCCTTTAACTATTGCTGTGCTGGTTAGACACCTAGGCAGTTGCTGTTCATAACTTGCTGCACACCGCTTCTGTAACAGTCCTGTGCAGAATAACGTGAGGTGTGCTGGGCAGGAGGCTAGGCGGGGGCTGGTATGGAGCCTGCCATTGGACTAGAGAGCAGCTGACATCTCCCTGCTTTCCTTGGGAAAAGATGACTGAACACTGTCCCTCTTACCACCTGAGACAATTTTGCGTCCACAAGGGGAGGACTTGAAAATTGCCACCTCCTGTTTTATCAGGAAATTGGCTCTGTGATGTGAACCAGCAGGGCAACCTGTGTTCTTACGTACGAAAGGAAGCTGTGGCGTTGAGGAATGGCTGCTTTGCAAAATAACCATAACTCTTCTTCCCAAGTGACTTCATTAAATTATGAGACCTGAGAACCAGTCAAATTGGAGTAGCTAAATAATGATACGACATTTTGCAATACTGGTGTTCAGACCTTACGAAGGCATGTCTTTTTAATGAGTCAACTGTCTGGATTGCTGCAGTTGCTGATGAAACCTCCTTTCATTATCTCTTGCTCCTTCTCCTTCCAGAAGCTGATCTAGAGAGGGTTGGGGACAGGGTGCGGCAGCTCTGGTTGATCAGCTAAAACATATCGTGAAAGACTTGCTATGACACAGGAGCCTGGTGTTGCGGAGAGCAGAGGATGGCAAGGGGGAAATAGATGAAATGGCAGCTTAGGCAAGGAAATCGACATAATTCCAGAATCACAAGCCTTGCTGACAAACTGATGGGTTGCTTTGTTTTGGTTTAAATCTAAATATTTAATTGGGGATATTTAAATGGAAACTCTTTGGTAATAATTTTAACTCAGTTCTGGTTTTGAAAACATACTTTCCCCAAACTTTTGTTTGTGGCATTTTCTATTCACAAAGCCCTTGGAGGGAGGATGCCCGCCCGTGTAGACCCCTGTGTCCTGCTAGTGTAAGTGCCAGTGCAGATACCTGCTTATGTCACAGGATATAGTTGCCACAAAGCACAGGCAACATGGTTCATGAAGGTGGCTTTAACTATGACAATGGGTGAGCAGACATATGGTAGCCGAAGCTTTCTAGGGATTGCCAGCGTGTAGCACTGTGGTGAAATAGGTCAGTCTGTGTTCCTTTTAGAGTAGGCTACTCTCTTAAATCCCTTCCTTCAGCAGGGGGAGATGCTTTACAGACCGAAGATTTCATACTTGTGTCCTCTTTCTTGAAGGCGCTGTGGGACACAGTGACTCCTTGCAAATGCTGCCTTTGATTAGATGTCTGCTAATTCAGCGATGGCAAATGTTCTGACACATCAGATGTTGTGTGTGGAAATCTTTTAAACCCAAAAGTTCTGTTATTCAGGACCTATAGAGTTTTGCATATGTTAGGATTTGTTTCCCCACAAACTACTGGTAGATTAACTTCACATGCAGTGTTTGTCAGGTCTGAAGACCAGTATAATGTGGTGGTCTTGTACTAGAGAAACAGTATTAGTGATGGGTAAGATATTTTGTTTAAGAGTCGTATCAGAATAGTTTATCAATGGTGCATACTGGTTGTTAGAATCTGTGGAGCCTCACAGGATATTTTAATGAGTGTAATGTAATGGAAAAGACAGTAAATTAAGTTTTATTGAATTATTTAATTACAAAATTATGATACCCCACTCCCTCCCATGGAGGTACCTTCTCTGTGCACTATGTCTTCAGCGGGCAGGGCAGTTTTTGATTCTGGTATTATTTTTTTTTTTTTCCTTTCACCCCATGAAATTCCCAGAATCAAGTGAAAAGTCTCATTAAGTTAGGTGCTAAATGTCTCCTAGGCTGTGCAGTTTATTCCCACTTTGTTTTGATGTCTGAGTTGCATTTATGCCTTACTATCTGACGTGTTAAACGTGAAATTTAGCATACAGATTTACCAGTGTCTTGCTTATGGTTCTGATCCTTTCCCAGGTGATCTGTTGAGATAAGATATCTTGCTGTTCTTGGAGAAGTCTTTTTGTCCTGTTTTGGCTAGTCCCCTCTCATACACCTCCCAAGTGCAAAATAGCTGCAATTGAACCTTAACACCCTCCATAGGACTACTGTAAATATTATGGTGCTGCTCAATGACACTTTCTGTGTTGCACTTACTTATGTGGTCGTGTTCTTCATTCTGGTGCTCGGCCAGCATTGGTTCTTACATTTTACCTGTAGCTGGGTTTTACTCTGCTGCATCCAGGGAGTTGAGACCCGCCTCTTAACAGCCAGATTTGGACAGGAAAGATGGCAACATTCAAAATGTCAATCCTTCAAGCAATGTTGATTTTTAAAAGTGAATTTGCACTGACAATGGCCAACTGCTGCTAACATAAAGTAACTTTCATAAATCCTGCTTTATGATATTTTTTTTTTAATGTAAATTTCAGCTGAGTGATGCAAAAGGATTTTGTGTGTGTGTTTACTCTGTCTGTCTCCAAAAAGTAAATTTACTCTAAGCTCAGTGCTTATGTTGCTCGTTGTTGTTCAGATCACATGGCAGGGCAGGAGGAGGGTCGGATACTGCACTTAACTGAGCTGCTGTGCTGCTTTCGGTTTCTCATAATACAGTATTTTCTTTCTTAAAAAAAACAACAACCAACATCAAAAAACAAAACCAACAAAAAATAACTGTGTGTGTGTAAGCAGGGATGTGTGTTTATATACACACACAAAGGAACAGATCTGTGGGGGATTAGACTTAAAAAGTTGCCAATGTTATTTGTAGCTTTCTAGAAAGTAACTTAGGGGTTCACACATGTTATTTCATAAAGTGTTACTCATTTCATAAAATGCTTCTGGGGGAAGGTAGGGTCTCTTTTATTATTATTATTTTATTAATAGATATAAGCTAATGAACTGTACTCTAGGGAGTTATCTTTGGCTTGGATGGTTGCTTTAGCAAAGTGCAAAAGTAACAGGATGATCTTTCTTTTGTACATTTTTTTTTTTTTTAAATAAAATTTAAAAAAGGGTGCCAGTCAGAGGCCTGAATAAACTTTGGTGCTGGTGATGCAGGACATGGAAAGCTTCCAGGAGAGCCCTCCTAGCTAAGGTAGTATGAGTCTAGGGCTTGCGCATCCTAGTCTGTCTTTTACCCATTCCTCGCAGGCAGGAAAGGAAATGAGGTTGCTTTGGTAACTTTCCTAACCTGAAACTGTATTTTTGTTTTCTTCAAAGAAAGTTCTGTTACTAAACTTCCAAGCTGAAGTTGATACTGTATCAATATTTATGGAAAAACATCAACACGTATTCAGAATTGGCTACATGGTTTTAAGTCTAAATTGCTACCCCAAAAATCTCCTCAGAGAACTTCGTTTTCTGGCATTTTCAGTCCTTTGGCTACTTCTGGATTCTTCGCTTCTGCGAACAATTCCTAACTAGGAATTGGTTTGCTTCTTTGTGGGTCTTGTTTACGTTAGGAAAGTGATTGGCAGAAGGCAGTGGATGACATTTGAAGGCTGAAATGCACAAGCGGTTTATTTCTGCTCTTTGTTTTGTAGTCAGCTATGCCTGTATTCTTTAGCGCAGGACATGTGCTTTGCTAAATTAGGGCAACTGTTTTATTAAGAAGTAAAAACCTTCAAAACTCGAAACATGGTTGATGGGCTGGTGGTAGAATCTGGGTTTTTGTTCATAAAGAAGAGAAACGTAACATTTTCTGGGAATATGGATGAACAAGCTGTGACTGGATAGACATGCTGCTGGGCTCTGGTACTCAAGAAGTGTTTGCATTGAGTACAAGTAGTGTTGTAGCTGACCTCAGGGTAGGGGAAAGCTATTAATTTTGTCTGATCATATCTCTCACTTAATTCCATGCCTACCTGTGTGCCTTCTAGCATAGACATCCCATTAAGGACAGTCTTATGTGAGAGCTCCTTGGAGGATTTGAAATATAGAGGAGGTGCTATCCTCTTGATGTTATGCTGCAGGTCATTAAAGAAGTCTTCATTATCCAAGATCACACCTCTTACATGCTTACCACTGTGGTGTCTGTATCTGTAGACGTCTCTGCACAGAACAAGAATTCAGGAGGGACCATGGCCATTCTTCTCAAGAAATTGGTAAGGCCTATGTATTGACCAAAGTATGTGTCTTTACTCCAAGAAGCTCCAAAGCAAAAAGAAACAGGATTAAACTGTGCTGATCAGAGAAACACTCTCATATGTATTCTATATGGAGGTGTGAAGAAGTGCTGCTGTGATTGTGTTATGTAGACTGAACTGTAGGAAAGCCTGGAATAGGCACACACAGTTTCAAGTACTGCCTTAAAGGAAAAGCTTGAGGTGGCTGTATTTGAACAGATATTTAAGGAAAAGGCTCCAACTGTCCACCACTATCCAAACTCAACAAAAGTAATTTCTTGGCAAAGTAGGTCTCTTCACCCTACACACTTTTTTTGACCTCTGCTTAAACAAGTAAATGGGGAAAAAAATTACTGTGTGATTTTTTTCTTTCTTTCTTTTTTCCTAAATGCATTTCCCTCACCCCACCAACTTGAAACCCTTGTTGTAAGACTACCTGTTCATGCAAATGGATGTTTTACACACGTCTGTATTTATTTGAACTGGGTAATTACTGCAGGCATCTGCACAGCATTGGGAATATTTTTCCTTCCTGTGCTCAACAGCACTGTTCGCTGAAAATGTAACACCAGGTTTCATTTATATGCATGGGCTTTTAAAGAGAGGAATCTATAGTGGCATATCACAGAATGGTAGGGGTTGGAAGGGACCTCTGGAGATCATCTAGTCCAATGCCCCACCCAAAGCAGGGTCACCTAGAGCAGATTGGACAGGACAGCATCCAGGCGGGTTTTGAGTATCTCCAGAGAAGGAGACTCCACAACCTCTCTGGGCAGCCTGTTTCAGTGCTCTGCCACCCTCAAAGTAAACAAGTTTTTCCTCATGTTGAGATGGAATTTCCTGTGTTCCAGTTTGTGCCTGTTGCCCCTTGTTCTGTCACTGGGCACCACTGAAAATGGTCTGACTCCAACCTCTTGACACCCACCCTTTAGATCTGTGTAAGCATTGATGAGTTCCCCTCTCAGTCTTCTCCTCTCCGGGCTAAACGGACCCAGGTATCTCAGCCTTTCCTGATAAGAGAGGTGCTCCATTCCCTTGATCATCTTTGTAGCCCTCTGCTGAAATCTCTCCAGTAGTCCCCTGTCTTTCTTGAACTGGGGAGCCCAGAACTGGACACAGTACTCCAGATGTGGTCTCACTAGGGCAGAGTAGAGGGAGAGGATGACCTCCCTTGACCTGCTGGCCATGTTTTTTTTTTTTTAATGCACCCCAGGATACCATCAGCCCTCTTGCCCACAAGTGCACACTGCTGGCTCATGGTCAACTTGTTGTCCACCAGGACTCCCAGGTCTCTCTCTGCAGAGTTGCTTTCCAGCAGGTCAACCCCTAACCTGTACTGGTGCATGGGTTTATTCCTCCCCAGGTGCAGGACCCTACACTTGCTCTTGTTGGACTTCATTAGGTTCCTGTCCACCCAACACTCTAACCTGTCCAGGTCTCACTGAAAGGTGGCACAGCGTTTTGGGGTGCCAGCCACCTCTCCCAGTTTTGTGTCATCAGCAAATTTGCTGAGAGTACACTCTGTCCCCTCATCCAGGTCGTTGATGAACATGTTGAACATGACTGGACCCAGTACTGACCCCTGAGGAACACTGCTAGTTACAGGTGTCCAGCTAGACTCTGCACCACTGATCCCAACCCTCTGAGCTCTGCCATTCAGCCAGTTCTCAATCCACCTCACTGTCCACTCATCTAACCCATGCTTCCTAAGCTTACCTATGAGGATGTTATGGGAGACTGTGTCAAAGACCTTGCTGAAGTCGAGGTAGACAACATCCACTGCTCTCTCCTCATCCACCCAGCCAGTCATTCCATCACAGAAGGCTATCAGTCTGGTCATGCATGATTTCCCCTTGGTGAATGCATGTTGACCACTCCCAATAACCTTCTTTTCCTCTACTCTCCTTGAGGGTGCTGATTTTGCCTAAATGATCTCTAACCCAATCCTCCTCAACCAAGGGAAAGTCTTGCTTTCTCCAGACTTTTTCTCTTACCTCCATGGTCTGGGGTTCCTGAGGGCTGGCCTTAGCAGTAAAGACTGAAGCAAATAATGCATTCAGTAACTCCGCCTTCTCTGCATCCTCCGTCAGCAGGGCTTCCGCCTCACTCAGCAGTGGGAATATCAGTTATTGCTGTGACTTTAGCAGACCTTTGCTCAGTGTGAAGGGTCTGTTCTAACACATCTGTTTTCAGAATTGAGAGATGAAAATGCATAACATACACCAACTTGCATTCAGAAATAGGTGACATAGTGACTCTCTTGAGCTGAAGAGTCATGTAGTTAGACATATGTTGCCATCACACCCTTGCTGTAGTAGTGTGCATGATAGTCCAGTACTTAACCTGGAGCTCTGTATTCCAGGCAGGCAGTGCTAGTGAACCCTTCCAAAGACCCCTCTTGGAGTAGAGAGAAACAGGAAGCTCTCTTTCATGCCCGTGTTTTGAATCAGGAAATTCCTGTCTACAATACATAAATTTGTCATATCAACATGTTAAATCATGTGACGCTTTCTTTCTTGAGGATTTGTGTACAAATGTGTATAATAGCTGCAGGAATACTATACTGAAGTCTTTTCAAACAGCATACTAACTTGGAGGAATGTGGTTTAATACTTTTTTTCAGTGAATCTATTAAAAAAAAAAATCTTCCTCAATTTCCTTTTTTGTTCCTGTAAAAGCATTAATGAAATTTGCAGATGATAATATAAAAGGAGCAGTTATGAGGTCAGACAAGAAAAAGAAGAAGCCAGAAGCACTAGCATAATATCAGTGATAGCTAACCAGGAAGAACCCCTTTTGATTGAGTCACACAGGCTTGTTTGACAGTGAAAGGAGAATTTGCATCGAGTCTAGTTGTCACATTACATGTGTAGTCTTCTCGGTTTGTGGGGAGCTCAGGCTTTTATTGCTTGTATGACTTGCATGCATTGTGGAGAAGCAGGCCATCTATTTAAGGCTCTGATGTCACTTTGTTGCCAGATTGCACACGATCCTCTTTCTGTGTAAGTGTAACTGCATGGGGTAGAGAAACTTGCAGTCTTTTTTCCTTAAATTGTTTAATAATTACTTAGAGAACTAGTATTTCATTTAAATCCTATCCTTGAGAGATAGTAAAGCTATTGTGGGAATTGATGAATAGAAAGCGCATGTATCTGAGAGTTTCGTATGGTGCTCATGAGCTCTTATCATGAAATGTCATTGTTTTGTCACTGGGGCAATTATGGTAGTACTTAATCTAGCTCACCACTGGAGTGCAAGACAAAAGGCAACAGCTGGTCACCAACAGAAATACTGAACAGATCATCTTTTCTGTAGTACCTAGTAAAACATATTTCTATTCTCTGTATTCCATTTGCCTTTTCTCTGACAGTTTATAAGGAAGTTGCTTGTGACATCAACATAACTTTTTTTTTTTTTTAAACTAAGATGATGGAAACAATAAGCTATTGCTGAAATATGTGGTGAAAATTGTTGATATTATACTACTACGACTCATGCTTTTAGAATTTTTGGAACTTCAGGATTTACTAAAAGAGGTATAAATAAAAGCCTCAGAACAGAAGGATTTCAATTCCAGCTAGCCATGATAGCATTAAGTTGAAACTAACAATATGCTCTTGTATGTCAAGAAGATCTAGTAGCTGACCTTCCTCCTTGAGTTCATGTTTGATTGTACTCTTTTGTGGCCAACAAGCTTGAAGGTCCTCATCTGTTTTTATCAGCATTTGAGAATATAGGTGCTCTTACTGCAGAGCCTTTTGCTGAGGAATTCCTCTCTTGTTCTGGAATACTAGACTGCCAGTGGAGAACAGTGCAGACAGTAAATTATGACATTTTCCAATCAACTCCTGGCCATATCTTGATGTCTACTTTAGAGCCTGAAGTATACAAACTCACAGGTTGGAAGTGACATCTCTGGAGATCTCTAATCCAACCCACCGCTCAAAATAGAGTCAACTAGAGCAAGTTGCCCAGAACCATGTGCAGTCAGATTTTTGAGTGCCTCCAAAGATGAAGACATTACAACATCCCTGGGAAACCTGTTCCAGTGCTCAGTCACCNAAACAAACCCAAACAAACCAAGCTTTATCATGTTTTAATGTAAGTGCTTGCATTTCAATTTGTGCCCGTTCCCTCTTGTCTGTTCACTGGCTGTCACTGAGAAGAGTCTGGCTCTGTCTTCTTTATTCCACTGTCTCTCGTCTCTTTATTTTTTTACACATTGCTAAGGTTGCCCCTGAGCTCTCTCTTCTCTAGGGTAAACTGTCCTAGCTCTCTGACTTTCTCCTCATGTGTTAGATACTGCAATCCCTTAATTCTATTTGTGGGTTTTTGCTGGAGACTCTCCAGTATGTCCACGTCTCTCTTTTACTGAAGGTCCCAGAACTGGACCCAGCACTCCAGATGTAACCTTACCAGTGCTGAGTAAAGGGGGAGGGTCATTTCTCTCTATCTGCCAGCAATGCTTCCTGCCAGTGATGCAGGCTGGGATACAGTTGGCTGCCTTTGTTGCAAGGGCACATTGCTGACTCATGTTCCACTTGATGTCCACCAGAACCCCAATATCCTTTTCTGCCAAGCTGCTTTTCAGCAGGTTATACCTCTGCAGGTGCAGGACTCTGCATTTCCTTTTGTTGAACTATCTTCCTGAGGCTCTTGGCCTATTTGTCATCCTGTTGAGGTCCATCTGAATGGCAGCAAACCTTTGGTGTAACAGCCACTCCTCCCAGTTCTGTATCATCTGTGAACTTGTTGAGGGTGCACTCTGTCCCATTGTCTAGGTCACCGCTACTGACAGGGCTCCAGCTGCATTTCATGCTGCTGAACACAAAAATTTCAGCCCGGCAGGCTAGTTGGTTTGCAGTTTGTATCACTATCCATTTAGCTAGTCTGTACTTACTTCAGTTTGTCTATGAAGGTGCTACGGGAAACAGAGTTGGAAAGTCCTACTGAAGTCAGGATAAACCACATCTGCTGTACTCCCCTCATCCACTGAGCAAGTAATTTCATTATCGATATCTGCATTATGGTTTGAGAATCCCTCAACAATTTATTGTCCTTTAGACAATTATTCTATCACCTGATGACCCCTCCCCACCTGGGAAGGGGAACGGGGAAAAAAAAAAAAGGAAACCCAAAGATTGAAATAGAAACAGATTAAATAGAATAAGACTAAATAGTTAACATTAATAATAGTAAAGAACCAATATTCTTCCCAATACCAATATAAAATATACAAGGATTATACTCAGCCAATTCTATCAACAGAAAGTTGTGCACTCCCAGCAGGGGACAGCAAATGTCAGACACCGCGAGTGCTACGGCTTCTGGAGGAAGGGAAGGCCTCAGGGGTCTGGCACCAGGGCAAGAAGTTCTCAGGATGGCAGCCATCAAGGGAGAGAGAGAATGCCTCAGCAAACCTTTCTAATTTATGTTGAATGTGACGTTCATGGAATGAAATAATCCTGTTGCCCAGCTCGGGTCAAGTCCTCAGGTCTCGCTCCTCCTCATCCCTGCACCTGGCAAGCTCAAAAACACTGAGGCCTTGAAACCCACACACCATAGCTGGCTACAAAGTAAATATTTTCACCAATTCAGACACTGGAGCCTTCTAAAAGTGCAGTTTTCCCAAGCATTAGAAGAGAAATTAGTCCTGTGTTGCTCAAACCAGGTCTGTCAGGTTTGTCAGGCATGATTTCCACTTATAAACCCACACTAATGACTCCTAATCACCTTCTTGGCTTGGAAATGTTTTCCAGGAAGCTCTGTCACTTTTCTTGGATTGAGGTGAGGCTGACCAGCCTGTGGCTCCCTAGGTTGTCTTCCCTGTCCTTCTTGGAGATGGACGTGATTTTTGCTTTGGTCCAGTCCTCAAGAACCTCTCCTGATTGCCATAACTTTTATAAGATGATTGGGAGTGACCTTGCCGTGGCATTGGCTAGATCACTCAGCCCTCAGAAGTGCATCCCATCAGGTCTCATGGGTTTGTGTTTGTCCATTTTTTTTTTAAATGTTCCCTAACTTGATCCTGCTGTACTTCTACTGGTTACTTATGTTTACAAAAGGTACTACCAGGCTTTCAGAAGCAATAGAGTTCAACTGTAGCAAGTTCTGGCAAGCGTTAAGGCTGTCTTACAGTAGTTGAGTATCTCTAAACAGTGCTCTGTAAACTTGAGTCTACAGCTGGTTTGCAGTTTTTAAGCTGTAATTTATTTTTACCTTATATTATTAAGGTTAAAAAAAAAAGTCTTCATTTCCACTGTATAAAGAAACTCACTCTTTCTCAATGACTATGCTTTCTCTTGGCAGAGAACAGATAAAATAGAAGAATCCTCTTAAGAGTTGTGGTGGTAGAATCTGGCTCTGCTTTTTTCTGTTGCTGTTTCTGGGAGCATAAATGGTCTGTGCTTTTATGAAAAGCTTCTTCAGTGGAGTTTTGCTTGTTTCAGAAGGAACAGCTAGCCCAGGATCACATTTTTCTGCTCTCCTAGAAAATGAAGATTGTCACTTTAATGAAGTTATTATATTTGTGTTAATCATAGTAGGAAATAATTTCTGCAGTTTTTAAGCTGATGTAGTTGTGACTGGTAAAAATACTTGACAGCCATCCATATGCTGCTGGTGTAAAGATTTGCTTCTTTCTATATATTCTAGAATTGGATCAAAAAGGACTTAAACTGAGCATTTAAATTATGGTGCAAGGGGTAGGTTATTATTCAAGTTTAGAAGAAACAGCTTGTTTTTCATGAGTGAAATAATGAAATATGATTGTCTTAAATTTTCTTCTGAAAACAGAAAAACAATCATTACCAGATGACAAGGTCAAATTTTAATGCTCTAAAGTGCTAGTAGATCCTCCTCAGATTAGAATCTTCTATTTAAAACTAAAGCCACGTATGACACAAAGTGTTTTGGGTATTGCTATGTCTTACGCTTCTTGGCAATGGAATTCATATTTTGGTTTTAATACCAAAAAGCTACCTTTAGGTTAATTAACCTGTTAACATTATCGATTCCTTGAACATTTCTTCTGTGTGGGAGAGGGGTAACTTTCTAGAAAGATGTAAGGTTAAATGCCCTGTGACATACTCAGGTCTATGAAAGGCACCGGGATCAGAACTATATCCAGAGTGCCTGGATTAAAACATTCAAGCATACAAGATTTTAGGGGTGACTTTTTAAAAACAGTTTTTCTTTCCATTTATATGTATAGACTATACAGCATAGTCGAGTATGAGGTTTTCTTTGGCACTCATCAGGCATGAGCAGAATATTTTGCTTATGTCTTCATTTCTCTTGGGAAATTATTGCTCTTTATTCCCCTGTGGGTGTACCTTTTGTTGCACTGCCTGGTTGTCTTTATGGAGAAACATGAATGCTTTTTGTGGGTTTTTATTTCTCTTGCCAGGAACTGCTGGAACAAAGGTGAATGTGAGACTTCCTCTCCCTCGAACAATTACTAATTTTTCCTGCTTTGACTCTGGTTTCAAGAGGCTTTATGCAAAAGTGCTTTTCTCATATCTGAGAAATTACCCGACTGTAAATGGACTTACAGTTTATCAAGAGGTAGCATGGGAATTGTGAGTTAGGGGAAGGGTCAGTGTCTGTTTTGTTGTCCAGGAATTTATTGACTGAAGTATTGTGTTTTGATTTAGGGCTTCGGTAATGATGTCATTTGCTTCTCACCATGAAAGTACATAGTATGTCAAGCTGTATTTCTGTCTGTGAGAGATGAACTAGAATGACTGTCCAGCATCTTAAAAATGGTACGTGTTTCTCTAGTTGTGGGTCAGGTAATGAAGCAGAATTGAACCACCTTATCACTTACCCGTTTTGAGCACAGGAAGAAATGTTGGCAGCAGAAGTTGGACACAAGTGAATGTTGCAGACCTGTTCCTTCTGGGTTTCCTGCTTTCATTTTGCCAGGCTTCATTTTCTATAGAAAATAAATTCATGGCCTTCTGTGAATCAGATCTCCTCCTGCCCTTCCCCTGGCTGTGTCCTTCACTGAAGTGTAGGATTTCTTCATTAAGTCCCTACATGAGCAAAAACATTCCTAGAAAGTGAAGTTTGGCTTCCACAGGATTAGACTCTAAACCTGAACAAGTCTAGTCAGACACAGGAGCCTTTCACACAGCAGAATTGGCTGTTAGTGGTTGTGTGGTTTGTCTGTTTGTACCTTTTGAGCACCAATTAATCCTACCCATGTTTCCCTCAATTTTCTTCCTAATTGAGGTATCGGCACTTGGCTGAAAGGAATGTGGTAGGCAGGACACAAAGCCTGGTCATTTTGTGAACTGAGCCATACTGTTAACTGCCCTGTTTCTAAAGCTAGCCATCCATGGTTTTGAGGAAATGTAAGACAAATTGTGAAGGATTCTGAAAATTTAGGAGGTATTTTCGAGCCAAGGCCGGGTCTCTAACTATGCACTTGAGAGAAGAAGAATCCTCACACAGTCTTGCTTTAACCCTGTAGATGCTGGCTTATGGGTAGCAAGTGGAGCGTGGATGAAATCCCTGTATAATCAGTAGAACTCATTCTTCTAAGTTTTTGTTAGTTGAACAAACCCTGTATTTATCAAGGGCTGAAAGCAGTGGTATTTGGCTATTGGGCAGCCCTGTGAGGAGACCCCTCAAGCCTGCTTGCTCATACCCAAAAGCAACCATTTTATACAAGATGAGTCCTTTACTTCACATGGTAAAGTCTTCCAGTAGGTAGTATTCTCCAGAAATAACGGACAGAGTCTAGTACAAAACCTCTCTGTAACGAATAGGCTAGATCAAGCTCACCTATGCGTGTGCAGTAACCCAGCCCTGTAGTCCTACATGGCTGATGAGGAAGCCTGTTCCATGTACCCAGGTGGGGAAGGGGGTGGTGTCTCTGGAGTTCCTCAGTCTTTCACACAAGTCCTTGACTCGTAGGCAGCGTGACCGCACTTAAGTGTGCTGTGTTTTATTTTCAGTTTTACATGACAAATCTGCTTTTCATCTTTGTGTTTGTAATCTGTAGCAGTGTTGGAGGTGAAGGATGAGCAATGGAGAGCTCAAGGACAAATGCAAAGAATTCTCAGGGTTTTCATTAATTTCTAACGTGCTTTGTTTTAGCACACTCTCTAGAAACTGTATGATAATGGTACAATGCTGCTCTGTGATACCTTTGTACTCAGCTTTTTCCAACTGTCCATTAAGCCCTCTGCAGTTCCTTCCATCTCTCTAGAGCTTTACTTCTCTACAGGAGGAAAAAGTATGCATAGTTTCTTCTTCAGAGTTCTTGCAGGTGCCACACTTCACCTGGTTGGTATTTGATCTGTTTGATGTTCCATAGTGTCCAATGAAAAAATCTTTTTTTTATGAGGGAGGACTGCTCATCCATCCTTACAGGTGTGGATGCATGTTGCCAATGCAGATTATTGCTACTTAAATCAAGTAGGGTTGTAGAAGAGTTGGGGACTCCTGTTTAGTTGGTAGCAGCGGATGTCAGAACTAAGACTAACTAAACATTCAATGTAATCTCAACTACTCATTCGAGAGTCTTGAGTCTTACAGCTGAAAGCACAAAGAGGTGGAGTTGCAGTGGAAAGGTGTGTGTACGTAGAAGATTAAGAGAAAAATCTTTCCTAGACCATATGAGATGTTTAGCAGGTACCCAGTAGAAACTTCTCTTGAATTAATAAAAAAAATCCTTTGAATGAATGCCTTATAGATAACAGGTTAACCTGTTTCACCAGTGAATCATCTAGTGAACTGAGATGTTCCTGGTTTTAACTATGTATGTGTTTGGATGACAGAAAATGGTGGAAGATTAGCAAGCCACATGAAGTGTTCTCTGCTAGTCTCCTCTACAGTATCAAAATTGAGTTTGCTTCAGTTCTGAGAAAGGGACCTTATCTCATGGTATGGCTGAACCTATTGCCTCTGGAACAAGAGCTACTGCTTTTTCAAAATGGATTTTTTTTCTGTTTTTTTGAATTTCCCTTCATGATGGAGCCATCAAAAGTAAAAAACAAACAACAACAACAAAACAAAACATGCCACCTTCCCACCCCCCCAAAAAAAACCCCAAACCCAAACAAACAAACAAAAAGGCATAATGCTAATTCTTGCATTTAGGTTTTGAGTTTGCCTCCCAAACAGCTGAAGTCCTGTGTTAGCGATACCAGGACTGCAACACAAGTAATATGTTTTGGACTTCTGCAAAGCTGTATAATGAGAATAGAAATACCTGAACAACAAAATTCTTTAGGAAACTGGCCTTACAATTTTAAATTCTATAAGGTCAATATATATAATGGAAATATGTATTCACACTATGCAGTGTTGTTGGTATTCTGGCCTTTTAGGTCAACAGTGTAGTATATTTAAAAAAAAATTGCATTCACAGTTTGCTTCAAGTCCCTATTTCTTCTTAGTATATGTGTTAAGTTAATGGAAATTCTAAAATTTTAAGCTTTAGAATTGCAGTAAGAATCTTCAAAGTAGCTTTCAATTTGGGTCCAGTAGAATAGCTTTCAAAAGTTGAGGCTGAGAATATGATTTTCAGTGTTCCGTGAACATCGTTGACTTTTGTGATCTAACATGGATGGCTTATTTCTCAAATATTTAATTTGAGTAATGGAACTGTATTGGTTTTTGTTTTGTTTTGTTTTGTTTTTTTTTAAATTAAAATGCAATATTCTGGTTGGGACAGTGAAATGTACTAAGTTGTGCCTTAAGGAAAAACGCAAACAACTCAATACAAGTGATGTGAGAATGAAATGTGTTAAGGAGACTGGAAACCATACTCAATGTACTTCCCTTGAGACTGTCTAGCCCACATCAGTTGCACGGGAAAGTCGTTAAATCCTGGCTATCTTCTCAAATGCATGGACTGAGTCGTGATAATTCTAGTTGCTAGCAGACCAGAAACCAACTAATTGCATTTTTCATAAACAGTTTACCATAATGTTTTCATAGCTTCAGCAGAGAAGGAAAGGAAAAGATATGCCCTCTGACTTTTTTATGTGAGACTAAGAAATAAAGAAACTGTGGCAAAATCTGTGCTCTTCAACAGATGTATACATCTTCAACTCTGGTGGGTTTTATGTAGGTGGTGCTCTTTTCACAAGTGTTGTCTGCTTTTTTAAACAAGTTTATATCCACACACACCCTTCCCCAGTATTAAAATCTTTAGCAGTATCTTCATTAAAAGCAGAATGTAATTTTTATTTGAATGTATTCAATATATACAAACAATGCTGCTACTAATGTTTTGTGTTAATATAGATTAATGTAATGCATTGAACTGACCCAGTGAAATGTTACAGCCTTAGTCTTTTTTTTTTTTTTTTTTTTTTNGAATTAAAATTCATTTATTGATGTACAGTGTTCCTAGTTTGCTGCTCTTCTGGCAGAGATGAGATGAGGCACTGGATGCAATAAACTGGGTATTCCCCTGGGACTCTTTGGTGTTCTGGGATGGAGGAGACATGGCCGCTGCATCTGAGCAGTGCCAGAGTAACTGCCATAAAGTGGAGTTGTGCAATCATAACTTTCGTGAACTTAAGCAAATTTGTTGCTCTCTTCCATTCACTGAAGGACTGACTTTTATCTCTCTCTTTCCCAATAGGTAAAAAGAATTAGAGTAGCTTAATATTATCTTTCCTGTTTGGTCATAGTCCAAGACACCTCAAGGATCTGGCGTGTCAGGCAGTCCTTCACTGCTTTCTAACTAAGTTGGGAAGAGTATCATTGGTTTGATTTTTCTTGAAGATTGGCTTTTTATAGTAGACATAAGAAAATTCCTCTGAAGAGACTGCATCAGTTGTGAGTGGTAAACGGAGAACTCTTCCTATCTTCTGTTTTGTAGTTGCTTTGCTACTTACATGAAGGTTTATTCTGAAGTGTAGTGGATTTATGATTAGATAACACCATTTATGTAAGTGACACAAAGGCTTTCAAAAATATTTTTAAAAAAAGCTTGCCCCTTCAATTTTTTCCTGTGCCATCTTGCAGTTTGAACTGCTACAGAGCTCTGCAACAGTGTTGGATTAGCTAAGATTAGGGAAGAAAGTTGTTCTCGTTTTTCCAGGTAGAGCTTTGAATGATTGAATGACGTTGAAAACAGAACAGGTGAGAAATCCATCCAGAAGTTGCCAAAGGAATTTAAGTTTGTAATTTTGGGTCAAATTTGGTATTGTTCCTTCAAGAGCTGCTTCTCAAATTGCCTCTCTGCAGCTGAAAGCAAACACCAATCTAAGATGGGTCTGTATTCACTTTATTTTATTCCAAGAGACAAACATCGCTGGTTGTTTCTGATTCTCTGATCCTTGGATTCACTGTTGATCCAATTGCCTGCTGCCCTCTTGTAAAGTCTGACATCAGTTCCTCATCATTCAATGTCTGTCTTCAAAGTCAATAAAACCTTAGGTATGCTCCCATGTGGAGATGGTTGGCTAGCTGCAACTGCTGCTTGGCTCTTTGCAGCTCAGGTAGTGGTTTTTTTCTGTACTCGTGTAGTTCAGGCTGTCCAGAAGTGTTTAACATCCTGAAGAATTTTTCCTTCTATCTCCTAATCCCTTTTGAGCAAATTGGGAAGCGGCTAAGAAGCTATTCTTCCCTTGCTTAACAGCACAGTTGTCTCCTCAGAGGAGTATTTCTCATCTGTTGTGTAGTTTGAGGAGGAGTGTGGGAGAGTGGGCACTGCAAGTGCTTGTGTTGTTTTGAAAATGCTTCTTGGGATCCAGACAAAAAGTAATGTCTGGAATATTTCTGTTTATTGTCTGTGAGAGGCACAGGAAATAAGAAAGGCCAACTAAATTATAGCAGCCAGCAAATTGCTCTGAAGCAAAGGAAAATTTAGGAGTGACAGAACTGGGCCTTGCTGCCCACTGGGTCTCTGTTGCACATTTCTCATAAATCTAGTGACAGAACTGGATCAAGGCTCCTTCATTCCAGAAAAGTAGAGGGGGAAATGAAGCCAGAGGTTCAGCGCCAGATTATCAAGTAGAAAAGGGAGAAACCTCTCCTCGTCTCTCCCAAAATCTAACTCTGTAGGTGCGTTCTCAAGTAGGTACCAGAGTTGCAGGCAAGTTTGTAGGCAGGATTTTTTTCCCCACTTTCACCTAGTGGCATAAATGGTCTTGATTTCCTCTTGCTAGTTAGAGTTGTAGATGGTAGTGGAGGATGCTAAAAGGACAGATATTCTGTCTAAGTGCGAGGAAATTGAGGTAAAATACTGGATGATCCTGTACTGCCTCAACTAATTGGGAATCTCCAGTCTTGGCAAAACTTCATCTGTGTTGCTGTAAAAATAAATGACCTGCCAGGTTTGCAAGTCCCCTTGCCTCGAGGCAAAGTTGTTTGCATTTTCTGCCTTCTGTTTTCTTGCAGCCTAAACTGTCCAATCTTTAGGTTAAACAGATGCATGAAAAAAAAATTAAATCTGGGCATTTGGCCATAGTAAACAGACTAAAGTTGCTGCTTCTTTGAATGTTTAATGACAATAAAATAAATTGTTGCAAAGTACTTTATGCCTCATTTGTAGCAAAGTACCACTTTTATCTTAAAATGTTGTTTGCACATGTGTGATGTAAAAATGCTGTTTAGACTTGAACACCTTTATTTTTGGTTGATACTAACCTCAAATGGTGATTGATTCCTTGAGATTCATTGGCGTGCTTTCTGCTAACCCAAAACGTGTACTTGACCTGTGAGAGTGTGCTGCCGTGGGACTGCTTCCTCTCCCCCGCAATATGGGGGTACCTGAGCGTTTGTCCTTCAGAGCAGTACTTTTTTGTACGGGTTTCCATCGGGAGAGACTCTGCGTGTTGTGCTGTTATTTCTGCCATGGAGTTTAATATTAATTCTTTGCTCTTATCTTAGGAGATGTTGTGTATTGACTGTGCAGGTGATACTCATCTCTCAAGGCTGAGAGCTCAGGGCTTGTGTAGTGACTGTGTGTGTGTCCAACCAGTCATGATTTAAATTAAAATCTTAATGGCAGTTATTAACAGCGGCAGATGTAGGAATTGGAAGAAAAGGGCTGTAAGGGCAAGATTGCTCTCTCTAAAGACATTCCTGGAAGTACCTTTGCACAGAGCCTGAAATACACGTGCTGGCTGAAACAAGAGATCCCTGTAGCCTGGTGTTCTATCCTCCACAGTAACCTTTAGTGAATCCCGAAAAAAAGAATAGTTTAATGGAATCACATGAAGAGTTATTTAACAGAACCTGTAAGATGGATTTTTTTTTGGGGGGGGGGGAGTATGACTGATACCTTGAGCAGGAATGGGAGATATAAGGGTGTGCCTTTCTTGTTGTTTTTGCTGCTCCTTATTTGAAATACTACAATCCTACTGACTACAGTAGTCAATAGAAGTGAAAAGCTGCAGTCTTGTTTTTCAGTTTAAAGATTAAATCCTGCAAATCATGATCATGCATCACTACAGTTATCTGAAAATGTTTGTTCCTGACACCTTGTGGTTGAGCCCCAGAGTAGCAGCAATACGAGAAATTTCATTAGAGAGGGTGAGTCTGTTTTTTCCTTCCTGTATGCTGCTTTTCTAGCTCTACTCCAAAAGTGCAGTCTTGTGTGACAATGTATTAACCTAGTTGTGTAAACTGCTCCCTCTCAAGATGAGAAAATTAATTGAAGCTCCATGAATTTGCTTTCAGCGATGAAGGACCCTTTTAGGGTTCTGGAAATTCAATTTTGTCACATGCATCCCTGACTATTGGATTTATGGACCATAAGAAATAAAGCTGCCTTTTTCCAAGCTTTTATTTTTCCTGCACAAGCATTTTTATTGTTCATCTGTTTTCAATAGCTCTCAATAAGGGATGGGGTTTATAAAACATTTTTACAGTAAAAGCTTTGAAGCGTATCGTTGCTTGGGTTCATCTTACCCTGAAATTCTCCAATGCTTCGCTCGTATCACATGGGACTGCTGTAGCTCCAAGCCCTGACTTGGACTTGATGGGTCTGACAGGGACAACTTTCACTGAGGGTGACTCTCTGCAAGTCTAAGCCTCTGTTTGCACGCAGAAGGTATGGTTGTTCCTCTGAAAATCTCTACCTCAGGACAATAACACTACCTTTAAAACCAAGGGTGAATGTATAGTCAGAGCTAATCTACCAGCTAGGTATAAGCCCTCTTAATTTTAGTTTGACTTATGCTGGGAAAAAGGTTTTTTCAAATGCAGGCACTGATGGTTTCCTCAAATCAGGTAAAGTACCGTTGGAGAATCCATTTATTGCTGGTATAATTGATTAAATTGAGATCCTCATCCATGTAGAAGCTTTGCATGGCAAGAAATACTGTTGCTAATGAACATTGCTTCTTCAGCAAAAGTTTCTAAAGTTATCTGGCCTATGAATTTCAAATAACTTGTGCAGAAATCCTTTATGGACTTGAAGCCATTCCAGGGGTTTAAGAAGAATAGGATTGCGGGGTCTATGTTTCTGCCATGGTCAGGATAGAAGACAGGCAAATGAACACATTTACTATCTGTGATTATTGGCCGAATCCTGCAAAAAGCAGATTTTGTAGCTTGATAACAGCTCTGACTCAAAGCTGCATAACTTGCATGTCTCTCTGTTTGTAATTACCTAATCCTGCTTAGGCTTGCTTTTCCTGAATACTGTTTTTTTGTATGGTGAGCATTTCCTGCAATACAGGAGTAATACAGGACGGAGGTTCTTTCCCATCACAAGGTGGGATGCTCCATATCTAAACAAATGTCTGGTACTAATGGCTTATTTTTTTCTGATGTTCTGTAGGTCAAATTTCTCTTTAGACCTAATGAGGACCATTGCTCTCTCCTGGGCTATACTCTTAAAAGAAAAACGCAAAGTACTCTAAATATCTTAGGTATTTTACTAAAAGCATCTGCTGCTCTTCTCCAAGGAGGATTCTTGTTACTGTTATCGTTTGTTCATGTTTTGTGTCTACTGGCAGTAACAGCTCCTGGTAGCTGGATGTCAGATACCCGCAGGCATGTCAACATGGCTCTGCTTCCCACGTTGGGGAATCTGTGTTAATGCTCTGGATTAAACAGAGCAACCGGGACCTGGAAACACTGACTGTTCTGCGTGCCCTGGCCCTCCCCATCTCAAATTAGCAAACAGCTGTAATAGGTAATTCCAACTGGGGGAAACTCATGTCAAGGAAATTTGTTCTGTGGAAGTGTAAGCAGAGAGGAAACTTATGCCTGAGGAGTTTTTTGATCTACATGTGTTGGTTGAAATTTAGGTATACTGTTGATCGAATTTTAGGTATACTGTTGATCATGTAATTCTGGAAATACAGAAGCAATCCAACTACTTCTTAGTTAAATGTCAGGTCTTTATTAAAAGCTAAAGTATCTGCATGATTTACCAGTCACTGATTGATTAAATAAAATAAAAAAAAGTACTAATAAGAACCACTATGGGAATTGTCAAGATAAGTTCCAAAAACATAGTAGTAAGATGTGGTTCTCGCTTCATACACAAATCAAAAAAAGTGAAGAAACATATGGAAAATGACAGCGCAAGTAGGTATAGCAGTGTGCTCCCAGTGTGACTGGGTCTTCAGAAATTTTTCCAAGCAGGCATCCAGACTTCCTGCCATGAGAAAATCAATCTAAATATTTTGCTGTTTTTTAACAGCAAATCGCATAAATTCTTCTTGTCTTTTGCTTACTTATACCTTCTGTTACAGGGTCCGTGTCTTGAGGGCTGCTTTTATAATGAGTTTTCTGTTTCTGTACATATTCTTGTCCAAATCACCTGCAGCAGGTGCAGGACCCAGAAGCTTAAGCAGTCTGTCTAGGCTGTTTAAGACCTCTCTTTGAGCTAACAGCAGTCCGTGCTAAGGCCTGATAATAAGTTGTTGCTATTCCCAGCGATTTGCTTATTCAGTTGCACAATTGACCAACACACCAGATATTTACTAGTAATCTTGGTTGCCCCTCTTTTTTAATACGCTTTTACCGGAAGATCAGGATGGTAGGATAAGTAACTGTGTGGACCCCAGTTTTTACATATATGACAGAAAGCTCTAGCTTATTAGTACGTTTTTCTGCTAGGCAGTCAGAATAGTTGCAGGGAACATTTAGCATTCATTGCAACAGATTTCACTTCTACACAAATGTCCTTGGGTAGTTTTTAATGTGATTGGTTTTGCAGAGCTGCTAAAGGACATGTAGACTGTGAAGTGTTTGTAATACTAATTCTCACAATAATTGGATTATAATAACCCAGTTACAGTTTAGAAAGGTCAGGTTAAAAGTTGCTATCCTTTAATGAAACCGTTGGAACCTTTGACATGAAAGAAAAATAAGCATACTGATTCTTTATATTAAAAATAAAATTTGACAATGGAATGCAAAGAGCCATTGTGACTGCTTCTGGGTGAGTTTAGAAACTAGGTGGGGAATGCCTGACATCAAGCGTATACTGTAACCCATTACGAAGTTAGATCGTAGCTAGAACTTTCAATGCTTCTTTAAGAATTCCGATTCAAATGTAAGTAGTAGTTGAAAGAACATAGTCATTTTGTAAGGTACCCAACCAATGCATACCATTTACCAGTACATATGCAGTTACATAATTTTTTGATGGAAGCAGACTGAGAGGAGAGCTTTCTGAGATGAGATCTGATACGTCTACCTTGCTGGCCCTAAGCGGCATAAGTTTTTGTATAAGCAAATGTGTTTCTCTGTTTTAATTCAGCTCTGTTCTGTCTTGCCTGTCTGCCACAGTACTTGTCTCTACTCCAGACATAGCAAGTTAATAGTGGTCTTTGGTGGAAACACATTCCAGAAGCCTCATCTAAAATGTGGGTGTACAGAAACAGGTGTTTGCTCAAGGTCATCAGGACTCCCATTGCCTCTTTCTTAGGTAGAATGGAAATTACCGGCCTAGTCATAGCCACGACCCAGGAAATACAGGTAGTATTGGTTTCAAATAGATGGAGAAAAATAATCTGCTCTTATTAATCTTGACAGTAGAAATTGAGTTCACAATGAGTACCAGCTTTCAAGGTGTCTTTAATTGTGTTTTGAAATCAATGCAGTCCTATGAATTTTGACAGCCTTTAGGTAGTTGGATTTTGTGGAGAATTTTAGCCTCCATCTTTTAAAAATGTCTGTCTCTTCAGAGTTAAAATGACTATGTATAAAGAATTTAAAATCTGATATGTCATATGGGATTAAATTTGAAATTTAGTGTTTGCTACTGTGTCTTATAGAAATACAATCTTGGCGTAAGAACAACTTATAATACCATACTGCAGCTATTGTATAAAGCAGAGATATCTTCAAAAGGTTCCCAATTCCCATAAATTTTTGTTTGAACATGCAATGCGCTTGTAAAGACAGTCCAACTTCACATCTTCCCTGTAAGCTACTTTGTCTGGAAACTGCTCAATTTAATGGGTTCTCATGGCCAAACATACAAAGTTTTTCATACATTTGGAGTGCTACAGCGTTTTTTTACCAAGATCAGGTACTCTAGAAAACATGGGTTAGACTCAAAGCAAGTAGCTTGACTTTCATAACGTTTCAAATATTTCATCTGCAGGTATTATTGCCGTTATTGGTTTGTTTGTGGGGTTTTTTGTTTGTTTTTGTGGGGGCCTACCTTTCAATTTTTACATGCCCAAATATGAATCTTAGTTGACTAACTTAGGAGTTAAAGTTTATTTTATGACCATAATTCAGCCTTATGAGTCTTCACTTTTCCTTGTGTTCTTGGTAGGAAATGTTACATGTTTTGGTTTGAGGTTTTTTGTTTTGTTTTTTAGATTGGATTGAAATGTTTGGTAAAGGGAGAGGAGACCTTTGAATGAATCTGTCACGTATTCAATGTCTTACTCATCGTTTTCTCTCCAAATGCCATCAAAGAAAGTTTAATGATTGACAGTTCAGATAGGAAGCTGCAAGGTTTTTGTAATGCTTGTGGTAATGGTTTTCATTATGTTGAACATGTTGCTGCTGGGTTATATTTTCAAACTTTTGTTTTTGTCAAGCTGAATTTTAGTGTAAAGTTATATCAAAACCAAACCTACATCAGTTTTAGTTCCTTAATGAAAGGAAGCTCTGCCTTAGTTGTTTGTTTAATGCTTACTTTAGAAAGAGAGTGTATCTTCCAAAGCACAGTGTCTTTTCTACTATCCAGTACCTACAGGGTCACTGCAGCTCTTTGCTGCCTCATCTCCTTTTCCTCTACCACCAGTAATCTTTGCAAACCTGTCTCCTGGGATGAGGCATTAGCCTCTGAGCGTGCAAGTGCTACTGCCATTGTAGTCCCAATTTTCTCACATAGTGAGGCCAGCCTGGGCAGCTCCTGCCTGTCACAGGCCTTTCAAGGGCTTAAGGAAACAAAATTCACACACACTTTGTCTGTGTAACCCTTCAGCCCTCTTTCAGAATCCCTTTCCTGCCTGAGGTTGTAATCCTCTGTTGTAGAGGCCCAAAGATCTCTTTACTATAGGGTAACAACTGCAAAGAAAACAAAACTGTACAGCAGCAATTTTCTGGTAGAGCCTCCGGTTAGGGAGCGGATGGCGGTGATTTGAGTGGAGAAGGGAGAAATTAAGTATTCAATGGGAAATAATTGATTCAGGTAGTTGGGCAGGTTTTTCGTCTTCTCCAATTCTGTGCATTTTTGAAAGTGAGAAATCAGGCACAAAAGTTAAATGTGAACTCAGACAAGAGATACTATCTTGGCAAACGTGGGTTGTTTCTAGTTGAAATGTAAGACGATTGATTACATCTACTGCATTAGCCTTCCCTGTGTGGATTTAATTAATCCTCTGATACAGCTTCCTGTTGGGGAAAAAAATGCGGATTGAAATGAGATTTGTCTTTGAGTGAACAAAAGCTTGGCTGATGTGAAGAGTATAATAAGTTGTTTTCAAGAGGGAGTTATGACAATGGAGATGTTACCGATGCTGTTCCCTTGGACACCTGACCTGACTAACATTTTCATTATTGACTTTGAACTACATGAGCTTCTGCAATTTGTGAATAATGATGGGAAATCATGATGATCTCTGCTGCAAAAGGACTATACCATACTACAGTAAAAGAACTTTGTGGAGTGGAAAAGTAGATGTGGCATGAACGCAGTGGTGCAAAATGCTGAGTAGTGCCGGGAAACCATTACAGTAAAATTTCTAGTGGGTGTCTCACTGATTGGAGGCAGCTAAGAGGAAGACCAAGACTGTATTGTTTGAGTCTAAACTGAGCATGGATTGTCAGCATGGCATGGCATATAGCTGAAGGCAGGGGAAAGGCTGCTGTACATCAGAGAAAGTATTTTCGATAAAAAAATGCTAGAACCCGTGTAAAAGATCCTATTTAGAGGGCCAGAATGGCAATGTTGATTTAAACCAGAACATCTGTAGGAAATTGCTGTTAGAGTGCTTGGAGAAAGTGGGAACTCTACCTTCCATGTAGACTTCCTTTAAGACTGTTTTGTTCAGGACTGTGAAACTAGAAACGGGTCTTGTCTCCCAGAGGTAGAACAGATGTTCTGGGCGGACGTGCTTACTCTGTGTGTGCTTCTGGGGACTCATCCTTGGTTCCTCTGCAAATATTCAGAGGGATATAAATCAGTCATGGGAAAAAAAAGGCTGAAACTAAAAGTTGTAATGCTAGATCACAGGAATGAAGTTTTAAAATTATCTTCCAGACCTGGCAGTGGAGGTAGGTATTCTATATTAAATCAAGAGGTCTTTAAGCTGTTTACAATGGTGCTGGCCTTCCTCTGTAACATGGGCAAAAAGTCACTTTCTGGGTAAAAATGCCTAAAAAATTCTGACTCTTATGCTTGCTACTCTGTTATCTTCCTGTTGGGTCTTACATTTGTAAGTGTCTAGGGGAATGTGGTGATGTGGCTACTCTGTGGACCTTTTCTCACAGGAGAAGGCAATTTGGAAGGACCCAGACCATCTTTTCCTAATACTGGCTGTACAGCTTTCACTTGTCTGAAGTCAGAGTCAACTATTGTTTTCAGTGTTCTTGGAAAATGTTGGTGGCTTTTGTACTCCTGGGTGTAGAGCACCCCCTTTAAAATGATAGAATCATAGAATGGTTTAAGTTGGAAGGGACCTTAAAGATCATCGAGTTCCAACCACCCTGCCATGGGCAGGGACACCTTCCACTGGACCAGATTGCTCAAAGTCCCGTCCAGTCTGGCCTTAAACACCTTCAGGGATGGAGCTTCCACAACTACCCTGGGCAACCTGTTCCAGTGTCTTGCCACCCTCAGAGTGAAAAATTTCTTCCTAATATCTATTCTAAATCTATCTTCTTCTGTTTGAAACCATTTCCCCTCGTCCTATCACTACATGCCCTTGTAAAAAGTCCTTCCCCAGCTTTCCTGTAGGCCCCCATTTGGCACTGGAAAGCCGCTATAAGGTTTCCCCAGAACCTTCTCCTCCCCAGGCTGAGCAACCCTAACTCTCTCAGCCTGTCCTCATGGGAGAGGTGCTCCAGACCTCTGATCATCTTTGTGGCCCTCCTCTGGACCAGCTCCAACAGGTCCATGTCTTTCCTGTGCTGAGGACTCCAGAGCTAGACACTGCACTCCAGGTGGTGTCTCACCAGAGCAGAGTAAAGGGCCTGATTTTAGGCACCCAGTGATCTGAAATGTTGCATTCCTGGTAGAACAGCACTGCTCACAAAGTCAGTACTGAGCCATAGGGAAAGAGCTATTATGAAGCACATCATCAGGCCTCTGTGTCTCTTGGTCTGCCCTACTGCGGGCTTTGCTTCAAAAAACGGCTGTTTAATTAAATGTCAGGACTGTTGCCAAATTCTAGCGTGATGTAACTAAAACATTCTCCATAGGCAAACTCTGACCAAGCAGTCGGTGTTGATGAGAAACCTGATGCACCCTGGGGATCGTGCTCTCCGGACTGTGTTTTTTCCAGTTTGAACAGAGACCGAAACGGGATGAACAGATGGGGAGCAAACAAGCTCATCTGCAGTCCTGTAAAGTCAACTGAATCCCTTCCTCCTGCCTGTGCAGGAGAAGTAGTAAGTACCCGTTTGCAAGCACACAGCTCAGTCATCTGTCAGTTACCGATACTTTTGTGGCTTTTGACAATGCTGTCGTGAAAGTCAGTCTAGTTCAGCGCTCTGTATCAGTGCAGAATTGTTAGATGAAGAGAGTGACATGACCACCTACGTTATCCCCCGATTTTTACAACTTTTTTGAAGGAATAAATCATTGTGGAAGATAGCGTGTATCGTGACCCTGCATTCCTTTGCAGGGATCCTGTTATATGTCACTTGGCAGTTTGTTTTACCCACTGCGGTGGGTACTTGATCAACTTGCAGAGAGGTTTTTAGTCTCTGTTGCTCTTTTCAGTGAAAATTAGAAGATTAACTGCTTTCCCTTGCCAGCAAAAGGAGAAAAAGCTTTCCCTGGGCTCTTCCAGAATTTAAACATTGGTTGGGTTGGTTGGTTCCTGCTGCTGGACTGCAGCAATAGAATAAAGTTCCAGTCTTCCAGACCTTGTTGTCTTGTGTGTTAAATGAGTCAGATATAGAAAGACACATTTAAGCAAACAAACAGTATTTAATACTAGTTGGCTTGATAGATATTCACCTACCTACTGGCAGACTGGACAACATTAGATGAGAGACTCAAAAGGGTGAGGTAGCTTTAAAGAGCTTTCGGTAGCTTGGAGGGCACCTTAGGAAAGTGCCCGTGGATGTCACTAGGGAGTAGCTGGAATTGGAAGGCTGTGAAGAAAGAGCCATTTGGTTGGTTTGTTTCAGTGGAGCAACTGGCAGGATGGGTACAGCAAACCATGAATGAGTCTGAATCAGCAAGTCGTACCTCCCTTGTGTGAGGTAGTGCCTGGGGATAGTTTTCATTGTGTTGATTTTTAAAATGAACAATGCAAGCAACGTGAGTTCTTGCTGTAAGATATTTTTTCTCAGTGGTGCCTGTTTTGGAAAGGGAGACTGCCAAAATGTTTAAGGAAGTTTCGTCTGCACTATTGTAAGCCAGTGGAGTGGGGTTATGAAAGCTGAGGCTGAGATTTAGCCCTCTGAAATCGGGATATTTTACATAGTGAAAGGTCACCCTGGTGACAGATGGAGTTTTACATAATGGATTCCTCAAAAAAGGTTTCTTTTCAGACAGTTATTTACTAATAGTCGTTATGTGCTTTTAAGGTAAGAGAAAATGACAAGGGTGTGATAGTAGTCCTTTCTGAGAGAGGTGTGCTTTTCTTCAGAGTCAGATACGGTAACTGTGCCAAAAAGGCGTCTGCTGTCTGCTATTGTCAGCCAGAGCTTGGAGATGGATTGACCTTTCTGTCTGACCCAGTCTAGTGGACGTATGCTCAGTATCCATCTCTTCATTCATGTGCCAAAAACACTTTGGCAAAGGATCTTCAATGGCTGTGTATGTTTTAAAATGCTTTAGATATTAGATTAAAGATGTATTCAGTCATTTGTGAGTAGACTTATTTATCAGAGATGTTTGTCGTTAATAGATGCTTGTCTCTACAGCTTCAGGTTTTATGGTGTGATGTTTTCTGAAGCTGGATTTTACTCCTGTGGCTCAAATTAGACTGTTTTTCACTTTAACAAAAAGCGTGCAGTATTACAAAGGAAAAGGTCAAGGAGCTTCGCACCTTAAGAAGTAACCAGTGAGAAAGCTTGCTGTGAGGTGTTCAGTGACATCTGAAATAAGAATAATGAATTTCAAAGAAGTAATAGTGGTGCAGTTGCAGCATTGTACAACCTCCATTTCAGAACTGATCTTAAAAATGGAAATGCTATTACATTTCTTCTTGATTGCATGCATGTGCGTCTGTGCATTTATATGCAGAAATAAAGTCCCTCGCTGAGTTTTCAAGTCAGCATGGGTATATTCAAATAGCATTTATTTTTTGGTTTAACTATGAATTACTAGATGTGCCATGCTGATATCTTGTGTGCTGTATCTAGTAAAACAGTTGCAGAGGGAACCTTTCTAGAAAAGAAAGAGCGTTGATATTACTGTCTAAAACTCTTCTCTGTTATTTTCCTATGGTGACTTCCTTTCTGGTAGATTTTTATTTATTTCAGAGGTGTAGTATGATCATTTCATTAGTACAAACATCTGTTCCACACTGTTGGAAGCAGAGGTGGTGTTTGGTTTTCTTTTTTTTTTAGAAAATATTGTTTATATCACCTCACCTCTGCTACCCAACTTGTTACATGTATTCCTACTTGTTTTCTGACATAGGCATCATATAAGTGTCTCTTGTATTCTTCACATCCCCTTCCTTCCTCTACAGGCTGACACTGCTTATGTTTTGAGCAAGTAATGTCTAATAAAGCTTGTCATCACCTTTAGTCAAAAGTAGCAGCAGCCAATTAAAAAACAGGTATGGATGATTTTAAGTATTCTTGCCTTCTCTGAGGTCCTCTGGTAGCACATTTAAGATGAAGATGCGATTATTTGGTTTAAAATGCTGCTGGAGCTGGCTTGAGCTAACGTAGCAGATTTTTGCACTGAGGCACATACTGTGTGAGAGTGTGATCTGCTCCATTTGGGTTTGCAAGTATCGCTTACAACCGGTGCAGGTGAGGCAATAGCTGAAGGGAGGGTAATAGTAACCGGGGCGGCTGCTGCTGCACTGGGACCTGGTCCGCGTACTCAGTGTGTTCCCTGGACAGAGTTAGCAGACGTGATTGTTCCAGGCTGGTGTAGGATTGTGATGGTCTTCCTGCTGCTGTGGGGCTTGTACCTATGTTTAGAAAAAAGTTAGCCTTAGATTTCCTTTAAGGTAAGGAGCACCTGAGGAAATACCCGGGTAATGTTTAAGTGAGAAACTGCTGCTTCAGCATGTTGTATAGTTTTGGAGAAGTCAGTTTTAGTAAATGGGTGCTTGTGTTACAGTATTAATACATATCCCATTGGCAATTAGTCCCTGATACATGGAAATATTTTTTGCATGTCAATTCAATTATATTTTGCACTATGTAGTAATGAACTGGTGGAAGAGTATCTTGAAACCTTCTGAAGGCCCTTTCTGTATTAGAGCAGTGATTTTCACTGAATGGAGCACTGAATAGCATGGTGGAGAATGAGATAAATCAGCGAAACTTTTAACTGGGTTGGACAAGCAGTATTGCTCCTTGTTGTCACAGTACAGATGGTTTCTGAAGACTAAATTTTAAGAGGAGTAAGTCAGGTTCTTGGCATGGCACACAGCATTTCTCAAACTGTAGTTTTATAGTGGCATTTAGTTAAAACATATGTTAGAAAAAAAAAAATCATATGAGCAGTTAGCAGCTCTCCTAAGTGTAGTTAGCAAAGGATAAGCTGTCCCTTTAAAAGGATATTGTGGAAATGAACACTGGAGCAAGCTTCCTGCACCTGTGTCTCTTTGACATCAGCTATGTTTTGATCTGATATGCAGCCATGGGCATACTAAGGCCAGAGAGACACAGGTGTTTCCCTCTGGCTCATGTAAACTATATGCTTCCCTGGAAATTAAAAGCGGCTTGCTGTTGCCTACAACTACAAAAGTAGATGCTTGCTAGCCAAGGAAGTGCTTAGGTATGAAAGGTGCCAAATGGCACTAGACAAGATTTTTCAAAAAGGAGGGAGTGGGAGGGAAGTGCACAACTGTCATCAGTTCCCAGGATGTAATTTATCTGCTCTGTGCTCTACTTTTTGCATACAAATGTCCAGACTTGCTCTGTCTGCTAGCAAAAACTAACTAACATGATTGCAAATTTTATTAAACTTAGTTGCTAGAAATCATCAGACAGGTTGGAGCAAATGCAGAAAGATGCAAAATACATCCCAAATGGCTAAATTGTCAGACCTCTCTACTCCTCGCTTGAAAGTTGCATTGAGAATGTTTCTTGTCAGACTGATTGTGGTTGAGGAGTTGGAGTAGTTAATTGTCACAGAGTTGAGTTAGCAGTGATGACTGCTTTCAGCAAATTGAAGCTAACCAGAGAGAGGGAAAGAACTGGAAAAAGTTGAGTTGTATTTTGTTTGATGACAAAAGTATTCACTCGTGCTTGGATACTCTGGCCTAACAGATCTGCCATAAAGGCTGGTGTTCTGGAGCCTGTTTAATTTCATTTGGTTCTTCAGGTCACATCTTTCAAAGTCACAAGGAATAAGGTGCTAACCCTTAAATAGAGCCAACTGGGCCATCTCCCTCCAATGCACTACATAGGTAGTGCAGTCAGTTTCCAAATGATGCAAAACTCATTAAAATGAATAATTGAGTGGAAGTTTATGCAAAGAGAGAACCAGAAGGAGCTTGCAGATAGTGATTTTGGACCTTAGCCTGTTGACCACAGAGTCTGGTCTGTGTTTTCCATTAGCCTCAGACCAGTTGATGGCCCCATTTGGATTTCTAGTTTCATTCCCATGTTACCAACCCTTCGATTCTTGACAGCATTTTTTTGAGATAATGAACTGTTTCTTCTGTAATTGTTGCTGTTACATTGCCACAGGCAATTGTACCACTTTATATGCCCTCTCTGAACTTTTAACAACTCCCTCAGTTTTTACAAAGCTTAACAATGTTTTTTGTTGGACCATTTTAGAGAATATTTTTTCTCATATTTCTTTGGTGTGGCTTTTGTTAGTTTTTACCAGTATTGCTTAATTATAACATGTGTGTTAAAGTGGGATCAAGAAGCAGGGATCATTTACTGAGGTTACGCTGAGCGTTTCGGGGTGCTCTCATGACATTGCAGTAAGTTTGGTGAAGATCTGGTGTCAAATGACAGGATATCAATGCAAGCATCGTGTCCTCCTCTGTGCCCCCTTCTGTACAGGTGATGAGTTGAGTCAGAGGAAGAAACTTAGCATTAATAAATGAACATTGCAAGAACCACTGTGGCGCAGAGCAGGGCAGTAGGGAGCTGGAAACTGGCCCTGCTGTGGTGTTGCTGGGGTAGGGACTGATGGCCCTGGGGGCTTGAAATGGGGCGCTGGGCTGTAGGCAGGTGTCCTGGTTTGAGGTAAAACAGATTTGGCCTAAACTGTGACAGCAGGTGAGGGGAGGCCCAAGGGGAGGGGCGTGGGCACAAATAGACTGGGCTAACAGTGCCTTCCAGGCCGTAACAGTAGTAACTTTGTCCTGGTATGCTTTATGGTTCCCAGAAACCATCCAGACAGGAACATCCTGAACTAGAGATTGTTTGGACTGTGGTGTGTCATGGTCACAAACACGCCCACTCTGTATAAATCTGGCTAACCCCTTTGGCTTCCAGTGTCCTGGAGATTCTATACCTTTGCCAAAGGATTTTGTGACTTTACAGACCTAAACTACTCCTCATTATCTTTTCTGGTTTTGTCTTAAATGCGAGAAGTCTAGGCTAGTTAAAGTTGAACTGTGGGAGCTGCTCTGGCTGTGCTAAACTAAGGTGAAACAGTTGCTGCCCTTACCCTTCTTCCAGCTGCTTATCTTGGCTCTAGTTGTTAGTGGCCACCCCGTTATACTTCTGCTGCAGATATACCTAGCTTCAATATTTTGTTATGTTTTTCCTAATGAAATGCTCATACTGAATACTACAAGTATGATTTATCATACCTAAGAACAGAATTATCACTTGTCTGTACCGCAGGCGAGAAAGAGGACTGAAGCGCGTCTTTTCACAAAGATATTGGATAAAACAATTTTGAAAGCAGTGTCATTCTGAAATTCTTACAAAATTACTCAGTTCAATCTGAGCTTCACAGATATACTTCAGAAGGGATTTTTTTTAATCCTCAAACTACAACCAAACAATCTTTAGGCCAGTGGCACACATACTACTAAATAGTGAGAATGAAAAAGATTTCAAAACTAATTACTGATTAATCAATGGGGTCGATATTAGCTACCTTCATTTTTGCCTTAATTTGTCCTTCCCTGACTGAATATCTGTATGGGTTACAAATAACAGTGCCCCAGTGAAGGTTGTAGGGCAGCCTAAAAAGTGTCCTTTGTCTTTTTATTGCTATTCCTTTGGGATACCTTGGAGTATGCTATGTTTAAAATAGATGAGGGCATTCTAATGTCTTGTGGCTGATGCATTTATATTTACCTCTTCTGAGAATTTCCATGCCATGTTTCCATGCTCTCTTAAAGGAAAGCTTATGTGCAAGACAGCTGAAATAAACATAATCCTGCAGAAGAAACAAAAATGCTGAATTGGCACTGAAAGCCACATTATTTCTATGGACAATTACTACCCTGCTCATATTCTGGAGATAGATGAGCCTCTCTGTTGTTTTGGATAAGCATCTATTTCCAGCGTTCAGACAGTGACTGCAGCAGCAAATTGTAGTGTGCAGTCTCTGTACAGAATAAAGACCAGAAGATGATTAAGTTATGGAATGGAAACTACGAAGTTTTCAATAGGAATAATGGAATTATTTCTATTATAACAAAATTACATGTTAAAACTGTGTTAAAAAAAATCAGTCTGGTACTGGGGTTTGAGGTGGTTTTGTTTGTTTTTGCTTTTTTTTTTTTCGCTCGCTAACATCCTCATACATTCTGTGGTTAGAGCTTCTTTAGATTTCTTCCTCCTTTTTCTCCAAATTCTGTGAATTTCAAAGTTGATTGTCAAGTGTACAGCGTGAAGCCTTAGTTTGATTTAGTTTTCTCTTGTAACATCAGCTTCTTTCATACTCTTAATTGTTTTTAATTTAGTTGTGTGATGAGTTTGTCTGATGAGTTTGGTTTCTGAACCTGCTAGCATGTGGCTTGTAACTTTGCCAAACTTGATAGTCAATAGAAAAAAATATAAGCATATTTCTCAAGTGTGTAGATTTTCTCATTTTAATTGCCTTTAAGGTACCACTTTGTATCACTGTATGCCTCTTCCACAAATCTCTTTTATTTAATTTTTGTCATCCCAGAATTTTTCAAAGTCTCCTTTTACTTGCATCCTTGAGTCAGCTACTTCCCTTTCCCCCTCTCCCCCTCCCTGTATCCATCAGTGAAGAAAAGCTGGAAGTGACTGTGCTTATCTAAAGGAGTAAAGTGATCCTTGTCTGTTTTTTTCTTAGCCATCAGATTCCTTTGTTCTTTACTTTAAAAAGTCATCTTGGGCTTTCAGATCTGTATTGTCATGTGAAAGATTTTTGCATCGCTCTTCACAGCGTACATTGATACCAGAGTACTTTGTTTCTACGCTGTCTTGATAAGGGTATTTCGCTTCCTCACCTTACTGTTGACGCTGACTTAACCAGCTGTCAACATTCAAACTGAAAATTTGGCGGCTATTGTGAGGTTGGTTATTGTGGGGTTACTACGTACTATGCTAAAAGAGCCGCTCCCCCGGCACTGCCGCAGCAGCCACCTCCAGCTGTGGGTTCCTTCTGTTCCCACTGTACCTGATTTAGTAGTCATGCAGTTATAGGAAGAGTCTGGTTAGTTTGCTGATCCATCTCAGGACTAAGATAGAGGAAAAAGGAATTAATTTTTTAATCAGACTCAGCAATCTATGTTATACCTTGTTGTGCCAATTTAGTATCAGGCCAGGAAAGTAGAACAACTTTAGTAGAAACTTGTGTGGGAATATTTTCAGCACGATATCCAAATTTTGTTAGATTTCAGATAATAGTATCAAAAGTAGGCTGTGGGAATACTGATACAATGGGAGAAGTTTTTGGAGATCTATTGCCTGACTTAAGCACATGCAGAAGCTCCTATTTGGGTGGAAAGACGTCTATAAAAATCTAGGCTTCAGTCATCTTGACAGGTGTCATACCAATTGCCTTCAGGCTCTGTGCTGCTGCTGTGCTTGTTTTGGTAAGTTGGAGAATATGCCTTCACAAGTCAACCTTTCCCAAGTGGTGCTCTGCAAACTAGTCTTTGCTAAGAACCAAGTCCACAAGGGAGACTAAGAGCAGGGACCGGTGGACACTTAACCAGCCAGGGAAAGGTCTCGCTAAGTTAACGAATAGTAGTGTGCAGTAATATTTCAGTAGAAAATATAAAAGTCAGCTATTGAAAATGGTTTGAGAACTGGGAAGTAGATTGGGGCCCAGACTTGCTTTGAATCCTCCTCATGGATGAGCAAGTGGAGTTGTGCAGCCAGACTGACTGGGTAACTGTGTTTTTAGACTTCGTTTTGGATGGAGAGATGAGGCATGACTGGGCACTAAACACTGTATTCAAGAAAAGGTCCTGCATGCCCTCTAGTTGCATCTTTTAAGTGCTGATTTAAAACTCCGTCTGTGAGATTGATGATGTCTTATCGGCTGTAGGCAGGATAGCTGGGCCTTGGTGCCAGAACATTCACAGCTACCTCTGACTGCGAACATAGTGCGTCTGCTCATGCAGCAGTAATAGGCACTTTGCATTTTAGTGTATGCCTTGGATGCAGTTCTAATAAATGTCCGAAAATTATCATTGACAATATCGTAACTTTTGTGCTTTAAGTGAAATGAGCATTAAAATTGATAGTATGAGTTTAATATTAAACCTTTTGTGTTCAAATGCTGGGACTAGTTATTTGTAAAAATATAAATACAGATTTTAACTGTTAATAGTATTATCGTGGAAGACAAACATATATTTTGTGGTTTTGATTTTGGACTTCTGAACAGTGTGTTGCTGTTTAATAAAACTCAGACCTATACCATATGCCTGACGCGTTCCAGTGCAGTGGTTGGTTCTGCACACACTTTAGAATTCATACTGGAGTTTATCCTCTCGGGCTACCTCCACCCACTGGCACATCTTGTGTGGTAATGTGCAAATGAAGTCTCTACCAATTTATGTTTGGTATTGACCGGAATAGCCATCTCCTTTTCTGAATACAAAGGATTAGAATTTTGTTTAAATTTCAGTGGAGTTCGGGGAAAAACAAATTTGAAGCAGCTATTAGTGGAGAACTTGGCAATGAAGTGACATTCTCAAAGACAGTATAAAGCCAAAAAAAGGATTCTGTTTTGTTCTGACTCAATTGTGTTTATTAATTTCTTGTGTTGGTTTAATAATTATTTTCGGCTGTTGGATTAAAATAGTGGATTTAAGGTTAGGTAGTATATACTAAGGAAGCATTGTTTCCAACTAAACTTTAGAACAGCATATTTTGAATAAATACCCTTCTTAAAACATATTGGTGATTGGAAGATGATGTGTAATGAAAAGCCCAATAGCGAATGAATAGAACAGATTCTAAGAAAATTCTGCGATTGGTAGGAAGCCCAAAGTTTTATTTCCCTGTTTATGCGGCAAAGTAGAAGGCTACAGAGTAGGAACCATTTTTGGAGTACAGGCTAAGCCATTTCAGTGAAAGGTGGTATTTTAAGACTCGGTCGTAAGACATGCTAGTCCTGTTAAGTAATAAAAAGAGGGTGTCACAGATTTCTCATCTTGTTTTCTGACTTTGAGTTCAAGAAAGAAACATACTTGCATTCTTTTTTTCTCAGGCAGCATTACTTAAATAATATTTACCTCCTAGACTAAATTGTTCACGGACTTTTACCAGTGTTTGAAATGTAGAGCTTAACGCTTGGAGCGGGTGCAAAGTTTGGCTGCAAATTAGCGTGGCCTTCTGGCATGCGGCCTGCTTGGTGGGCTTCAGAGAGGCCTTGTACCAGAGTAGTTTATGACACATTCTTACTTCTTTATAAACTCAGCAGTGGTATGTGCTGTTCATCACTCTGTACTGTGAAGCAAAGATGCACTATCTTCAAAAATGATGGTGACTTTAGTAGTCCCATTTTGCAGCTCTTGGTTAACAAGCCTCATCAGTGAGTGTTGGAATTCTCTGGAAAAGGGATCAATATCATCAACTGTTACATGGGGGAGGCAAAAGGTACAGGAGTGAGACAGGTTACCTGAGAAAACTAAAATAGGTGTCCTGCCCCTTTGTAGTCATTGAATTTGTTGAGTCTACTTGAAGATTTTAGTCATTAGATTAGATGACTCTACTTGAAGACTTTATTCAATTAAGTCTTTAGCCATTCTGAAATCATAGTGAGTTATTTGGCACCAAGATGCGAGTTAAGGATGTCACAGCTACAAACCCAGTACATCAAATCTGCTTCCAGCACGGCACAGCAAGTACAATCTGTGTCTACATGGACAATCTTACTTAAGCTTTACATTTTTAATCCACCCTTTCTGAATAGGCTTGCCTTGCTAGCAACAAATATCATTCTGCTAAACAGTTCGGAAAAATTCAATCCCACGCACGCATTTTTATGTAAGTTTTTCAAGTATTTCGCCGTACAGTGGATAAACCATTGCGTCATGCTAGCTGCAGAACTTCCATGGCCATATTTACATCAGAATGAAACCAATCCTTATTGCCTTTGACATTACAGCTTGGCTTTGCAAGTGGTTGGTTGAGTCTTGTTATGGCACTGATGGGGGAAAAAAAGGTGACACAAAGAGGCCGTGTCTCAGGGCATTTGTCCATAGGGACCCACCTCGCTGCCAGCACCTGGGCACCCTCACCCCGTACAAATTCCTAATAGACATTAAAAATGAGTAAGGTGACCGACTCCCTAGAAGAGACACTTTAGTACGTTATGTTCTGTAGACATTTGCAGGAAATTTTGTTAAGCATGTGGTGACACTTGGAAAGGGGAGGGAGGCAGTGACTGGGAGAACAACAACGAAGGCCAAACTGGCCTATGTGGCCGGAGTTGAAATTCAGCTTCAAACCTACAGGAATGCTGCAGCACTAAATATACTATTTCATAGCTAAGTTATGCCAAATTTCACTGTCAAATTAAGCGATCCTGGAAGTTGGAGTTACTATTTAAAAATAAAAAAAGAATGTAAAAATTCTTGTAGAGAATGTATTCTGAAAAATTTTAAGAAATATTGTCCTAAAGTGTCAGTGCTACCACATATCTAGAAACTCTTCAATCTTCAGTACGCTTCCTGTGAAACACTCAGCTTATTTCCTTTCCTCGGGGTTGGAGTTTGTGCAGATTACTATTAGTTTTATCACATCCTGACAAATGTTGGGTGGAATGAAACTTGTAGCCTGTGTGTGTCATGTTGGCATGTGTTTTAATTTGACTCAGAAAAAAAAAAAATCACTTTACAACCCTCCTCCCAAGATTCTAGGGCAAAAGTACAATGTGGATTTGTAAATTAGCATATAACCCATCCTGAAAGCAGTTCAGTGAGAGACAACGCTTGTAGGTAGGTAACTAAAATGTTAAATCAGTGGTAGTTTGTGCAGCAGTTAAGAGTTAATAAATGGAAAGCAGTTTTATGACATATAATTTCCATTGGTAGAAATGTGAAGTCCAGGGAGAATGATTGTCCAAAGCATGTAGTCCAACTTTGCTTTTACTTTAGATAAATGAATTGATGTATTTCATCTTTAAAGGATGCCATATATCCTCAAAGCCTAAGTATGGCAGTGAGCTGCTGATTTCCATGGGGATACTTAGAAACATACTAGGAGCCTGTGGTCTCTGGAGGTGCAGATTGTAAAGAGATACATTTGAGGTTTTGGAGACTTGGACCAGCATAATGTGTGTCGTGGAAACAGGAGAAGGAAAGGACATTTTTCTTTCCTCTTGCATGATCTCTGATGCTTTGAGGTTTGGATTGGGTTTTTTCTGGATCTCTTCTTGATGTAGTTGGCATATATTTGATTAAAAAAAATCTTGTCTGAAGATTTAAAAGAGAAAGTAATGATCATCTGGTAGAAAAGCCATATGTTTATGCCCTTTCATGTTGAGAAGTTGAATTTGACTAGTGTCATTTGTAGAAGATTTGATGGCTTAAGTAAAGAAATTTTTCACTTCTTTACATCGAAGTCATTGCAATATAATGCTTTTGGACAATTAAAAAGATTTATGACTTATTATTCTGGACTTTACTGCTTTTTGCTCCTTTTTCTGAATTATTATGTTTTGGTTTTCTGTTTTGGCATTCTGTCTAATGTTTCACTTCAGCGTGGCAAACAGTGAATATGACCTTACTGTCCATTTCACTCCTGAGATAACTGTCACTGCCTGCTAAAGGCAGTGTCATTGAATAAAAACTTGATGTCAAGAGTAATACTGCTGTTATTTTCCGGGGTGGCATATAAGAAGTCAGCCTGTTTGTACAAGAGCTTAGAAGGGCATGTAAAATACAGCAGAAAAATGCCCATACCTCAGAATCCAAGAGCAAATGTGCTGCGAAAAAACCAACCAAACAAACAAAAAAACCCAACAACAAAACAAAACAAAAAAAAAACCACCAAGCCCAACCTGGTAAAACTATTCCAGAGCAGAGTGAAAGGCACTCACTGCCAGGACACACCTTCATCTGTCATATAGGTCAGTGTGTATTGTATCGTGTATCTTATGACTCGCATCACATAATTCAAGCAGCCTCTGTTTATGGGGCTGGGTGTGCAGTAACAATGAGGAAAACAACAAAATGCACCTGAAGAGGTGACAGTCATACAGTCAGAAACACTGTCCGTAACAGGGCAGTTTTGCGTGTGTGCTTCTGAAAATGGTTTTTCAGCCTTGGACAGTTATAGACTGTACTTTCCTGGGTAAGTTTAAAGTGCATTGCTTCTGTCCTGACTGACTTGTGGTGGCTTTGACACTTCTCAGCAGTGTGACTGGCAGAATCCAAAGTTTGCTTTTCGCCAGTTCATGCTGTTTCCTTTCCAGTGTTTATCAAATGCTTCCATTTGGCCAAGATGCCTTGCATGTGTTTACTCTTACTGCTGTCCTGTAACTTTTTAACAGCCTGAAATACACTGATATAGGTGTTTCTCCAAACACTGCTCTAATCAGCATGCTTTTGAAATAAAGATTGTAACCAATTATAAAAGCAGCTGGAAAAAGCTATTGCTTTCCTGCAGCAATATTGAAACATGGAGTAAGACCACCCAGTTCCATGCACAACCTTCTAATAATGTTTCATTGGATAGTCTGTAGCATCTCTTTATTAAAATAGGTATTTATTCTGTTCTGATAGCAAACTGAAGATGCAAACAGTTTTATAAAACAGACGAATCTGATGTTTTATTTAGTATAGCCATCTGTGATAAAAAGAAAATGGAACACATTATTTTAATAATCGTGACTCAAAAAGAGACCAGGTAGATTTAATATGGCTGTAGGGCTATTGAGTACAAAGACATCTATGACTAAAAAAATTCCTTGGGCTACAAAGAGCTGGAGGCAGAGACGGTGTTCAGGGGAAGTATCTGTTACATGCTTGCCTTATTCTAATTTTCTTTCCAGCAGGATCAAAATAAAACGTGTAGGAAATAGCTTACTAGGTTAGATGGCTGGAATGTTCTTCCTATGACTATTGTAAGGCTTTGGCATGACTATGTGGAAAAAAATATCCGTGCTCTTGCTTCTTCAGAAGCAGGTCAGAGACATGATTTGAATTGCAACTGTGTAGCTGTGTGATTCTTTGCAGGTGTGGTGAAGTCCATACCACCTTCACTCCTGGTGTGAATTATGTCGTATTGTAGGAAAATTGCTTTCTTCCACTGTATCTACCTACTACCATAGTGCGGTTCACTTTCTTTTGGATTGCAACTTCTGGCTTTGAAATAAAAAAACTGTTGAATGTATGGAGGAAACTCCAGACAATAGCAAGTCATGCTAAGGAAACATTTGGCAGGCCTTTAATTTGTTTAAGCAGAGGATCAAATGCAGTCATTACTTCTGTAGTCTTTGCAATATTGCTCTCTCTTTGATCCTTCTTGTTGTCATTGTGTAAGAATCCCGGTCAGGTTATATTTAATTGCTCTGACTTTCTCAGCGTACTTTTTAAATTGGAGACATGAACTGATCTCTGAAGACCAGTGTTATGCTACACATCAAGCTTTCCTATCGCATTAGGGAAATCAGTAGTCTTCGCCTAATATGCCATGTAAATTCACATAATGCCCTGAAAAGAAGCACTGCAGAAGAACCCTGCCTCAGATGAGCTCAGGTGAGTGTGAGACACCTGGGAATTCGTGCTACTTGCTGAATGTTTGCCAGCAGCAGCCCCATATAGTAAATCATAATTTGCCTCTCTCCTTTGCCTTGCAACACGCTTCCTTAAAGTAGTATGTGGGCACCAAATCTATAGCCTTGCAAAAGGCTTCTCTGTCAAGTCAGGTGTTTCCTGACTTGAGGACTAGATGGTGTCTCCTCTAACATGGAACTTCTGCTTAAAACATTTGTATTGAAATGTTTCCTCTTGTTTCAGACACCTCTTGGTGTGTTTTTCAGAGAATGAACCCTGGACGACAGGCCTGCTTTCTTTCATGTCTTTTTAGTTTTGGGTGTTTAACTTAGTGTATGTTAAGGATCATAGAAGGTGGCTACTACTTTTGCTGTTATTCATTACTAGTGCAGCTGTGTGCAGATCTTTCTTAAAGAGCTTGATTAAGATAAGCTAAGAGAAAAAAGGCAACATCTTCAGGAGCTATTTTTGGTATGTATTTGTTAGATATATAAGTTTGTAGTGAGTTGCGTAGTAAGATCTAGTACTTTACTATTCAGTTGCTTCTGTTAAAGGTAAAAATGAAGGTGTGGTAAAAAGTGGTGTAGTCAGTTGGAAAGGCATTTGTGTAATGATTTTTCATAGAAGTGCTGAAATCGCAGGATGATTAAGACAGCTTACGGGTCTGGAAATCACTGTCCACACAGAAGTACCTGAATTATAAAATTACAGAGTTGTTGAAGTGGCAAGGGACCTCTGGATCCTCTGGTCCAACCTCAGTGCTCAAAGCAGGGTCTACTAAAGCAGGCTGCTCATGGCCATGGCCATTTGGGTTTTGAGCGTCTCCAAGGAGGGAGACTCCACAGCCTTTCTGGGCAACCTGTTCCAGTGGGTTGACCATCATCACAGTAAAATAAATAAATAAGTAAATCAATTTTATGTTTAAATGTAATTTCTTATATTTTGATTTGTGCCCATTACCTCTTGTCCTGTTGCTGGGCACCACTGAAAAGAGCCTGTTTCCCTCTCCTTCACACCCTTCCTTCAGGTATTTATATACATTGGTAAGATATCTCCAAGCCTTTTCTTCTCCAGGCTGAACAGTCCTCTAACTTCCTGAGGTTCCTGTCAGCCCGTTTTTCTCAGCCTAATGAGGTCCCTGTGAATGGCAGCAACCTCTTGGTGAATCAACCATTCCTCCATGATTTGTATCATCTAGGAACTTGCTGAGGCTGCACTCTCTCCCATTACCAAACCCAAGTTGTTTGGAGATTGCTTAGATACTCTTATGTCTTAGCTCTTGCATGTGTACATGAGTCTGCGCAAGCCAAATCTCGCCTATTAGAAGTGAATGGCTTTGTTTTGCACTAAAGGAAGAGATGTAGAGTCTGCTAGCTTATTTAAAACACATAGAAAATTTACTGGAAAGTATTTCCTGCTTCTCCCCACCTGAATGGAGAGTTCCAGAGTGGACAGTGAGGAAGAAGGCTTGTTTTGGCGCTGTACACAGTAAGAGAAGACTCTAACTCATGAAATATTAAAAGTATAATTGCAGGAAGAACTGGTATCCAACCAAAGCAGTAACCACTATGGATTCTTTCTTCTTAATTTCTAGTTTCAAATTCTCAGAAGGAGTTAAGATGTTTTAAAGTTCAAGTAGATTTAAATGGTGAATATCTAGACTTATATCTGGCATTTCACAGTTTCTATAGAAATGTACAATTGTAAATAATATGTTGCTATTGTTTGTACTGGAAATCAGCACCCTAGAGCAAATAAAATATTTCTTTGGTGCTCTTGGAGGCTTGCTTGTATGGGACGTAAATAGAAATATTATTGATGTTAATGGGGGAGGTATGTAGCCGCAGGAAGCATTCACTTTGTGAAAATAACCTATGCCACAGATGACCAGCTAGCAACTCTGCTGTTGTTTGGTATCACTGACTTCCTTTTCCCCAAAAAAGATTTTTTTTATTTTTTAGAGGAAATCCTGTTTATTTGCTTTGAGGAAATATTTTTTTTCCAGTTGGTCTTTTTTTTTGGTTTGGTTGTTTTTTTCTTTCTATTAATCTGTTAAAGAGTGTTGATACTCCTTGGAAGTTTGTTTTCTGCCTCTGCAGTTGCAGTGCTTGGTACATAAGGAGTTGCTGGTAGTGGCGATAGTATCTAAATACCTTTCTAAATACCCGATTTGATTATCAGCTACTGCAGGTGTTCTAAGTTGTCTGGCCTCTTCTGGGAAAGAGCACTTTACATTTATCCTTCTCTTTTCTCATCTGCCTTTCTTCTACCACAATGCTAGTTGCCTTAGCTGGAGAGCTATTTTGGGGCAGTCATTTCTATAAAGACCACAGTCCATTACTCCAACTCATGTCACAGCTTGAGAGCAATTGAAGTGATATTCTAGAGGTGCTGCTTCTTGGGTTTGCTTAACTTTTTAAAGGAATGTAAAAAACAGTTAGTGAATCACTGAAAATATACTTTTGTTCTCTTCACCCCACCCAACTACTGGCCTTAGCCATCTATTTTTTTTATTTCCTTCTGGCCTTTTTAATATCCTTTCACTCCACAATCATCTCTCAAATCTAAGCATGTTAACTTAAGCAACTTTACGTGGAGAATGATTCTCTAGGGCTGTCTGACGGATTAAGTGGCAGTACCTTGGTTGTGAAGCAACCTACGTTTGCACATTCTCCAGTCGTTTCCCATTAAAACTTAAATCCTTGTTCTGTTGTGGCACCTTTAAAAAGCAGACCTCCTCCTTACATCTAACTGTTATGAAAACCAGGCATACTGTAACCCAGACCCCCAAGGAATGCTTGATTGAAATAACAGATCAGAAAAGTCTCTTACTAACGTTCCTGTGATTATAGGTTTACTCAAGTGACAGGAACATGGTGTCAGCTAGCTTTCTGCATGCAGCCTAATTTTGGTCCAAAAACTAACATACCTCTTAAAGGCTTCACCAATGCAGTGTTTGTGGGGATAGATAACTTCATAAAATGTAAGAGTATTCATTACCTTTCTTGTCTCCAGAATTATCTCACTTATTGCTGATTGGGTGGTTGATCTGGTTCCTGCTGCGGAGCACAGTGTATTTATTCCCTGTTAGTAGTTACTAAGATTGAGTAGAGTGAGTGAAGGGAAAGTGAAATAACTCCTTCTTAGATCCTCATAGGTAAACAACTTTGAGCCCCCTCTTCTCTTCTGCGGTATCTATTTGAGTTAATTTTTTCTTTGGATTTGGTTTTCTTCTGTTGGTAATTTGTACCTGCTTTAACATCCCAAAAATGGGTCTGGGGGCACTGATGTAGGAACTGCAGGAAAAATTCTTAAGAAAGAAAAAAAGAGAAGAAACATCCATTGGTTCTGATTTGAAGTTAAAAAATGAAAGGTGAAGAACAACAAGTGTAGAAGTTAGTTTTAAAATGGTGTATTTCATCAAGCAGCGAGCACGGTGTAGGAGGAAACAGCAGATAAATCACTTTCATTTTTAAGTGATTAAGTGACTTGAATGCATGATGTGAACACATAAAACAGAACTCTAAACTCATTTAACACATTTTGAATTTAGCCCTTCATGCTGATGAGGGTCAGTATCTGTTTGTCCTGATCTGTGTTAGAGGTATTTGAATGAGAAAACTAATCATGAAAGTTCTCCTAATGTTGTTAATCACAAACTTTTCATTTACAATGGGGCTTAGCAAATATGTAATGAGAGCCCCTGTGACACAGGGGGCTGATTGCGGCCTTAGTGCAAGCGAAGATGTACATGCTATAAGTTACAATGCAGTTAACTCCTAACCCAGTGTGTAAAAAATGAACATCAGCTGCTTTAAACTTACTTTAAAGCTTCCTGGAATTGTTCCAGGTCCTGATATGGAAGGTCCTTCTACTTCACTGTTGATACTCACGTTTGCACTCTCTCTCTCTCCCTCCCACCGTCTCCACCTCTTTCTCCCTTTGCAGGCAAAGGCAGCTCAAGCATCTCATCCGACGTGAGTTCAAGTACAGATCACACGCCCACCAAAGCCCAGAAGAATGCAGCTACCAGTGAAGGTAGGCAGCTGGTACTCATTACCCAGGTCAGGCCCCCCGACATAATCCTAGCTATTTTCAGAAAAGGAACCCCTCCTCCTCATTCCTTCATATACAGTACCATGGGTGTACTAGAAATTAAAAAAACAGTTTGACTCCCTGTATGCAGTTTCCACTCCTACCTGCTGTAGTTTCTGACTTAAGCTCGTGACAAAGGATTTGAAATTCTCCTGCAGAACAGAAATGTAGAGGGTTTTGAGTAATTTTGCATGTTGCTTTTTCAGCAAAGGCTTTTATGCTTAAGATTTGATGTGATCTGATTTTGAGCTTGTTTTTGAAGAATATACTAATGGAAGCTTTTTGGTATATGTTCTAGGTTAGATCTCAGCCTCTTATTTTCATACTACAAATACCATGAAAATGTGAGTTTTCACTCGTATTGCCAGGTTTTCAAAAGTGCCAAGTTTTCAAAAGTGTAGCTATGGACACGAAGAGCTGACAAGACTTAATTAGATCAATGCATCTCACCTGCAGTTACTGGAGTATGGGATCCTCTGGGACAAGATTTTTAATGTCGGGGAAGGAGAGGTTTCATGTGTCAGTATTAATACAATGTTGCACTAAGTGGTCTATGAACAGAGAAATGCTGATCCGTTCCTGCTGCCTTCTAATATGTGAGTAGGTGTGCTCTGTTAAATGAAAGGATATTGGCCCTATATTTTACAAGAGTGTCTTCGAGGGCTGAGAGCAAATCATTAAATCTATACGTAGTTTAATGATGTAAGCTGAAAGCCTTTTTTTAAAAAATGATAAAATTATGTGCCTTAACTAACATTTCTGCTCAGCTCTGTCATAATGATTTCGTTGTACTCAGTAATTATCAAATAATAATTCTGATTTCTTAAACTTCTGTCATCACAAATTAGGTTTCAAGCTCTGATTGCTCTCAGTCTGGCTTTATTTCTTATGGTTAAAAGAAATTATAGACTTTGAATAGTTCTAGTTTGGCAAGTCTGACTGTAGGATCTGTAGAGTAAAACCAGTTCATGTAAGTAATAAATGACTATATAAATCATGAGAGTTTATTGTTAGGCATGCATAATCCTGCATCAAGAATGAAGATCTGCACTTGTGAATCATGAGATATACTGGTTTAGAATCTCTGCCTTTTAGTCTGGGCAATAAATTTAACAATAAATGAATACATGGTAAATAAAGTTAAGTTGAATAGTAGACTTCATGTTTCTCTAAGCCTTAGATTCAAAAGTTTTGAAGTACCTGAAGGAGGTGAATTGCCAAGACAGAAAATAGATTTAGGAAATGTATAAAAGCATTTTAACTTTTCTGTATGGCAGCTGGGGCCGGGGGGAGGGAAATAAACCACAAAGGAAAAGTGGAAACTCTGAAGTCAGTACTTAGAAATTGCTTTAAATTTCTGTTTTACTTTGGTCAGTAAAGCAGGGTTTTTTTTACCCCAATTTTCAAATCAGATAATGCAAAATAATCCTTTACTAATGTCTAAGATTTATGTTCTTAATGTAGCCCATTGTATAGCCGGTGAATGCCAATGTTGACCCTGAAATCTTCACCACTGGTTTGCAGCTGATTATTTCATTAGTGAGGGAGGCTTAAATGCAGGCCAGCAGATGCTGTAGTAAAGATATGTTTTTATGAGTTCTTGTGCAGATTCAGAAAGAGCAATAGAGTTGTGTATTCTATACTTGGAGGCAATTTCATATGTGAGCCTAGTTTTTCTGTCCCCCTAGAAGACTGTGATTTGACAAACACTTTGACAGCGGCAAAAGTAGTCTCTTCCTCAGCCTGTGCTACTACTACTTTCTTACCAAGTTTTTCTGCTGAAGAGTAACTAATGTGGATCAGTTTAATATAAATTGCCTTAATGTGGATTGCTGTGTAATCTGACAGATATTTTGAATGTCATAACAAGAGAGGCAAAAGGGTTCCAGGAGGGAAAGTGAGAGCAGACACATGGAAGTGGTGGTGGGGAAAAACAGGGGAAAAACTGTTACTGTTCTAGTAACAAGTGCTGTTACTAAAAGGCATGTTTATCAATGGGTGCGTGTCTGGATTTTTCCCATGTACAGTAGACTTATGCAGTAGGAGCATTCAGCTGAACAGAAAGACTCATACCTTTACTCATGAGTAAAGTTCTGTACTTGCAAGACTGAATGTTGTTCAATAACTGTTCAATTACTGTAGTGTCTAGGGACCAGCTAAGAATAGGAGCCTGACTTTGTTAGATGCTGTACAAGCAGTGGCAATTATGTCTTTTCATTGGAGTGTTTACATAACCTTTTATAACTGTTAGTTAAATTTACCTTTATAGCACCCCATGTTCTAGTATTTGCTTGCCATGATACAGTAGAACTTGCCCACCCCAGAGACTGGTAAGTGTATCTTGCTCTTCACCATGAGACTATTCTTATTCTTATTCTTATTCTTATTCTTATTCTTATTCTTATTCTTATTCTTATTCTTATTCTTATTCTTATTCTTTATGATGATGATGATGATGATGATGATGATGCAGGGACAGAAAGCTCCAATTCTGCCCTTTGCTTTAGCCCTGTATTGTAAATTCATAGCACTGTATGCTGTCCTATGAATGAGCCACGTGTTGTGTGGTGAGATGCATGCATCCTAGGTATGGAGTTGGAAGGAGTATGGAAGATTGCAGATGAACTTTTCTTCGCGTTCATTGATGTGAACTAATCTTAATTGAACAAGTTGCAGACAGCTTCTTTGCATCCCTTGAATTTCTATTGGCAGCTGAATTCCTGAGTGCCCAGCTCTGTGAAGAGTGTATAATTTGTGTTTGAGGCTGAAGGCCTTTCATGGCTCCTGCTTTCCAGCTTTGCAAACAGACCTAATTCTTTCCAGTTCTGCACAGCATGTCTTCTCTTCTGTTTCTGTAAGACAGTTGACACAACACTTGTTGAAGCTGAATCAATGAAATGCCTTGAAACAACTAGAAAGGAAATCTGTGGGACTGATTCGTCCAAAATCTGTGGTGCTCTACAGCAGAGACACAGTCATTTAAAGTACTTCTTAGGCAGGTGTGGATTCTGAAGTACTGCAAAAAGGTGTCAAGGAGGACTCTCACTTGAAAGAGCAAACCATCTCAGGAAGTATCTGACAGCAGCTGTTATCTTGCAGTTTGAACAAACAAATGAACCACACTCTTCATCTTGTCTACTGCAACCATTATATTTGTCAAGTTTCAGTGCTGTGATGTTTCTCTATAGGATGGGTACAAGAAGTGGGTAACAAGCTGCTTGAAATGGCTTATGTGGTGTTCCAGTCTGGATATGCTGTTAAGGCGACATCAATTAAATCTCTTGATGGGAATGGGAGATGTAGTTATGGCCAAAACGTGGTACCCTCACTCACGTTATAAATTATGAGCATCTGCAGAGCTGTGGAAGGAGATTTTATGTTTCAAAGCAACAAAATGCTTGTCATGCTAGTAAATGTGCCTGGGTGAACTGCACATCCTCTACTAGTGAAGAACAGACAGTATGAGTTAGGATCCTTAACCAAACCAGCTTCACTCAGTGATGCATTGGAGAGCTAACTATTCCCCTGTTTCTGTCGTGTAGAGGAATGCAGACATTAGCTGGCAGACCACACATCTTCCTGAGTTCAAACTTGAGATACCTGTGATGCACACGAGAGGGATGCAAAGATGAGGCTGTGCTGGTGCAGCAACTGAAGTCCAGTCTGCAGTTAAGTCACTGTCATCGTGCCTTTCACTTGCTGTACTTCAGTGAAGGGCAGGCGGCAACAAAAAAAAAAAGCTGTCTCTGTAAATCACAGAGTATGCTATAGTGACTTTTTGGCTACAGCTTGGCTTAGAAGGAAGCATGGTAGGCTGTGGATGTGCATGCACACTGATGCCTCCACACCATCTCCTCTTCTGATGATGCAGTTTTCTTTAGCTTTGAATGTACACTGCCTTTTACTCTTTTCCAGTCTCAGACATTGTCTGCAATTCTTTACCCCATCAATCAATTACAGTTAGAAACTTGAGAACGCATGAGTTTTTGCTACCCCCCATTGCTCTTCTGGCAAGTGAAAGACTAAATGGATTTTTGTGGGCCATTTAAATGCAATTTGCTAGACACAGTCTCAGCTGGAATATTATTGTTTAAAACTTGATTTAGAAGATTAGACCAAATGTTTTTGTATGTGCTTACCTTGATTGGGGAGCTTTCTCATAACACTTACCTGCAGAGGGTGGAATGTTATGTCCAGGCTGGATGCTCCATATTAACTTGACTGTTTTTCAAATAAAAAATCAATACTTCATGTGTATGGCAGTTAAATGGGAATCCAGAGGCAGCTTTAAATTGAGAGCTCATGTATGAGCTCCATGTATGAGTTCTAATTTATTTCTCAGTTTCTATAAAATCCAATTGAAGGATTAGGCCTGAAGCAAAACACTGTTTTAGCAGAGGGACTCGGTGCTGAAATACCTCTGAATACCTGTTAAATATTTATATTTTGAATTTTGCAGAAATGCAGTGAAGTCAGCTGCTGTATTCTGCAGAAGTTAAAATTGTATCTGCTTTTAGTGATGTTGACTTTTAGGGACCTTCAAAAAGTAAGTATTTAACTTGTTTGTTTGTTTGTTTTGTCCTTCTGCAGTATTATGAGAATTCTAGAGTCTAGCTTCCTCATGTGATGTTCCTGTACCTTAAATATACTTTAAAAAGTCTGTGTTTGGAAAACAGATGAATTAAGACAACACAGCTTTTCACCCATTAGCACTGCAATGTATGTTTAGTGTAGAGATCAAATGCATTTGGATTGGCGGTACTTGTTTGTATGCATCTCAACAGAAGAGGTATTTCTTCTGAAGTTTAGACGTTTACTGGAAAAGTCCCGTATTCTCATCGTTGTATCCTTCTTTCTCTTTTATTTGGGCTTTTTAGTGGTTCTGGTGGACTCTGTAGGCTAACAGTTGGACTTGATCTTGAGGGTCTTTTCCAACCTAAATGATTCTATGATTCTGAGAGAAGCAGGCCCCATAGCCTGGCTGAATAATTACGTTCATTATGAACCATTCCCACAATTAAATCATGTTTGGGGGCAACTATGTGAAACTAGAATTTTGCAAATATGTACGTTTTAATTACTCATGTGAGTGTTACTTTATACCCTCTGCAAGACGATACCTGGCTAAGGTTGATCAGGCTGTGTTGCTGTGATCCTCAGCATCCTTTTATGGTGGGTCCCTGCCACTGAAGCTTCTTGAAGCAGATGGTATATTAGTGTGTGCCCAACCAAAACAACAGCAAAAAAACCCAAACCACAAAACACCAAAACCAAAAAACAAGCCAACACAACAACAAAAAACCCGACCCCAAACCACCAAACGAACCAACCCACCAAAAACCCTCCCAAGCTCCCCAAAAACCAAATACAACCC
>VUYV01000003.1:164126-430661 GCA_008711295.1 Anarhynchus alexandrinus
AAAAAAAAAAAAAAACAAAGAAAACAAACCCAAAAAAAACCCAAACAACAAACACCAAAAAACCCAGCAAACCCAAAAATCCTGGAGCTAAGAGTTCTAGCTGCTGGCAAGTTTTATGAATTTAGGAGCTCTCAGTAGTACTTCTATATTCAGAATAGTAGAAATTCAGGTATTCACTCAAGTTTTCTGTAATTATACAAATACCAGCTACTTAAGTAGCTGAAACTGGATTTATACCCAGTTTTACATGAAAAAAGCATAGTTGGATAAGCTTTTCTAACAGAAGGTAGCCTCTATTTGTGCAATAATAGCAAAAGTCCTTCATGCATTTGCTGTAGTCTTCTAATAAATTCTTAAGTAAATAGCTTTCAAGTGACTTTCAAAACCAGTGGAATTTGACTGCTACTGCATCACTGTATTCTACAAATTGTAAGTGAATTAATGTGTAATTAATATCTAATGGTGGAAAGTAGGAACAGTGTTCAGCCTCTTTCTTACCTTGACACTTAAGATATTAATGTCATTTTAGAGTCAATAATGGAACGAGCAGCTACTTCTGAAACTTTTTTATGAACTGGAGAAAGACAGCTTGACCTTTATCAATATGAGAAATCTGTCAAAGCAGTCATTTTGCACTCATTTTCTGTGTCTAAGAGTGATAGACACTTTTGTCTCTCGCTTTGATACTCAGGTATAGCAAATTAGTGAGATCTTAGCGCTTTCTATAGAAAAACTTATTTTCCAGAAAAAATTGAGCTCTGTATCAGCAAATGTTTATCACTGTTCTACACAGGAATATATTAAGTGCCATTTCTTGAACACAGAAAGATTTGGGTTGTGTGCCTTTCATTTCACTTTACAAGTGAGGGAACAAAGTACACACCATAGGATATTTGCAGGGAGGATGTCATGCTGTTGAATTCTCTTGACTTCATAATCACGTTCCCTCAAAGGGCTGGATGTCTTTTGGATCTCCAAGTAATTCTTAATTTATTCACTGAATTTAAGATGAGGTGTCCTTGCATTGTGCCAAATGATGGACACTGAAAAATTTGGAAAGGTGGAACGGTTCCTTTGCTACTGAATGTTTTTGGTATTTAAAATGGTTCCTGATGGAGAATTAGCTCAGACTGAGATTCAGGTGAGTGCAATCCTTGTTTTACTTCATAGGGAGATAAAAATCTCAGAGAACCGGTTTACAAATAGGTGACCATAATAAGGCAGGTAACTGTGTTTAATATACTGGAGTTCCATTGAAGCTTTTGAGTGCTTCATGTATCCTCTTAGGACATTGAGCTAATCAAGTGTTGTGGTAAAAGACTGTTGCTGAAGAGATGCTGTTTTCCACCCAGTTTCTCTTGATGATCCGTTTGGCAGAGAGACTTCTGATCCCTTCCTATGTCTGATACCTGTTAAGAAATCTTTTCCCACGTTAGTTCTTTAATATTTTTCCTTTAATTGCCTTTATAACATTAGAAGCTTACTAAGCCGGTATCAGAAATGGAAACTTATATATGGTCTTTCTAGATGCATGCAAGCATATGCACAATTCCTAACATTTTGATGGCAGTTCTCTCCCTGTTTATCTCTGTCTTCGTGTCTTTGCAGCATCTCTTGCTGGGAATTTGGATTCTTGGTTCTACTGTTGAAGTACTGTTTAAGCAGACTTTCTGTGCACCAAACCATGTCTGAATTTGATATGAATGCCTGAAGTTGCCCCTGCTTACTCGGAACTGGGCTGAGATTCAGTTGGCTTTGAGGGAACTGTGGCTGTTTTGAGTTGGTAGTGAAACTGGAGAGCAGGTAGGTTTCTGAGGGTTTTGTGTTACTTGTGTAGCAGTGGAGTTTTCTAGAAAAGTGAAATGTTGCATTACTGGATGTGCCAAAACAGAATCATCTGAAGCCAAAAAATTGGGGAAGAATAAGAGGGGGGTAGGAGGCGTGACAGTTAATAAATCCAAAACTATAAACACTTTGGCAGAATAAACAGAACTCACTATTTAAATTCCTTTAACCAACATATCTGAATGCATACGCAAATATAATCACCTCAAGCAGGATGTGGAGGTACAAAGTAGTATAGAGGTTGTTCTTAGGCACTATTTTTTTCCTGTTTAACCACATCTCATTATGCTTTTGCTATCTAATAGGCAGTGTTCCTGCAAAGCTGTTCTGCTAATTATAACAATACCATTGCAATCAGCATTTAAAGCAGAGTTCAAATACAAGGCAAAAGTACTTGGGACTTTGGCAAGGTTAAAGCTGCAAATTGAAACCTTACGTTATTCTGGCTAATTTGTACTGAAATGCTATAGCCAAATGTTTAAAACTTGCCCAAACAATACTAGGAACAAATTGGAAAGGTACATAAAACTGCAGTCTTACTTGATCTGCTGCCTGAAATGTGAGACCTACCAGAGCAAATTCACTTACAGTACAGCTAAAGAGAAATGATCCCAATTTAAAAACCTGGCATTAACTTTTCCAAAGTAAGGTCTGATGCTTCGAAGGAGTGATTACGGTTTATTCAATTACCTGTAAATCTGATTTTAAGGAATCCAAGATCCCAAATGTAATTCTTTCTGTAAAATGCTGTACCAAACTACTTAAATACTGTTATCACAGGGAGGTTCTGACACAAGACTGTTCTTTGTCTGTTATTGCCCATGCGAGCTATTTAAAGTAGTTTCCTTCTCTGAAAAGTGAAGTGTCATCTTGAAGTATCTGATGATTGCCCAATATTTGCTAGTCTAAAAACCATCTTTCTTGAATGCTAGACTGCCTCCTAAGGCTGCTTGAAGAATATATACAACCTGATAATGTGCATTTAAATATGTCGGGCTTATCCATTTTCCAGAATTTATGAACTGACACTAGCAAGTTCCTCCAGATTAATTCTAGTACTTGATCGAAATAATGAAATAAAATTCGAACCGCAATTTTTTGCCTTTAACTTGGCAATCCCGGTTAAGATGCTGTAGTTTAAATTTATTGCACAAAATATCCTGCCTTACTTTCCTGTATCTTATCTGTTTATGTCATCTTGTCAAATGACTGTATAATTTTTAAGACTGATAACTGCCAACAGTGCCAGAACTAGCAGCATTCTTGAAAAATATCCACTTAGAGTTGCTGACTCATTCTGTTCTTCTCTTCTGGCTATTGTACCATAGTGCCTGCTACTGGGTTTTTCTCAAGTTACTGGAGTTTGGCATCTCCTTGTTTCTGCCAGCATTCCTCAGATTTCTCTTGAGAAGTATGTGCTGAGATTGGCTGATGAAAATGGCAGTTCAAGAATGGCTAATGGTAATTCTTATGTTCTTGTTAATTCTGACTGCTGAATCATCATTGCTTTTAGGCAGTTACAGTAGATTAGGCTGGAAGTATAAGCAGCAGTTATGAGCATGGGTGTAATCTGGTGATTAGCCATCTACATATTCCTTTAGCTTTAATTAGCAACACTTCAATGTATAACTTGCGGTATGGTGTTGTGCCTGCTGCATGTTCAGCAGCTGACCGTTGTGAGATTTCCTTTCATATCTAAGGCTAGTTTTCATCTTGAAATGTGATGGATCAGGAGTTTGTATTTTTGAACCTCAAAGTACAAATATTATTTTAATGGTTTAAATAAAAGATGGTAGGGTTTTTTGTTTGTTTTTATTTTTTTTTTTCCTGATACAGGAAAACAAGAGGCCATAGCAGCCTATCAGCTATACTGAGCTAGGAGATTTCTGCTCACCTGCTATGGCCTCTTGTGTGTGCATAGGCTTGCCAGAAGGTGGGCAGGATTTCTTTAGAGATGCATGGTAAATGCTTGTTTGTAAGATTTGGTAGTCAATTCAGATCAGCTAGTTTGAGTTACCCTTCAACAAAGTGAAGTACGGAGACTTTTCATAGGTACGTAGCCTAACCGTGATGTGTTTATGCTGCCTCACAGAAGTGAATGTGTGAGTGGGAAGAAGCTTGATGGCTTTACTGGGTGACCGTAACCTGTCATGCTGCTTGCAATGACTTGGATATATCATAAATCTCCATTGTAAATTATGATCAGGCTCATGACAGAGAAATTTTATTTTGTACCAGTGGCTAATCTAATCTATACTGCTTTTGTTTTTCCCTAACATGAAGTCCATTTCCATCTTGTGTATCCAAAAGAGTGAAATTTTACAGCATTATCAGGTATTGTTTGTGGGAAGTCTTTTACTTGTTCAATATAGGTAAATAGTGCTAGGTGGGAATCTCTCAAAGACAAACATTAGTGTTAAGAGATCTTAAGGACGTGCACAGTAGGAACAAATTCTTTGTTCCAGCTGTGACATTTGCGATTTGCTTAATCTGAAGGTATTTATATGTTCATGTAGACATATACAAATGTAGAATTTTAAAATTTTTTTTTAAACATCCCCATCACATTTGAGCAAGATAAACATTTGTAAGCCTTGCCAGGTTAGGTCTTTAGCTCCCATTCGAGCAATAAAAACTTCGTGCGGCACCTGAAACCTCAGAAACTCTGTACTGTGCAGAGCAGTTGTTTATTTCAAACAAAGAAGGGCTTTTATATTAGTTTTCCTTCTAGAACCAGAAACAAATGTGGTCTAAATGATAAAATCATAATTGGACTGTCTTCAGTAGGCTCTAGCTTGGGAGATTATGTTTACTTGGTCTTTCTTTATTGTGGCCTGAGATAAATCATGACCTTGAACTCTGCTTTCTGAAATCATCATGCTCTTTAACGCTTTTGCTTTTCTTTCGCTTTTGAAACAAGATTTTAGTAGCTTTTTGTCTTCTGAGACAAAATTACAGTCCAATCTGATTTTTAGCTGTGAGTGTATTTTCTCTTTGCTGTTCCAGGAAAGTTAACTTTCTCAAATTTCTCTTAATGCCCTTGTACCTCAGATTCAGTTGTACTACACATTTTCTGTCCAGCCTTGCATTTGTATTTGGAAGGCTTTTGCAATGTTAAGCATGTGAAGCTGATCGAGAAGCTGATGTGCCTTGTTTTAATGGGAGATTATTCTGGATCTGGCTAAAATTCACAATATTCTGAATCTGCTTTGGCTGCTTCCAGTAAAAAGAACTGATGTCAGTACATGTCAATTGGTGCTGTTAATTTGTCAGACTACTGGGAAAAAATATTTTTTTGGAAAAAAATTCTTGAGGAACACTTGTTTTTCTTTCTGCTGATGTAGTATTGGATGAATGACGAATCTGCTTGTATCCTTCAATATTTAGTAAGATCGCTTCTGTCAGTGTCTAATTAAGAAAGACAGACTCCCATAGCATTTAATGAAATCCAAATATTTTGCTGGACTGTGCTAAGAATGTCACCCCCAATGAAATTGTATCTAAATCAAAATAATGACACTACTGTTCAGTCACTGGATTAAAATTTTACAAATCATATTAAATAGCTCTTTGGGATGAAGAAGACTTGGTCTCTTCTTAGCTTGATGTGTCAAGGCTTTGATATATTTTTAATTTTGTAAATGGTTTTTGTTTAGATTGTGCATTTGTATATAGCCAAAAAAAGAAAGGAACCCAAAACACACAGGAAATACTCACCCCCACATAGTATTTTCTTTGTTACTGTGATGATACCAGTCTTTTTTTAAAATACTGCTCATAAGGAGAAGACTGAGAGGCTTCAAAAGAAAATGTGAGATTCTGTCATGAGAAATTATTTGTCATGATTAGCCATAGGTGTCCATTTTAAATTAGATAGCAGACTAATGCTGATGTGAACTGAAAAAACAAGTCTCAGTACTGATGTCATTTATCTCATGTCCTTATTTCTGTTATTGGTTATTCCAGTTTTGATTTGGACATATATCTAAAGGGGAAGCACCAGGGTATCTTCTTGAATTTGGTGACAAATTAATGGCCAAATTACTAGTGCAACTATTATCCTTAATTCATGCTTTGTCTCAGAACTTTAAGTGGTTCTATTGCTTAAATTTTGCATCTGCTAATTTCATACAAATTGGAACACATAATATGATATAATATAATATAAGTAACTCCTTAAGTATCCCTGTGTAAGAGAGAAAGGTCTTTTCTCATATATCTTGGAAATAAGATGAACACAGAAGGACAATATGCCATGAGCTTGTTACTGTTTAACATTTGTGGGTTCTAAATTAGAGCAACCATGTTTAAATTTGTGATATTCTGCACTATTTAGGAGGGGAGAATAATGAAACTATAACTAAACAGTAACTAAAATATTGGCCTGACTGAGGGGGGAAAAAAGGCATGTGGTTGGGAACTGCAAGCAGTAAAACTAGGTGAAAGAAACTGGAAAACCAGATCATATTAGCTGCAAAGTCATAAAAAGTGAGAATGCGGTTAAAAATTATGAGTGACCAAACCTTTTTATCCCACTGCCTATTGCTCAATATGATATATTATGCTTATAAACTTAGCAGGCTCAGACACTACTGAAAGGATAAAGTGTTTCCTTTGGGCCCCTTCATAGAAATGGTGTCTTTTTGTCTGAATGGTTGGCCAATTCAGGTCAGAGAAATAAGCATTTTGTAGTGGACGGGTTAGTTAACAGCAAATGTAATCGTGGTGAATCTCTGGAATTTGGGAAATTCTGCTGGGAAAACTGATATATTGTGTTACTTTGGTAACTGGATAGGCTTCCTAAATCCAAAAGATAACTCATAAACTCTATATGAAACTTACTGATATTTATCTTGGGATTGTGAGTATGGTTCTAAAAAATAGTTCACTTATCAGTCCCAAAATGTTGCTTATTGTCCTGGATTAAATTATGCTTTTACTTTTGTTGAAATCCAACAGTAAGTGTCCCTTACTACTTTCAAGTCCTAACAGAGGCAATATTTTTTCAAAACTTTGAAAGAGTTCAGTTGACATTTGAGGAGGTCATGAAATCTCGCAAATATATCCCATCAAGAAGTTTCCTTAAAAATTGATGTGTTTGACTGCTTGAGCTGTTCTTGAAAGAACTCGTTTGCACCGGAACAGAGGGCTTGCAGACTTAAAAATGCACCCATTTTCTTAAGAAGTTGTTACTGGACTGAATTAACTCATCAAAAAGTTATTCCTTTGTTAAAGGGATATATAAAAAGAGTATCTCTAGAGCTAGTAATAAACCATTATACAAAGAAAAGAAAATAGCTGAAACTTGAGTGAAAATCAGAGGCAGGTGTGTCAGCTCCTTTTATCCTCAGGACCAGGGTCATTTGGTATGAAACGGACTGCTGTCAATGTTACTGGTCTCCATTTATGTCCTCACACATATCACTATAGCAAGAAAACTGTGGGTATTTTGGGTGCTACGGTGCTATTTGTGTGCTGGGTTTTTTATTTATTTGTGTTTGCACTCATTTGCTTGTGTCCAGGAAATGAAATTCAAGATTTGGATTAGCTTCAACTCTTCTCATTTGTGCACTTATTGGAATTTTCAAGAAACTTGGCATGGGAGGATGCTCAACTGAAAACATGTTGCCAGTCCTCACCTCATTACACACTGTATTGCGGTAGTTTGCGGTTTGTGTATTTACTCATTAGAAAAGCTAGAAAGGTTTTGTTGCCTTGGTTGCTTCTTGAAAATTAAACAAGTAACATCAATTCTATTCTGACTTTGAGTATGTTTTCATATTACTGTGGTTTAAATATCAACTGAGAGAATTTGTTTCTCCTTGGACAGTAACCTTTTCAATTCTGACCCAGTTTTGTGGGCAGTCTTGTCGTGGTCTGTGAATGACTTGCTCAGTTCAGAATTAGATCTCCTACCAGGCTTGGTAGTTTTTAGGCTCCTGGGCTTTTTTATTGACAAACTAGCATAACTTCTTCATTTATACATCATGTCTGTGTTAATTTGATCCAAATGAGGACAGTCCTGCCTGCAATTTGGCAGGGCATCCTACGCAGAACTCTGAAAGGGTGAAATGAAGCCTTTGCTCACGAAGTCAGATGCACTTAGGATGATTCAACTTAATGTGGATGCACAGATTAGCTGAAGCTTTTGCAGCTTCAGGTATCCTGGTCAGAGCCATTGCCATTTAACGTGTGGAAGTAGTACAAAAATCAGCATTTTCTCTTTTTCCTCGAGGAAAGAATTGTAGGCTGCCAGAACAAGGCCAGAGAAAACCAGGTGTTTAGCTGTGCTGCACCATCTTGTAAATGCTGTTGTTTTACACACCCAGAGTATGATAGTCTTCAGATATTAGTTTTCAAACCACAAAACACTCAATGACAAAGGTTTAAAAGGAAAAAAAGTTATATACAGGGGTTGAAATACATGGTCTTATCCTCAGTGTTTGAACATTGCATGTTGTATCTTGGGCCTGGGTGAAATATTATGTAGGAAACCTAAACACTGATTTGTAATGTTGTTTATTCTTTCCTCTGTGGTTTTTTAATTACTGTTTTTATTTTTTTAAGGGTGAACTTTTGACTGTGGAGTTGAATCTGATAGCACCTCTTCTTTTGTGTCTAACTTCTGAACTTGAATGGAACAGTCATACTTAGTTCTGGTATTGAGCTTGTGACTGATGAGTCTGAATGGACTAGGATTTATGGTTTTTTGCCACAAGTTAGTTTGGTTCCATGTCATGGAAGTACCAAACTGAATTTTATTTTGGGGAGGGAAGGGACTACTCAGACTAAAGGCACTGTATTTAGACTGGGAAAAGGAAGCAGTGATGACAAAAGATTGCAAAGGTAGTAAACCTTAAGTTGAAAATAAAGCCTCTGTGCTGTATAATACTAAAAAGTTAGACGTGGTTTCAGGTTTCATATGTAGGGGTAGCACACTGCTAAGCAGTGATAATAGATGTTAAGGCAGACTTAAGCCATTGCATTCCACCCCTCATGTCCCTTTACAGAAAGCTTCTGGTGGAAGCAACAGCATAATCTTGATAAACTAATATAGAGGTCTAATAAAAGGAACCCTGCCAATTCTAGGTGGATGAAAATCTGGAAATGCTACAAGACTGATACCCTACTGAAACAGTAAGAGGTTATGATGTCGGATAATTTTGAGGTTTTACTCACTGAAGAATCCTTATGAGCTGGACAATCCTGGAAACAAGGTCTGTGTCAGGATGGTTGGATTGTTTTGCTCCAGGCAATAATGCCTTCATGTACTGGTTGGAGCTTGTGACTGTAGATGTGTACCACCAAACTCAGCTGAGCAAGTGCATTTTAGCTATGAAAAATGGCATGAATTTTCTACAAAGAAAGTCCTTGTGTTTACTTGGCATGCAGTAGAAGCTGCTGTCCATTGTGCATAGAACATTACCGGTTCGGTATTATAATCACAGAATCCTGATTCAATGATTACATAGAATAGAATATTAGATACATAGAATAGCATATTATGCATGCTTTTAACTTCTTTGTGAAGGACATCTGATGGAATAAAAGTTGAGACTGAAATTTGTAATGTTTAACTGAAGTTTACTTTGGAAATTGCACAGTTCAGAGTTTGGAAAATTTCATTGGAAAATCTTATAGAAAATACTTAATATTTTCTTTAATCTAGCACGATGCTCAAACATGCAGGTCAGCCCAGCAACATCCTCTTATTTTTGTCTGCTTTCCTGTGGCAACAATACCTCTTTGCATGGCCCTGGTTTTACCATTGCTCTGGCAAGCTTTGGAAGATACCAGTAACCAATACACTAAAAAACTGCTGGATGATGGAAAGACCATGGGTTTAAAGACCTGTATGCCTGTCGTCTCCTCCTCTGTCATGATCAAAGCTTGTTTTGCTGGGCACTGTGTTCCATTGATCACATGCGTGATATTGGACCCCATCCCTCAAGTTCAGCTCCTGGAAATGTCTTGCCATTCCTTATTTCTGCACCAGTCTCCCACTTTGTGAGTGTGAGATGAAGCTGTCCTCACTGCCAGTTTGTTGTTTTCCTGAATATGCAGGCCAGGCTGAAATGATATATATCATATTATATAGGCTGCTTGCTGCCAAATTTTAGTCATATGTACATTGCTCAAGCTGCAAACCTCCAAAGCAAACACAGAGAGGAAATCAAAATTAAATTAATCCTCTCCAAGGATGTATAAAGTATGGCTGCACTGAGGTTTACAAGTTGAGGGTGAGAGGGACCATTGGTTGTGTGGGAGTCAGAAGCCGTGGGTATGCACAACCCCTTTCTAGTGCATTGCTGGTCTGGGCTGGAGTTGCTTAGTGTGAAGACCTTAAGATTTTTTTTAATGATAGCTAGACAAATGACTTTGCGAAACCATGGTTAACTATAGAAGCACAGGGCAATCTTGGCAGTTTGCATTCACAGGATTAAAGGCAAATGAGTCACCGATTTCTCTGGAGCCCTCAGAGCTGTGCATTTGCTTCATGGAATGTGGTCAAAGCACCTTAGCTGAGACCGAACAAAGCTCTGGAGTCTTCACTTTTGGACATGGGATGAAGGTTAGGTTGGAGACCTACTTTCTGTTGTTCTTGGTTGAGAGTACTGGTTTAGGGACAGTGACTAGTTCTGTTGTACTGCTGCTTTCCTTCTTAATGCTGGATTTGGGCTGGCCAGCAGGAGAAATCAGTGCCTCTTGAAGGCCTTGATGCCAGTTCCCTCTCAGCTGGTGTGAGGGGTGGAGGCATGTAGTGGCTGATGGCTTTCTTGAAACACCTAATGGCTATACCTAGCCTATTTGCATGCAGAAAACATGGATGAAAGGAGTGAGTACTGCCTGCAGGAGATTAAAATTAAATGGGATTGCATGGCACTACTTTGTGCAATTGAAAAGTAGACTTGAGTGCTATTTTATCCAGATTTTTTTTTCTTTTTTTTTCCTTTTTTTTCCTGGAGTTATAGGCTTTGCATTTTGATAATCTCGCATGAAATGAAATTATATCCCATACTGTATAGTTATTTGGAAAAAAATGCCTTAACAAGCCATGGCAGTCATAAAGGAATTAATCTACCCAGGCAGAAAAGTAGGACTGATTGCTGAATCATGACTATTCTCCACCAAATATTGTACACAGAAAGAAGGTAATAAAAACCTTGCCTGTTTTTTTTTCTATAAGCTTAAAAGGGCTTTGGGATTGTAAACCTAATACAATCAGTGATCAGCATGATGTACCTGCTGCTTGCTCTGAAGTTTACTAAATTATTAGAAGCAGTTAAACTGTTGTCTTGGATAATTTAAATGTCCATTTAATTTGTTTTGAGAGGTAAATCTTTAACTGAGTAGCTTATCTTGAGTTGTTCTGGGGGAAAAACTTTGAAAACAAACACACCTTAAGTAGATGAGTTCGGGGGTTGAAAATGTGTCCTGTTTATCATGCTGATACAGAGGAAAGCATCTGCTTGCAGTCTTGCAATATTACCTGTTACTGAGACTTTACTGCTACTCCCTGTTTTTCAAGATGAGACTTGCAGAGAATAGTAAAGTTTTTCCCGAAGAGCTCCTGTGGTGGGAAGTTACCTATGTGTTGTCCTGCTGCAAATTATCCTGTCCCATCATTTGTAAGCTTAATCTTTGTACAAGTCCTGTATGATTAATTTCTACTGGTAGGCAAACAATTTTCCGTGGCTTCTCTGCTAAATATGTCAATTTAGGTTAGCGGTGAAACTCGGATGTCATTAATCAAGCATATAGTGTAGACCTAGAAGGGAGAGTGTAGGAATTATTGATGACTGTACAAGGACTGACCGCTTGCCAAAACAGTTAATAGAGTTGAAGTAATGTACTGTGATTGTCAACTTGTTGATCTGCAGACCTCAAAATTTTTCCATGGAGTACAGAGTCCAATCATGAACTTAAGCTTGCTGACACTAGGCTTGCTTTTTTTTGATATCATTGACAGTAAAGTTCTGGACCCCAGGTAGAAAATTGTGATGTAATGAGACGTCTGCTGAAAAAAGAGTTGTTCTGGGGAGAGTCAAGGAACTTGCGTGTCTCAGAACCCATCCCCTGAAGCTGTCATTTATCATTTCAGTCCATTTCCTCACACACAACTGAAGCAGGGCAGCTATCTGCCATTGAAGATTTGAAGATCTACCATTTATAAGATGTAAAAATATGGGGCTTTTCTTGTGTTTTTTTTTTTTTTTTTAAATGGTGAATGTGAAGTTATGATCTTAATGACTCGTTTAACTATACTTTGTTTTGTCCTATATGTAATAAACTTGTTTCTAAATGGAACGAACAGGTATTAAATACCCATCAGTTTGATACTCGATGGCTCTGAATCCAATTAAGGCTCTGACTTAAATTTAATATGTAGCAAAAGCTTGGAGCACAAGACTGACTTAAAGCATGTGCTCTACTTGATAGTTAGTTGTGTAGCAGAGCAGAAAATACAGTAGGAAGGGTGGCATGTACCTTGCAGTTCTATTAAAAAAATGCTCAACAGATTTGGCAAAGTTGCTTTGGGAATTGCATGATAATAAGAATACGGTTTCTTTCTTAAAGATCTGTAAATTCCACCATTAAAATTATTGCAAGATATGTTCACTAACGGAGAAAATTTTTAAGATGAAAAATGTCATGCCAGTGGGCAACGCTTTCTGATTGCTTTTGTATTCTTGCTCTTGCCATGTTGTAGATATAAGTGTCTGCCAAACTAGACTGGTTTGTAGAAGTCAAATGCAGGCCCTGGTGAAAAGGAATTGTGTGATTTTAGGTAGTTTTATTTTTCATAATCCATTAACTTAATTAAAACTGTTCATAACTTGATTGTGTTTTACTGAAATGCCTGAGAATAAAACAGAAGCTGAATTTCATCGGTTAAATTCTAAAATAGAATAAGGGTTTTGCTTTGATTTTTCAAGTTCAATGAATGACAGTGGTTAGCCAATTAATATTTAATTATTTTCTTTTTCCTTTAAGCTCTTACAAAAGTTCTTCTGCAATAGAAAAGCTCTTCTTATATAAATAGATACCCAAGTGTGCCTATTTGATAATTGTTTCCTTGTAGTATCTAAAGCAAGCATTGATATTGTAAAAAACAAAGCTTCCCTTGCAAGAGTGTATAAAATGAAGTGTAGCTTTTTAATCACTGAAACTTTTACTTGAAACACAGAGTAATCTTAAATTCCTATTAATGGATGTATGCTGGATATATGTTATATATTTATTTATAGCATATGTAGTTATAGCCATTTTATTTGTATATAAATAAAAATGTATATGACTGGAAGCTCTTCAGTATTATAAGAAACGCTAGCAAATATCTCTTTTAGGCAGTTGTAGTAAATCTCTTAAACTATGGAAAATAAGCATATTTCCCTTTTCTAGGTTAACTGAAAATTATTCGGAGATACTATTTTTGTATGATGACTTTTTTCACAAAAACAGGTTTTCATAGTTATCTAATATTGTCTTATGTCAAGTAGCACGGCTTGAAAAGTAGTCTTTTGAGTCTTCAGATTTCAAATGTGTGGGTTTTTTCCCCATCTACCTTCCACTTTTGTCCTGCATACCTAAAACTATAGTGAGAAAATTTAAACAGTATTGAATTGCATTACTTTTTCCTCTTTTTCTCCCTGTCTTATTTTAGAGGCCAACTTAATGCTCCATCTAGGTAGACTTGATAAATGGAATTGTTCCAAGTCTTGTGTGTGAAAACAAGGCAAGGATAGACTAGAGGGTTGAAAGTCTGCCAAAACAAACTTGAGTGGAACAGCTTAGTTCGTCCGGTGCTGCACTTTCTAACACCGTGGGGCTTTTTAAAGGTATTTCCGTTCTCAGATATATGTGGTCCATCGGGTGTCACAAGAGGCAAGCGCCTTTGTATTGAATGAAGTCCCTGTCCTGCAGCACTTAGGTGGGATTTCAGTCATCTAGGTAAGGAAGAAGGGACTGAGCTAGGCCCAGCCATACTGTTTGATATCATAGAACCTTGCAGTATTTAAAGTCAAAACTGCTATTATATATATAGGTGGCAACAGGTACCACAGGGTCTTAAGAAGAAAAGCTGATGTAAATGAAGTTCTTTCACAATTCTTTCACATTGGCATTTCAAAAGCCTTCTTTCAGCTTGCAAAGCACTGAAGTAGAATACACAAGCTTCTCTCTAGATTGAATTTGAAGTACTTAACATTTTAAGCTGCATGTTTACTTGTAAGAACCATCTTGGTAGTTGATTTGAGGGTTTATTTCATTAGAAGGGTCATGATTAGAGTAAGTTTAAGGGAAAGGGAGAATGAACAGAAGTCTAGGAAAACTGACCTAAAAGGGAGATCACTGAAAGATCTGTATTTCCTTAGTCTAGGACAAGGTTGGGAAGGGAAGAGGAAATAAATGTGTCTTCAAATACAGAAAAATTTACTATGAAGGAGAAAGGATTAAGATCGTATCTGTGCTTGCTATGGATGAGAGGATTAGATTTTAATATTAGATCAAAGTTTTCTGTGTGCGTTGAACTAGACTATTGTAAGTGCTGGTGTCTCTGCTGAGACGTGAAGGAATGAAAGATTGGCCTAGATATTTGTAGGACATATACTTGTAGCTAACACTACTGTGAAATAGAAGACCTAAAGATGAAAAGGGACTATTGGTGACCTTTTGCAGACTTTTACCAGTTGTATGCTGTTGTGTTGGACTTGTTCACAAATGAGCATTTTCCTTATGATAGTGCTCATTTTAACCTGTAAATCGGAAATGGATTGTCATGTATGAATTAAGAGTGTATATTCACACTGTGGACAGACCCTGCCTGCCTATGTGGAAGATAACAGCCTTCCAGCTTTACTACAAAATTCTGGATTTTCCCTTTAGAGAATACTAGCCTAAAGAAAACGGGGATTTGAATTGCCTCACAGGCTGGAAAAGCATCACTGACAATGTAGCTGCCAACTTAGTTGTTTTGGAAATGGCTGAGAGGTTTTGTAAAGGGCCTCCAGGAAGCCTTCTGTACTTTTGATCTACCTGTTCTGTTGTTGGATCAACTTTTATAGGCATTAAAACTATAGTAAAATCTAGCAGAAGGGCACATGGGGCGGGTGTGGGGGGGATTATTTGGCTTTTCTTTTCCTAGAAACATGTGAGATAAAACAGAACATGGAGGTTCTCCTGTACGTGGGAAGGAGTGAATTATATGAAAATGTGTTTAGGGAGTTCATACGACCCATGGTAAATGAATAAATTATTTTGCTAGAGCAAGTACGTGTAAATAGAAGGGAGCATTATTTGCTATACTTGTGAAGGCCAGGACATACCCTGTTATAGTCTCCACTTCAGGTAATAAAATGTGCTTAGTTGGTGCATCAAGTCTTGTAGGCTCTGACTAATATAGAGTATGTCTCGGGACATTAACCTCACTGTAAAGTTTGATAGAGTTAGAATTTAATTCCAAATTCTAGATGCTGAATGCCATAATTTCTTTCTCTATTATTGAGTCCTTCTTCAAACCTTAGGATGAGGGGATAATCGATGTAGGAAGGGACAACAGGAGGTTGTCTGTAGTTTTCTGTTCAATTCTCCTGGCTGCTTTTTGGTGATGATTGATTGCTATCTTGTAGTAGCTTTGTTCAAAACATCTCAGTTTTTTCTTAGTGAACTGATTAGACTATAGGCTTAGAGTATTTTCCAGATGTAGAATCTTCCTCCCACTCCCTTCTCTCACTCAGAGACAACCTGTATATGTGCAGGTTCACACTGATGCTATATGCAAGTGACAGTGAAGATGATTACCAAATTTTCTTTCCTGAAGGTAAAAGCATCAGCATTGCAGAGTATGAATAGTAAATATAAAAGATCCCCGAAGGTAAGCAGAACAAACTTACTTTGAGGAGAAAAATAGATAATAAAGAACATAAGGAGATGTCCTTCAATTTTTCAGTCTAGAGAAAAGTTTAAGATTTTTAGTAAGTTTACTGCTTGAAAAAGTATAGCTCTGTTGTCTAATTTTGAAACAGCCAGGCCTGCTAGAAGCCAAGAAGAGGTTTGCTATGAAGAAGTAAAACAATAGATGAAATTAAACTTTATTTTCTTATGGAAAATACTAAGTGTTTTTGAAATATTTCAGGTACAAATTATATGGTATTGTTCAAAAAATCCATTTTTATACATGGGGTGATCTTATGACAAAATATAATTCATTTTAAGACATAATTTTCAAACTTTTAAGAGGAACAGGTAAGTTTCTTACAGTTTAAAGCAGCATTCTTTAATGTTTGTGTTGAAGCTCTTCAACCATTAAGATAACCTGCACAGCACTTACGTGAAAGATGACAGAAGTTAAATTACATCACTTCTTGGTGCGTGTCTGTGGTCTGTGCTCTTGATCTTTAACTTTTTTTTAGCCTTTTTTTTGTTGCAGGAGATTATTCCTGTGAAGGTTAATTGAGAAAAATATTTTGTAATCATACTATGATGTCTACTGGAGTTTTATTGTTTATTTCTCTAGGTGTGGAATGTGGAGTCCTTGGTTTGGATTAGGGTAGTGTTTCACACCCCAAGCCTCCAAACCTTAGAAATTAGGAACAGACACTGGATGAAGAAGTATTTGTGTTTTATAGCCATCTGTGAAAAGGAAGCTGGATAGGTATCTGAAGGGGGAAGGAAGATAAGAATGAAAGTCTTGAATGGTAAGGATCCTTGCCTGGTCAGGAAGAGTGGGACAGGGTAGGAAACCTCCAAAGTAGATGGTGAAGGAACTACTGAATGTCTTCTGTTTATAAATGCCCATGGAACCCATTGGTCTCCTCTCATTCCAGTCTGCTGCCCTCCGCCATGGTATATGACAACTGCTATTTTTTAATTCTCTGCTTGCTTGGTAGCAGAGATTTGTGTAGTGGATCAGAAGTTTCAACAGTTGTTGAAACAAGCAGATTTCAATGCAAAATCGTAATGTGAAATTATATTTTAGGTTGGATTTTTTAAAATAAACTTAGAAATCGTATACGACCCAAGTTCAAACAGTAGTCATGGCTTTGAACTCAAGCACTCTATGATTAGGAAATTCTGTAAAACATTAACTTACCATTGTCATGCTTATGAATTCTAACGATCTGCATTTCAGAGCTTTTCTGCCTCAATTGATATTTAGACCAGAGGGTGTGTATTCAAGAAGCTAATGTTTATTTATCAAACTGTGGTACCAGTATTTCAAGTGTAGTCCTCACAGCATATTTTGGATAGAGTGGTACTTGCCTATCTTTCTGATGTATCAGGAAAGCTTTCGCGTGGGTTGCATGTAGGCACTCTTCAGTTGCCTGAAAGTTCTTGGGGGTGCAGTGATGACCTAACAACTAAATTGTTTTAGCCTTGTCAAGTGTCCTACATTTTAACCTGAAGTTTTACCTTACATGCAAGAATAGGTGAAAGCACATTCCATGTTTGCAGAACGGTGGCCCACAGCTTCAGGGACTTTGTTAGGGCATATCTAGATTCCTGGTATTGGAATACTGAGCGTCGCAACAGTAAATTCCTATTGTGGATTTTGCTGTGAGTAAACTAGCCCATTAACAATGTCACCACACAGTTCTCTTTGGGCATTGTGCCTAGTGCATGTCACATGTGGACATGCGGAAAGAAGAGTGAAAAACTAGTAGTTTGTCTTGTAAATGACTACTGTATAGCATAGTCCCACACAGTAGAAAAGGAGAAAAACTAATAGGGCTGCAATGTTTATTTCAGAGCTCTGGAGTGCTTGACTTTACAACCTTGCTAGTAAACTGTATTGCTTAGTCCAGTTGCACAGGCAACTAAATGGAAGAATCAACCCAAACTTCTGGCATCTGGATTCAGCTCCCACCTTTGCTTCAGACTAATTCATGTTGCTTGATTTCTGCAACTTTTCACAGTTTTCATGTGGTTATAGGAATCAGATTTTTGAACTAACTCTTAATGTACTTTTAAAAATATCTATATATTCTGGGTTTCTTAAAAAATATTTAAATGTGGCATTTGGCTACCTGAACCTCTGTGTCTACTGTAAATCGCACGAGTTCCTGTGACTATCAGGTGCTAGTGTGTGTGTGAAAGCATTCTTATGCTGCTGTGAATGAACAGGAAACAAAGTATATTTGTAAGCTTCACAGCCATCTTCCTTCCAGTTAGCTACGATTTCCACAAATGTAGGATCCCATTTGCTGTGACCTCTCTAGGTAAGAGAAAGGGAATGGGTTTGTAGTTTGCCTTACTACTGAACTCAAGCCAAATAGTGACTAATGAACACAGCAGATGTTTCTACTTTTGAAGGCTTTTTTTGGAAAGAACTTTATTAATCAATTTATCCTTCCTCCCAGGAGATAACAGGACAGCAGTGTAGCTGAGATCTAACAATTCATTGCATAAGAGAAGAAAATATTAATGTTGACCCTTGCTATGTTGACAGTAGGATTTGAATCTAACCTTCTGCTCTTTTTGCTCAGAAAAACACATCCAAGTAGAGTCGTCTTCAAATCTTTTGGCTACTGTGCTACGTTGTGATGTCAGCCGCTTTTTTAGCAATTTGGAGTATAATAAGCCAGATTTTGTGTGCAAATCCAGGGTAGCTCCATTGACTCAATAGTGTTACTCCAGATATTTATTCATCTTACTATGAGATTGTAATCTGACCTCTGTTTTTGATGAACAAACAACCCGTGTTTGATTTTGTTTGCCATTGGGATAGAAGAGCTGTGGAGCTGAAAGGTTATGGCAAGTTCCTTCTCCCCCTTTGTTAAGGAGCCCTCAAAGGCATTCATCTGTAGTTAATTATGTTAAGCTTGAGAGAGGATGGCTGTATTGATGTTTCTTACCAGAAAGTGCAAGGAACTTTTTGCAGGCAACCTCTTTTCAAAAGTTCTTTTTGTGCTTCAGTGGATGTTCTCCTACTTTCTCTTCCTGGCAGAAAGGTAAACGTAGCAGCTGTGAGGACGTCTGTGTCAGATAGCCCGTGAACAAGCGATGGTTGTAGTCGCTTTAGTCATTTTTAGTAGTAGTGTAAGTTATGTGAGAAGATAATGAAAAAGAGAATACAAGCATGGAGACATCTTCATAGTCTTTGTTCTTTGCAGCTCTTCCCCAGGGACTCCCTCTCTGGGTGAAAGGAAGGTCCTCTCCTTGGTACCTTGTCCTGCTGGGCTCAGGGGAGTGAGTGGCAGCTTCCGCAGACAGAGCAGGGTTTTACACAGCTCCTTTCCCTCCCTTTCTCTCATTGTGTGCAACTGCTTCCCTTATTCCAACTCCTGTTCTTACTCCAAACACTTCAGTTCCCTCATCCTGCACCCAAGAGTTCAGGATGCAAAGATATTTTGAGCATCTCATGCAGGTGGTCTGTGTGTCAAGAACTTATGACCTTGAAAATTGGTTTCCTTTGATCAGCCTCTGTTCCATTGTTCAGGAAATATGCTTAACTACAAGGGGTGAAGTCAAGAATGATGTAATTGTCATGGAGCCATTAATCAGTATGGTTACTGTGCTTTTCCAGGTGGAAAATAGTAACAACAGTTAGTTATGCTCACATCTGCATAGAATATGTACAATAAATTATGCACAGAATCAAACATCTTTTAAGTGAGCAGCATTATTTAGGGCATGCTTCCAGAAATCAGAAAAACCAAACCCACTTGATAAGCAGGTAGTTGGATCATTTCTACTGATTGCTTGCAGATTTCTGCTGAGGCAAAAGACTGGAGCAATGTGGGTTCACAAACCAGTTTGTTGTCTTGAGCCACCCAGTTAATGTGAGAATAGTCTCCTCAGAAAGCCTTTTTCTGTGCATGTGTACATCACGATCTCTCTAGTTTGCTCACTTCACCTATAAGATTTAGGAGATGTAAAGCTCAAAAGTCAGTAGCTTTTCAGTGCTGATTTCTCAGTTTCAGCAAATCCCATGCTGAGATGAATGCAGGACTTAAACGTGAGACTGAGCTATGCCTAAACTTCTTTTGAAAGAACATCAAATTTTAAACAATAGGTTGACACTTGTAAAGGGTCATTTTAGACCAAAAAAAAGGCTGTTATTGATGTTCAGAGAAATCAGATTTAGTGCATGCAATCTATCCATACCTCTGTGAAGCAGTGTAGATCTCAAGTCAGTTGGAGAATGGACCAGAACACTTCATTTCTAAGCAGCAAGGATTGCTTTGCTTTTGTAACTGGACACGCATTGTCCTGTAGTAACATCCCTGTAATGTGATTTGTGTGCGTGCTGACTGCTCCCACGCACAATGTGGGCTAGAGTCCTTTCTACCTGAAAATTGAGGCATTTCCAGTGCACATCGTTGTTCCTCCATGCAACATAGAAGCTTCTCATAGAGCTGTGTTCATATGTGGCCTGCAGAGGTTTGTGGAAGGGCAGAGGCAGTCCTTTCAGTCTTCTGTTTCTGTGGCAGGATGTGCCGTCTCTGAGCTGGAGAGAAGAATAGAATCAGACCTGGCAAAAACTGAATCTGGTGGTTCAGTCTGTGGTCACTGCAAATAAAGGGTGTTTTAGTTTAATACCCTGTGTGCCAGGAGGGTGCATGCAATTGGACAGCATATTTAAAAGTGGGATTTTTTTTTTCCCCCTCATTTTTAAGCTTGCTTTGTTCTAGAACATGGTGGCTGCTTATAGCTGGATTAATAATAAGATTTAACTGGGTTGCTTTTCTCTTCTTGCTCTTCTTGCTTCACTTCTTGCTTAGTGTTTATATCAGAGCGTTAAACTGTGATTCCGAGCACCTCCAGTCTGATCTGGCTCATATTTTATGAGCTAGTATATGTATGTGCCACATAGTGATAACTTAGGGTAAAGAGCTTTTGAGCTGCTGCTGTTCTTGTGTGGCATTGGTTTGTTTCATGTGACTTAAGGTGGGAAGGAGGCTCTTGAGCTAAATACTGTATTAATATTTCACTTGCCTTCTTGCTAGGTGTTTTCATGTTTAGTGTCCAGTACACTTGTAAGTGTACTGGACAACAAGAAGAAGCTTAAAGATGAGTTTTGAAGTTGTTTAGCTGAACATGGAATATCTTTCTTGGAGCAAGACAGAGAAGGAAAGAATAGTGGAAAAAAGGCAGCAACTGAAGGGGGGAAAAAGCTGGATGGGTTTTACAACCATAAATGGTAAAAGTAACCTTGCTCCGCTGCCAGCAAGCAGAACGATGGAATAAGGTTTTGATTTACAGGAACAGCTCAGCAAGGGCCTTGTAGAGTGCTTCATGCCTGCTATAAAAATGTGATTAGCTATAAAATGGGAGAGATTTAACAAGAGAGTTTAAGCAACGGCAACAGCGCTGTTTCACGCAGAATGTGGATGCCTGCTTTTAGAGTTCTGGGAACACAAGCTAGTTTGGAAAACATGAAGTTTTCCAAGAAAGAATGTGGATTATTTTGATTTATTACTTGAACAAGTTAAATTTTGGTTCTTTGCCCATTCATCATGAGGTCTTTAAAATTAAGCAACATTTATCCTTGTAAGTATTTCTTCAGATAATTGTCTCCCAGGAGCTAGGCTTACGGTAAACTGCCTAAGGACGTACAGGTAGGTGTGAGATGCTTTCCCTTAATTCCAGTATTCTGTCTTGTTGTTATATAGCCTGTATGGTCTCTCCCTACCTGTATAGTACAGCTTTATTCAAGAAGGTAAATTTGTCAGCTTTAAGCTCATGTGGTCAGTTGACCAGTAAAACTTCACGGTTGTGGACAGCAAAAGCCTTTCCCCACTTTGCTGTTCCCCAGCCTCCAGCCTGAAGTGATGGAAGCTCAAAGCTTAAGTCTTCTTAACGGAGAGCTCACCAAATGTGCCAAGTAATGTTTGGGGGGTGGAGGAGGGGCAACAGTAGCATTTTTGGATGCCCAGTGTCTTGTGAGGACTCCACTGGAAGGGAGAGGAAGAGAGGAAATGGGAATCTCTTTCTGAAAACTGAAGCATCAAGTTGACTGTGAAGAATAAGCTGTGTCTGTTAAAATCTGAGGCCAATGTTTCCTTTAAAGGACTCACTCTTAGTCAAAGACAGAAGAAGGGGGGACTCCGTTGCATACCACTGTATGACCTAAGTGGAAACTGGATGCTGAGATTACCTGTCACTCTTAATTAAGACAAGTTAGGCCTTCTTCATTTGTTTTAATTGCATCTCAGTAATATTACTGCTATTTCAGATAGTTCAGAAACAACTGGTTTAAGAATAAACATATCCCTGAAAATGTGCAAAAAGCAGGATTAAATTACTAATGCCAACTATTTTCTTTACATTAAATTGGGAAGCAACTTAAAGATTGTGGGACACTAGTGTAACAGAATGTATAGTTGCCTATAAACTTGTGGTTATCCTAAGGTATTATTTTGGTTTCTTTTCAAATCAAATGGAAACTTTCTTAACCTCTAATGAAAAAAAAAAGATGTTTTATCTTAGTTGTTTGTATGGCTTGTCTGAAGACCGTTGATGCAAATGACATGTCTTTACAGAAACTTAAAAGACATGATTTGAAGTTTCATTTTTGTGTTTGGAGGTATCAAAATTACACTATTGGATTTAATCTGCCATGCATAAATTCAAAATAGCAATATGCTTTTTAAGTGTGTATAAATATACACTTAAACATACATTTTGTGCAACTGTTGATATGGTTCTGCCAGTATNGGTGCATGCAATTGGACAGCATATATAAAAGTGGGATTTTTTTTTTTCCCCCTCATTTTTAAGCTTGCTTTGTTCTAGAACATGGTGGCTGCTTATAGCTGGATTAATAATAAGATTTAACTGGGTTGCTTTTCTCTTCTTGCTCTTCTTGCTTCACTTCTTGCTTAGTGTTTATATCAGAGCGTTAAACTGTGATTCCGAGCACCTCCAGTCTGATCTGGCTCATATTTTATGAGCTAGTATATGTATGTGCCACATAGTGATAACTTAGGGTAAAGAGCTTTTGAGCTGCTGCTGTTCTTGTGTGGCATTGGTTTGTTTCATGTGACTTAAGGTGGGAAGGAGGCTCTTGAGCTAAATACTGTATTAATATTTCACTTGCCTTCTTGCTAGGTGTTTTCATGTTTAGTGTCCAGTACACTTGTAAGTGTACTGGACAACAAGAAGAAGCTTAAAGATGAGTTTTGAAGTTGTTTAGCTGAACATGGAATATCTTTCTTGGAGCAAGACAGAGAAGGAAAGAATAGTGGAAAAAAGGCAGCAACTGAAGGGGGGAAAAAGCTGGATGGGTTTTACAACCATAAATGGTAAAAGTAACCTTGCTCCGCTGCCAGCAAGCAGAACGATGGAATAAGGTTTTGATTTACAGGAACAGCTCAGCAAGGGCCTTGTAGAGTGCTTCATGCCTGCTATAAAAATGTGATTAGCTATAAAATGGGAGAGATTTAACAAGAGAGTTTAAGCAACGGCAACAGCGCTGTTTCACGCAGAATGTGGATGCCTGCTTTTAGAGTTCTGGGAACACAAGCTAGTTTGGAAAACATGAAGTTTTCCAAGAAAGAATGTGGATTATTTTGATTTATTACTTGAACAAGTTAAATTTTGGTTCTTTGCCCATTCATCATGAGGTCTTTAAAATTAAGCAACATTTATCCTTGTAAGTATTTCTTCAGATAATTGTCTCCCAGGAGCTAGGCTTACGGTAAACTGCCTAAGGACGTACAGGTAGGTGTGAGATGCTTTCCCTTAATTCCAGTATTCTGTCTTGTTGTTATATAGCCTGTATGGTCTCTCCCTACCTGTATGGTACAGCTTTATTCAAGAAGGTAAATTTGTCAGCTTTAAGCTCATGTGGTCAGTTGACCAGTAAAACTTCACGGTTGTGGACAGCAAAAGCCTTTCCCCACTTTGCTGTTCCCCAGCCTCCAGCCTGAAGTGATGGAAGCTCAAAGCTTAAGTCTTCTTAACGGAGAGCTCACCAAATGTGCCAAGTAATGTTTGGGGGGTGGAGGAGGGGCAACAGTAGCATTTTTGGATGCCCAGTGTCTTGTGAGGACTCCACTGGAAGGGAGAGGAAGAGAGGAAATGGGAATCTCTTTCTGAAAACTGAAGCATCAAGTTGACTGTGAAGAATAAGCTGTCCCTGTTAAAATCTGAGGCCAATGTTTCCTTTAAAGGACTCACTCTTAGTCAAAGACAGAAGAAGGGGGGACTCCGTTGCATACCACTGTATGACTTAAGTGGAAACTGGATGCTGAGATTATCTGTCACTCTTAATTAAGCCAAGTTAGGCCTTCTTCATTTGTTTTAATTGCATCTCAGTAATATTACTGCTATTTCAGATAGTTCAGAAACAACTGGTTTAAGAATAAACACACCCCTGAAAATGTGCAAGATGCAGGATTAAATTACTAATGCCAACTATTTTCTTTACATTAAATTGGGAAGCAACTTAAAGATTGTGGGACACTAGTGTAACAGAATGTATAGTTGCCTATAAACTTGTGGTTATCCTAAGGTATTATTTTGGTTTCTTTTCAAATCAAATGGAAACTTTCTTAACCTCTAATGAAAAACAAAAGATGTTTTATCTTAGTTGTTTGTATGGCTTGTCTGAAGACCGTTGATGCAAATGACATGTCTTTACAGAAACTTAAAAGACATGATTTGAAGTTTCATTTTTGTGTTTGGAGGTATCAAAATTACACTATTGGATTTAATCTGCCATGCATAAATTCAAAATAGCAATATGCTTTTTAAGTGTGTATAAATATACACTTAAACATACATTTTGTGCAACTGTTGATATGGTTCTGCCAGTATTTCAACTATAAACTCTTTATTTCAAGGTTTTGAAGCTCCGCACAGTGGTAAAACTGCGTTCCAAACTATTGGGAGGACATTATCCTCAACAGATCAGGGATAAAAGCACAGTACTAGAAGTATTTACTTTTTTTTTTTTTACATACACAAAAAATAAATGCAGAGATCCTGAATGTGATATTACACCATCTACTAATTTCACTTGAAGGATATTTGTTTAATAAAACCAAAATGATTTAAAACTTACTTTTCAATATATTTTCACTATAGGATCAATAAGCAACACTTTGAAACTACTAAGTAATAAATGTCCTCAACTGAAAAGAGTGACTGAGAGGATCTGTACAGGGAAATTTTTTATTTTTTTGGTAGTATTGTAATTAATGTACAATCACTTTGGGAGAAAGGATTGCAAAAATCTCTCTCTCTCTCAAAAAAAAAAAAAAAAGATAGATTTATTTTCTTCTCCACTGCAGATACTGTGTTATTCATTAGTATCATGATATACTGAGAAACTATTGCACTGTAACAATTTTATGGCTCTCTAAGTATGCTTACATCAGAGTTGTTATACAGATGCAGAATGTAGAGTTGAATTTGGAATACCTTTTATTTAACGAAAATGTATCTTTCCTCCCTGTGTTACGTACTGTTTAAATACTGAAGGTTTAAAAATTTTAAATTAAGCCCAAAGATGCAAAATTGGTTGCTGAGTAATTATTTCTTAAATATGAAAAAGCCTGGTTTTCCATAGGCTCTGAATACAATTCTGTTTTAAACCAGGAAAAAAAGTTGTATTTGAGTACAGGGCATTCACCCTCAAAGGAGGAAAGTATTCAATCAGTTCAAATTTCAAGGTCAGTGATGTTTCATGGTAGTTCAGAAGTAGAAAGAGGTTAAAAACATGGATAGGTCTGCTAACTCTGAAGACTTAACCTACTGATGACTGAGGTGAAATGATTGGCTTTTCCAAACGATTTGCTAGTTACCCACTGAGGAAAGTGATTCTTGGAAACCGAAAACAGCATCAGTACATCCAAAATTGAAGGTACATCCCAAGTAGTTCCAGGATCCCATGGCTATATATGATGAGAGACGTTGTCAGTATCTGTGTATGCACTGTTGCTGTAAGTTAACTAAAATCTCAGTGTATGCCCCATACCCTGTATGGGGGAGGCTACTCACAAGTCTTAAATGAGGATGCATCTACTTCAGACAACATACTGGTTTAGTCACATATCTGGGGAGAAAAATGCATGGCTGTGTCTGGTTTTGTTGTTGTTTTTTTTTCCCCACTGATCATTAAGTTGTGGTGGGAAAATTATATTTTTCATTTTTCCTTTAAATGGAGAAGTACCTTGAAAAGGATAGTCATACCGTCACTGTGCATTACACTAAGTGACTCCTTGCTATTTTGTGAGCGTCTTGTATGCAGCCATGAGTTTGATCTGCCATGTTCTTGTTCTGGTATCTCATTTCCTTGCTGGAATGTGAAAATTTCTTCCCCGAGGTTAAGAAGTGTATCTAGTTACTTAGCAGTGATTTCTTCCTTTCTTCTGTCAAGTTACAGACCTTAAGTGGCATCAGGTCAGAGTTCAGGGTAGGGAGGTAACTGCTAAAAAAACCTCCGCCTTATCCAAATTTGGAGGTTTACAGAGATGCAAAAAAGAAAATGTAATTCCTGTACTGTGATTAAAATCTCCTTGGTATTCATGGTGTAAGGTCTAAAGATGACTTGTCTCTGTAGAGTAAAAAGATTTTGTATCTTCTCTGTTGTATCTGTAGGTAAACGGTTTTCCCCTGATCTTCACTTACATGAAAGTGTAATATAATATAATAAGTATAATATCAAAGCTGAATCTTGCAGTGTGGACAATTAGAGAAGATTGTAAACCATGTCAGCACTTTAACACTAACGCAGAGTTTTCTTTCCATAAGTGTATGGTTCAATCTCAGTCATCATCAATGCAGAAGAAATGTTGCAATGACGATAATTACCCACTCAACGTTAAGACAGATAGTGACTTACAGAAAAGAAGGTGCTCTGGCACGTTCCGATTAGCTGGCTGTTGTCTTATTAAGTCTAAAGCATGACTTACCCTATTCCCCAACGATAGTGGTAAGCTGAACTTGTCTTACTCTTTGCACCTTTGCAGGTGTTTTGTCAAATGTTTTGGGGCTGCTTTTTCAGTTTTAAACTGATGTCTTAAATATATCGTTGTGACTAATCCTTGCCAACGTGAGTATCAGTATACAGAATCACTGGTTCAAAAAGTTCAGAATTATTCTGCTGCGGTGAGGCTTTAGATAATACTGACTTCCCTTTAGACTATGTTCATTACTTACAAAGACAAAAATAATTAGATGCTTCTTGCACACGCAAAAATGTCTGTTTGGCATAGTAGCATTAATCTCTATTTTTATGCTTATATTAAGTAACCTGCTAAATAGAAATGTGAATTAATGTAAAAGACAAAAGTAACATTAGTAAATTTTCGTTATAAAGGCTTAAATGTAACATTAATTTGGACACTTGAAAATACCATTGCCACACCAAGACAACACAGATAGCCTTTTGCTCTCTTTTTAATGGATTTGCCTCATTTATTCACATATTTAGCACCGTAGATTGAGGGTTTTGCTCTAAATGTAGCGTACCACTTCACAGTGTGACATATTAAAATATTTAAAATTCTTTGTAAGCAATACCACGTGCTTGACATTTCATATAAATTAGTGAAGTGCACTGAGAGCATGGGTAGCACTAACTCATCACTTCTCGTTTTTCTCAGGGGTTAAGAGAGCGTCTTCTCCTGCGCTAAAAAGGGGAGAGAGCTTGACTCTTCCTTTGCTCCCTTTCCTTATCAGACAAAAATGACTTCTCACCAGTGGAACCTCGAATAATTGCAACACGTTATTTGAACAGACAAACCTATTGACTGAAGCAGGACTTTATTATTCATCAGTGTAATACAATCTGACCAGAGATGTTTAGCTGTGTTGCTCCAATTTCATAATTTTCCCAATGTTGGCTGTGTATGTCTTGCATCCTAACTATAGAGTTCCCATGTATTCATATTTTGATGCCATTAGAACCTGAAGAAACCATCTGAAGATGGTTTTGTGTTTGAGAAAGAGCAGGGGTGTGTGTACACATATTCATATGTGTGGTCATTTTAAAGAATTGGGCCCTCTACGCATTTTCCAGTCTGAAGGAGGTCCCACTGGTAGTAGTGGGTAAGGAGTAAGTATTAGTGGGTCAGTGCCTCATTTACCACTAAAGAACTTGCCTTTCTTGAGAACATGTTCTTTACTTTCCTACATGGACTCATGAGCAAATGGAAAAGGCGCTGGTAGCAACTTATTTGCAGGTACCAGGACTCTGGGCTCTGTATAAAGTACAGAATTGGTGTCACAGGTTTAATCAATTTAGTGTGCAGGGAAAGAAAATGAGTGATGATCATCTTCAGGACTTGGGAATATGAAGCTGAAGAGAATGGAGCTGCTTCTGCTGAGCTCCAAAACCATATAGAGAATTTACTGTAGGACACTGTGGAGAGGAATTGCCGGTAATTTTCTCAAAGTCCAGCTTTTATCCCAACCTGGTTAGGATGTGTCCTCTGGCTAGCAACCTGCTTGTAAATACATTGGAATTAATTCCACTGGAACCTGCACAGAGTACTTAGGGTGGGGAAGACCATTACTAACTGTGTAAAAACTACTGAGTGGTTCCACATGTTGAATTTCCTTCCCCTTGTCGTTCACCTCACCACCAAACGTTCTCTCTGGCAAGCACACCCCTGCTTTCAGGTATTTAGGCTTGGCATTGAGAAATAGAATGTAACATTCTTTTCTGTCTTCATGTTCTTGCCTGTATTTTTCCCTCCCCTAAATCTCATGTGCTTACTGTACTTAGTTGTGCCCTTTTGGATCCTAAAACCTCCAAACTTTATTTATCCTTGTCTACATTCCATTTTATACCCATAGAAATTAATTTAATTTCCTGTGCATACCTACCTCCCCCCCTTTTTTTTTTTCTTTCCCCAATCTGTAACTTTGTGCTGTTTCTCATTATCCTTTTCTGTGAGGTTTTGAGAAAATTTACAAAGTAAAGGGGGCTTAATCCCCATAACTATTACTCTCCACCACCGAACCCCCTCTGTCCCCAAAAAAACAACTCTTCTTTAATAGACTCTTAAACAGTTAACTGTGATCTAACATTCAAGGGCAAAGATTGCGTTTTAGCTTTTAAAGTTTAGTTACTGCTGGGGCTTGAGCAGAGGGAGTCTTTCCTCTGTGGTATTCCTGCTTCTTGCTTCTCTTTCTTCATCCTTTTTTTTTTTTTTTTTTTTTTTTNTTTTTTTGATGCAGGAATTTGTGAAGCTATGTAGAACCAGATTTCTCGGCAAAAGGACAAGCATAGTATTACCTCATCACCATGGTTCTACTTGGTTTCTTTTGGAAGTAGCAGTTCTGTGGGATTGTATGGGGTACCTCTGGGTAAAACCATTTTCTCAATAGTGCACGTTCTACAGTATAACTTGATTTTGGGTTTCTTCTCTTAGTTTTCCTGGTAGAGTTAGGCATCCTCCCCATAAACACGTGCCACTTTCATGGCCACAATGAAAAATTGAATGTCTGTAGCTGTTCTGCCTCCAGCAGTGACGTATCCTTGTGCCAACTGTGGAGAGAATTCACATCCAGTTTGAATATACTCCTTTTCTTTGGGACCATTTGTCATGGGTATGATTTTGAAATGGGTGTACTTCAGAATGGAGGGTCACCAGGCTTTTCTTAGTAATAGGGATATTGAGAAGAAGTGGTTGTGGTTAAGCTTTTGAAATACCCTCTTTTGTCTGTAGAACTGAATCCATGAGCCCAGTTAGTGGCCTGGAAGTGTGAGCTGGTGTCTTAAAGAATCCACTTTGGGAAATGTCGTTCTCGGGTAAAGCCAAGAAACAAGACTTTCTCAGGAATAGCAACTCTTGAGTTGTCTACTCTGGTTACACACGCTGCTCTTCCGACAGTTTCCTCCGTGAAGGCTGCATTTGTAGGAAAGGGATTCTGATCTGATAAGGAGTGTATTGTAGCTATTAGCCCAGAAACATTACTCTTCCTACTGTTAACCTAAAATATATACTCTTGTACAGTAACCATTTCACAGCCATCAGGAGAAAGGGATAAAAACACTAAAAGACTTTAGCCAATGTCCTCATTTGAGGAGCCTAAACCACCACAGCCAGGCGTAACTCATAGATAGTGTTACCCATAAAATTATGCTGAGAGGAAAAATAGCGTGCTGCACTTTCTGTTACTACCTTTTTCTTATTCATGGTCAATTCTGCTACTTTTATTACCTCTAGGACTTAGACACAAGGACTTAGTCCACCAATTTGCCATGATATTTTCTGATGGGGGAATCCTTTAACTTTGTCTCTCAATTGCTCCTAGAAAGGAAGGGGTGACAGCCCTTCTGGTTTTCTAGCTGGCTGCACCTGGAAGGTTGTGCCTGGAACATCTTTTGATTATGTTCTTCCCTGACATCTAGTGGAAAAGCAACATTTTATGATTATGTAGACTGTTACCTGAATTCAGTTTGCTATTATAGAATAGTTTGGGTTGGAATATCATTCGTTTCAATTTAGGAAAATCTAGTTTAAATCCTACTAGCAGTTGAAAAAGCAGTCATTGCATTGTGGTGAAATGTGAAGCAGAGAAGGTGGCCATAGTTAACGTAAACTCCTGATTATTTTCTGGAGAGCTGCATGTATTCTGCTTTCCCATGATATTAAATGATCTATATTTTATGACCTTCTGTGTTTACCAAACATGTTTCCATCCTTCAAGCCTTTCCCTCTGATGCTTGTTGTCCAAGTTATTCAAGCTTTTCAGTATTAGACAAGTGCAGGAATCCTTTGCAATTGCTCTGATATGAATGGAGTTCAGAATACTTACATCTGTGTAGGCACAGGATTTTTCAGCAGAGATTTGGCTTATTCTAGGTAATCTTTGACTGTATGATTACTGCTTGGTGGTTGCTTAAGAACAACTTTGGGACCAGCAGAGGAAAAGAGACTCTATAAAACCGGCACTACTCTCTTCAGTTAGCAGAATTCAGCCATTAAGAACACTTAGGGGAAAGGTTGTCTTGCAGAAACTAGCCTCTGATTTGTAACTTTGATTAAGAACAGTATGATTGTCACTTTTACTTAATAGATAAGACTTTGAAAGATGTTCACGTTCCTCTCCCAAGTTCTAGGAGAAAAGTGCTTTTCCTGTTCTAGGCATAGAAGAGCACACTTGTGATGCCAAAAGTGAGCTGTGTTAATGATGCTTTTTGGACAAACCATAAATGCTTTGAAGAGCTACTTTCCTGTAAATGTGTGTCCTTACGTACACTTTAATTTCACCCTCTTTGCAGATGGTTGGTTGTGGGGGGAGGGGAACAAACAAAACCCAAGCAAAATAACAATTGAGCATCTTGGTGATAATCTGAAGTTTCTCATTTGGAAATGTTTTCCCATTTAAAAATTATTGCTTTCAGCTGTGAAAATAACAAGCTTTTCCTGCAAAGAAAAAGAAGAGGGAGGGAAGATGCATTTGAGTATTTAAAATAAATATAAATTCTGTTTTGTAAATATAGAAAAATAATTACTCTAGTTTTAAGATCCCACAGGGATTCCATAAATATTGCTTGCATTTGTGGATGAGTTATTTCATTAGGTCAGGTCAGAGAAGCCCTGCTTGAAAATGGAGCAAATGTTAATGCTGAAGCTGTGCTAACACCCTTTTAGAAGCAACCTCTTAAAAAAGAAAATACCTTAGGGGCTGTATGTAAACAGAAGCCTCAAATAAAGTTCTTTTATTGGTTGCACTGACACAATCTAGCAGCGATAATTATCCCAGGGCTGGCTAACTGCAGAGCGCTCAGAGAGATTTGCTGTGTTTGAGCGAGAACCACCAGTCTACCAGAAGATGTGATGTTTCAAAACATGGCCAATCAGGTTCATTTCATATCTGCCACTTTGCCTAAAAAGAAGCCTGACATTTATTCATGGTACCTTCTTTCTGTGACAAGAACAACTGCTGTTCAGGCTTTTTTCCAAGTACAGTCAAATATTTCACAGAAACATATTGTGACTCAACAAAGTGCGTCTGGGTAATTGGAGTGGAAGCCTCCAGCGAGCGTGCAGTATCGGATAGCTGGGCAATAAAACTTCTTGCTGGCGTGGTGCTTTCTCTGACTGTTCAAGTGTTACTGAAGGAGAAAAACAAAGCTTTATGTAAAGGGGCTACATATGCCACCCAGTGAGCGTTTCAGGTCTCTGTTTTTTTTTTTTCCTATTTTCTTTAAGAGCAAAGGTCAGAGCACCATTTGCTTGGTTTCTTCAAATTCCTCCACCCCCCACAGAAGTGGGTCCAATTCCGTGTGAGACCTCCACTGAGCACCCTGCTCCAAGACCAGTGTTACCTGCTGGTCCCTCCCACTGCGGCGTGGAAATCCACTGTCCCGTGTGGGACAATGGGCTTTGAGTGAGACGGTCCAGTGTTACATCAATTTTGTGATCATTTCGGGTGACAAGGATGGAAACGTTTTGATGTAGAGGCAGTTTTGAAAAAGAACAGGTAGGTATTATGCCATGTGCCTGTTGCTGGGTGGTGGTGTTGGTAGTGGCTTTGCTTTAAAGAAAGTATGCCAAAGTACAGCTTAGTGAAAGCATTGTGTGAAAGATGCTTTAATCGGGCATGTGTTACCAGTTTTTTATTCTACTAGCTAAAGGAAGAATTTTCGGCAGAAATGTATTTAATAGGTAGCCAATGACTATTGCTTTCAAAGGAGTTGCAGAAATACTACTTGGAGCCTGATGTTTGCTTACTCGGCCTGTCCTGAAGGTGATGTACAAGAAAAAACAAATGCAGTTTCACATTCAGACAGGTTTAGTTTGCCGAGTTGACTGTTTGAATAGCTTAACCTATGTGTGTGGTAAGAGAATGGAGGATTACATACCATGTTTCTCTCTCCCGAAACATGAATAAAACATTAGCTGAAAATGGTTCTGTAAACAGCAGCATTTCAAAACAATATTACTGCAAGTAATGCCCTCCACATCCTGGGAGGAGAAAAAAATGATGAGTAGCTTTAGTGTGTTCTCTCTGAAGCACCTAGCACAAAAGAATTTTATTCCTATTTGGCCTGGGTTCAGCCTCAGCAGGCAATGGTGGTTGGATGGAGGTTCTCTTTCAAGATGGAATGAAAGATACTGCTCCCAATGGTTCTGCTGTGGTCAAAGACTTGTAGTGACTATTAACATACTTAGGTTGCCTAGGAATAAACTTCCTATTTACACCATTAGTTTTAAAGGGTATACACCTACGGTTGCCAAAGCTTTATCAGACCAACATTACCACAAAGTAAGATGGGGGGAAAATGAAGACGTGAGCACAAACTACCAAATACTAATCTAAAAGTTTCTTTTAACTTTTGATGAATTCTATGGCACTGGTTGATATTACTAGAAATTACTAAAAAAATCATTATCCTGTTTGTGTTATTCCACTGTTTTCCATGCTCTGGCTCATGAGACACAATAAGTTGCTTGTTGTTTTCCTCTGATTTCTTATGGACTAGTTTGTTTTGGAAGGTGAGCAGCTGCAATAATTAAGCAATTACATTGTCAGCTTGAGTTGTGCTTCCTATTCAGATTAGATTCAGATCCGTGAGTGTAAGTAAGGAGGAAACATGCACGCCAGGAAAAGTAAAAATTTTGAGCAGCTCTGACGTGGAACAATAAGTTAGTCTGCTCTTGCATCTTTCCTAGAGGAGACTACGAGATTTGACAGAACGGTAGGTTCTTGGTGCTTTGTGGTCTGGAAACCATCATTTCTCTTCCAAATGTCTCTCCAGATAAATTCTTAATGAAAATGACGAGACACTCTCTTGTGGTGGAATATCAACTAAAACCTGTAGTTTGCCTCTAGGGTTTTAGCTCAGTTTGGAGTCTGAAATTTGAGACTCTCTTAATTCTTTGAAGAATCTCATTTATTCATTAGTGGGGGTTTCTAATGGACATTGCTCATGCAAAGTGGGGATATTTTTTCTGCTTAAGGAGTTTTGTTTTAAGATATCTTTTGAAATACTGGAGTAATGTGTCATTATTTGGGTGCAGACTCAATTATAGTTGACAGCTGTAGTTCATGAACCACTGGAAACTGGTATGTTTCATGAGAAACTGTGACAAAGTGTAAAAGGAATGCTCATATGCATCAGATTGAACACAACTGTCAATGAGTGTAGGGTGAAAAAACAAAGTATTCCAACAATACAAAATTGCTTTGCAAAAATGTCTTACATGACAAATTTTATTCATGAGCACTTGTCTATATGCTGGGTTTCAAAACAGGCCTCGTATACGAAGACTCCCAACTCAGACTTGGGGCTTTACATGTGAGTTTTGAAGTCATGCCTTAGCTGTACAACTAGAAAATTTTTTCGGTTAAAATGAACAGTATTGTTTTAATAGATGAAGTACTGTACATAAATATGTTTGATATGTGGCTTGTCTTGGAACCTATCTTTATCCTTTATGGTGTGAAGTTAACAGTATGTGTTTTCTAAAAACACAGCCACAACTTTTAAGTGTAGAAGAAATGCTGTTTGGATTATTATCATTGATGCTTTCTCCTATGGTGCACAGCACAATGGATGTTTTTTCTGATATATGACAGCAAATATCAGTGTAGTATCAGCTTGATAAGAAATGAAATCTGCATGTGTTTTAAGCAGAAGAAATCATTGAAAGACTTGTGTATTAATAAGCTAAACTCTTATTTTGGATAAAGCTTAAAACAATTTAAATGCGACACTGTCTTTAAAAAAGTTTTCTGCTAAACATGACACATTATGTCAAAAATGTTGCTTGTTTCATTTCTAGCTATTTGTGCGGCACAAGTTTTGTTCTGGGGATGTTCAAAATATTGGCCCATAGATTTGGGGAGAGGCCTATCAAACCAATTGGTGCAAAAGGCAGTATCTTAGGTTATCCTTCACTGTCAATGTGGAAGTTTAGGAAAAGGAAACATTCTGAAATGATTGGGATTATTTTGGCAGGATTTAGCTGTTGTGGAAACATGAAAGAAAAATTTAGTGACTGTGGCTGTTGTTTTTTTCTCTGAGATCATCTAGAAGTTGTGAACTCCTTTCTCACCCTCTGCTTGCGGAGGATTGTTCAATGTTTTATAGAAATTGCTGTACAAGGCACTAACCCCACAAAGACCTGTCATGTACGGTTCAATCCTACTCGGAATGAAGTGTGCTTGTAAAACCTTTGGTTTTGGTCAGTGTTGCTTCTAACAAAAACTCTTTTTGTCTTAATGTGGAGACCTATGTTACTAAATACGCATCAGTCAGATAATGCTCTCTGACCATATATAGTCTGCCTGAGAAAATGTACTTTAGTGAAAGTAGTATAGAAGCGATCTAAACATAAGCCTCTGGCTTCAAGAGTCTTGGTTCTTCATGATGAGAGTGCATACCTGCTCAAAAACTGGCAGATAACTTCCTTTCTTCCAGTAGCACAGCTGATCACCAATATATTAAGTTATTTGGTTCAGTTTTGTTTGTGTAATCTCAGTTTAACTCTGGGCTTCCAAGGCACTGCTTTGATGTGAGAGCAAAATTTGACCCTTACCCTCAGGGTAATGGCACTCACTCTGCAAGAATTAAGATGTATCTAAACATTGGCTATGAATTTCATAACTATGTGAGATAAATATTAGATGGGAATTATGAGTGATAAATACAGTAGTGGAGAAGAAAAGTACTGTTAGGCAGAGAGATTTAGAATTTCTAGTACATGACATTTTTGTTTCTCATGAAGGCAAATTACATGACTCAGTAATGAGCTGTGATTTATATTACTTATTCTCAGAGGCATTACAGTCAATGGGTGGCCACAAGAGGAGAAGTCTGCGTGTGTTACTTTGTTAATCCAGGAATTTCCCAATGAGATGTTGGTTTAGTGGTCTCTTACAGCCATCTGATACCTAAAAGAATGCACAGTACATTTCGGTTTTGGACCCTAACAAGCGTTAGCCTTTTTTAACATAATAGAGCTGATATTCCAAGTCAAGCACTGCTTTCTGTGTACAGTGATATTAGTCTGTGTTCATCAGCTGATGCAATTTTTTTAATGTGTTTTGAAGTGGCTGAGCAGTGCATTGCTAGCATATTTCTTTATATGTAAGCTATGTAGTGACTGATGAGCACCATTTCACTCACGCATGCCTTTCATCTAATGGAGTTATCTGCATTTATACAAAGTAGATACAATGTAATGATGTAGGATACTTGTTTCTAGTCACTTTGTGGAGGTACCAAAATAATGGGGAAAAAATAGCATGTAATGTTTTTTTGGGAGGCGGGGGGGTTATTTGGGTTGGAGGGCTGGTGGGGTTTTTTGACATTTGAATAGTGACTGAACTTGAAGTAGTTTAAAGTTAGAGAATTGTTGTTATTAGTTGTTTTTCTAAGAGCTGCTAAGAGACTTCAAAAAGAACCACATTAACAAGAAACTGAGGAGTTGAACAAGTACATCTGTTTAGTGATGTGAATGGCATGAATATTATGACAATTGTTGGGAAAAAAAAAAAGTGGTGTAATTCACATTTAAGTGTTATGCTGCATTGCTGTATGATTAGATGAGTGATACATATGTGAGAAGCAAAAGCTCTGCCATTTAAATGCAAACCACACATTTTGCTTAGGGGAGTGGGGAAATCATATGGGGATTCATACATTCAAGCAAATTGAATGGATATGTTAACGCTGTAGCTTTCTCCATGTCTAGGAGTGCTAAAATGGCACCAATCTACACTTTCGTATTTGTATATCCAGATGATACTGTACACTGTGTGGTCATTCCAATTGTGTGGAATTTAAGAGGGATCATTAACCCTTTTGGAATATTGGTGGATCAGTGGATTTTTATAATCATAGCTCAAATCTATCACATCTTCAAGTGATAAAGCGTATGTGCAAGCCTGTGTATTACTTTTATTAATAACATGCATCTTTATTTTCTCTTCCTCTACATACATGAAACTTAAGTGTAAGAAAACAGGTAATAGAAATTATAGCAATTTAAAAAAGTTAATTTAAAAGCAACTGTTGCAACTGCAGCATGTCTTTAACAAACTAAAAGGTAGTGACTCTGCTGCAAGCTAACACCTGAATTTAAAACAATAGTTAGATAGTTTGGATGCATTTGTGAATAACTATCTATAGCCAACAGTATAAAAAATCAGGAGGAAAAAAGAATTGTGATTCTAGCAGGTTTTTTTCTTTGTCTCCCTATAGAACCTGTGATGTACATGCAAACATTTAAGTGATCCTCTTTCAAACTTGTCAGTTGTGACAGTCAGTTAACAGAACAGTACCATGGAATCCCCTTTCAGTGTTATTTTGAACATGGTAATATTTCTGATTGTATTTATTGAGAAATATTACTGAGAGTAGCCTTTCTGGTTCATGGAGACTGGTCTCTCACACATGTGGAGAGCGATATTTGGGCTTCATAAGTGTCTTCTGTAAATGTCTTGCCTCTGTACTGGGAAGAATGGATGTTTTTTTCAGTGTTGACACTGATGCACCTAACATATTCTAATTTAGTCTCTCACAGGTTGAGCATATGTTGTTTCCAAGTTCTTCCTGGCTCTAGGAAGAGTGGATTTTGCAAGGCTGCCTTAAGACAGGAGATATTTTGCATAAATTGGAAGGAAACATGAGGGAAGACAAAGGTATTACCTGCACTCCTGGTATTATCCAATTGATGTGGGATTTCAAGGAGACTGGATGCTTGAGGACTGCAGGACTAAGCATGACTAAAAGTTGGAATCTCCAAACAAGTCTTAAAGTGGCCCCTGGGGGGATACTGTAAAACCAGATGCCCAATTAGTGACAGCACACACACTGGCAAGTTGCCTTATATAGATAATATAGACCTCAGTTTTGGGGTGAAATAGTAACTGGTCAAAACTCTCTTGCCATGTGAAAATGAGTCAGCAATAGGAATGCTGAGTGGGCACTGTAAGATCATGACATTAATGAAACATCTAATGGACGATCTGGAAGCGGTTGAGTCAGAACAGTTTAAGAATTCTAGGAACTGAGCCTTAAAAGAAAATAAAACTGTAAATCATCTGAGGAGAAAAGCATTCAAAATGAACATAAACAAAGTAGATCATAATTCTCAGTGAGTGTATCTGCTGCATACACAGTATTAAAGCCCAATACTTAATGTTGATTTAGAACAGGCTTGTTGCAGTATAATCAGATTTTTATGACCTAACAAATATTGTTATGATCAATGGTTTCCTTACACTGAAATATTTCTCTGCAGTATTGGCTACTCAGCCAGAAGTGCAGGTGAATGTAGTCTAACGTCCAGACCCTTTCTTTTTCCTCAGTAAAAGAAGCAGCAAAAACTAAATGAATTCTTACAGTGCCAGTATATTTCCATTTGAATACATTTAGATTGGTCAGCTGTTAGCCTTGACGTTGAGTTTCAAAGTATGTGGTTTGCTTATCTATGCCAAAAGTTAAGCCCTTGACATATGTTTGTAAACTCAAGCATCCAAGCATCACTTAAAATTTTTTGCCCCTGTTAGTTAAATGTTATAAAAACATCTTTATGAGCATTAAGCTTGCAATTAATCTGTTTAAAAATTTGATGATGACAATAATTCACCTGAGGGCTTGTTTCATTACAGAATTTGGCTACTGAATGACTTGAGATTGCTTTGAAATCTCTAACTTAATTGTGCCATTCCTGTGTGGAATTAACTCATGTTTTAAAAAGCACCTACTGTTCTCAAGTATGGAATATGCTTCTTTCCAACCCCCAGTACACCCGTTTTTATTTATCCTAGAAAGACTTTTTGTTGAGTTTTAAACCATCAAAAGCTATCCCTATCTGGTACATCTAGGCAGAGTATCCTAGAAATATGGCAGGCTGGGGGACAGCATCTGTTGTTCACTGTCTGTGGCCAGTCCAGTCCAAACCACGGCAGGAAGGAAGGATTCCCACTCATCTCTTTGAGCCCTGTGGTCTTTAAGGAGTGTGTTTGATTTCTGTGTGAGCTGCTCTGATTCTGTTCTGTTGTGTGTAATTTTAAATATGCTTCAGGTGAGGCTGGTCTACTTTCGTAGCTGGTAAATGCTGCTCTTTTATGGCACTGTAGTTGTAACAAAATCTCCTCAAGGTCCATATTGATGTTGTCGTACGAGATGGGGGATGAAGCTGTGGGGCAGGATGGATGAAGTCAAATTAAATTCCATGCGCCCGTCTCGCCCAAAGGGTTCAATAGTTGAGTTTTGTCCCCGATAAGCCTCAGCTTTTTTACTTGTCCTCTGCTTTAGGAGGTTTCAGGAAGGCTCCAAGTATGTTGCTGCTAGTTAAAATTCAGCACTGTATTCCTCGTTGCAGAGCTGTTGAATACAACGAGGGAAAGGGGGAAGAAGAAAGGGCTGAATTTGTTTAATTGGCAATGGCTTTTCCTGGCACACTAGCATGCTCTTGATGGTGCTATTTATGGATGCCCATTGCCAGAAATAACATTCATGTCAAATTATACTTCATGGTTGACAAAAAATTATCTCTCCAGCATGTTGCCATATTTAAGCCATTTGTTCACTCTCTGCTGTTATTGTTGTTTCAAACCCCTTTGGTGAATCTTTTCAAATCTTCTGCTTGTTCTGTATTTTCTTTTACTCTTTAGCAAAAAAAAAAAAAATAAATGAAGATATATAATTTAATATTGGAAAGTTGGTTCTGGCAAACATAAAATAAAAAGTCTTGCAGTAATTTTGCAGCTGTTTGTTTTCTATATCCAAGCTGCTTTCTCTTTCTCAGACATCAGTAACTCTGTAACTCTCCCACTAGTCAGCTACTGTTCCTTTTTTTATATATGAACAATTTTTCTGACTAGTAGCATGCTTTTTTTCATGGAAAGAGGGGAGGAGTTCTTTGTTGTCCAAAACAAATGCAGATTTTGAGTCTTAAAGTGCAGATTTTTATCTGAATTTCTAAGTTTCTTGTCTGGTGGCGGTATTCGTCTGGCATCTGTGTCAAGTAGTATGTTCTTCTTTGCTGTTCAAATGGCCAGTATCTAGTCCCAAGATGCTATGAATTAAACATAATTATCAGATTTCATTCAAATCTTTTAGTTGACTTTTGATGGGAACTCCACTTTTTTTTCTAAAAATGCGCATCTGTTACAGATAAGATGGATTACTATGGAATTTTGGTTTTACAGGGAATTAAGATCCCTATGTGCATTTCCAGACGTCTTCCAGGGGATATCTATTGCAAATATGCAAGTTTGTAAGGAAAACTAGTGTTCTAACAGTCAACACTACCAACTGCAAACAGCTGTCTTGTTTTTTCTGTGTCTGCAGCTGCCCATCCTAGGTAACCAGATGATTTTGTATTCTCACCTGTTGTTTGTGCATTTAAGTTCTGGCTGCCATGCTAACTCCAGCCGTCTTTTTCCCTCAGGGTCTGACCATATGTGGTCATCAAATCATAGTGGTCAGCTGCTGAGACCGATTAAGTCATTTAGCTGCTCAGGTCTGAAATAAATTAAGCAGCATGAAGTAAGGCCAATCTCCCCTACACAGTTGTCAGACTTATTTCTCTTTCCAGAAGAAAGACATGTTATTTGCTTACATAGTACATCAAATGGCAAATATGCTTGGGTTTTTGTGCTTGCCTTGGAACGGCTGCAGCCTTGGAAGGGCTGGAAGAACAGTGGGAGCCAAGTGAATTACCCAGAACTCCATGGGACTCATTTTTGCAATTCATCTAGGAGCTGGAAATCGGATCTGCAAGGCAAGAGAAACTTTCATTGCAAGGCAAGACTCTTGAGGAACAATGCTCTGCCATGGCAATAAAGCTACCCGTAGCATTTTTTACTTAAAGCATGAATTTGTTTCCTAACAGTTTAGTTTTGGTTTGGTCTGTGTTTTGTTGGTTTCTTTGTGTGTGGTGGGAGGTTTTCTTTGTTTGTTTGTTTGTTTTGTGGTTTGGGGTTTTTATTTTGAGTAATGGGAGACATAGTCCTAGTTCATTAGGATATACAGATATAGGTACTCCGTGGCAGATTACCCCTATCGAGCCAAAAACATATTAATAGAAAAGGGTTCGTATCCTGAGGCAGACTTTGCCTGTTTGTTTGAAACAGAACAGCTGTCTGGAAATGTGCAACTCATTGAAATCTGAAGTGAGGGAAAGATTCTTTTTGCTTCACTGCATGCCAGATTCTTTGTATTTATTTCTCTTTTCCTTTTTTTTTTTTTTTTTTNAAATGGGGAGCTGCTTCTAAACTTTATGCTTTTGTTTATTCAGTGTTTGTGTGGGTTTTTACTAAGGACAATATCATGTTTTCCAGAAAAATGCCATTCTCTATAGTGTGACAGTACCATGTTATCTTTTTCTCCTTTCTACAAGGGAAAAATAGCATATTAATACATTGAAACACCAACAATAATTCCATCCAGTGATACACCACTATGAACTGAAGGGTAGGTCAAATGGTCATAAGAACATAGAAATATATGCCATAAAGATACCTTGTGTGTCATAGGAAATTTGGTCAAGAATGTACCAAGATATGCACGTCTTTCCCAATTGGTTTTGTGTTAGGAAAAAAACCCGAAGATAAATAAAGTAAGTAAATTTAAATCATTTGTAGAGTAGTTAACATCTCACTAGCACATAATATTTACCCATTATGATGATGTAACTTGAAGGAATAAAATCATAGAATCATAGATAAAATAATAAAATGGTATGGTTGGAGATAGGGTGGAGTTGAAATACAGGGCTGTATTTAACTCCCTTTCAAACTTGCTGTTAATATTTCCTACTGCCCTCTTATTTGTGGCAGCAATATTTTAAATAAGCAGCATGCTGTTACTGATACCCGCACCTCCTTGGTGGCAAATGCTTAAAGATTAGCATCGTTTGCTATCCAGCTTCATTTAACATCCAAGTGGAACAATGGCAGCTCCACAAATCTGATGATAAAATATTATAGGAAAGCAGACTGGGTTGTAAGTGGATAAATGAAGGACTTAAATTTGCTAAACAATTTGCAGATGCTAGAAGCACAGGGGATTAAAATGAGAACAGCAAACTTAAGACTAACAAGTATGTACACTCTGGGCCAAGTTCGCAGAGGCCTCTACTTGGCATCTTACGTGCTATTTGGTTACTTCCACTCACAATTGACTTGTTGAAGCAAAATTGGAGCCACAAAAAACAAAACGTGAAGTCCTCCTACCATAATGTGCAGAGGCAAACAGCGCCTGTACCCATAAATCAGGTGTTTAACTATCTGTAGTAACTTGAATCTGCAAATGATTGAAAGCTTCCCTCTCCCTCCCATGTGATGGAAGTAATGCTTTTTGCATGGTTTTATGCATAAAGTAGGCAACTCTGAAATAAAGGCACCTTGTCACCTTAAAGAATAGTTAAATGTTATTTCAAAACTGCAGCCATACGGTATTAAGCTCGAATGCAGTCGTGGCAAAAAAAAAAANAAAAAAAAAGAAAAAACCAAACAACAGGTTTTGCCATTCACATCTGCACTTAAAAGTGCAATTCAAGTCCTTTTGCAGAATAAAAATCTGGAAACTGGCTTTTAGAACCCCTATTCCAAAAGTACTGTTGGGGTTCTAGGAGCCACCAGTGGGGATATGCTGTCTGTAATGCTGAGCAGTGTCAGCTGTTTGAATTATTCTATGAGTTCATATTGTCAGGTATGGTAAGTAGAAGCCTTCTCAAACATTGAGATATACTAATTCCTTGAGCCAAGGGACAAAGTGCATTTATATTAGCAGTATCTTGAGACTTGCAATAAAACTGAATTACTAATGTGAGGTTTTCTGGCTGCAGATATCAGAGTCTTGCTAAAGTGTTTTCATTTGTTCAGACATCTTTCTGGGAGATCAGTGACAGCTGGAATATTCCAAAAGTGAGTCATTTATCTATATAGCTTCTAAACCGTAGTGGTTGGTCAAAGATTGCAAATGGTGGAAGTGGAAAATCTGTGGATTTAGGAATCTTTTGGAAGTCCTTTTTCTGGATCTTCTTCCCTCTCCCATTTCCAGTAAAAATAAAACACTGTTCTGTCCCCAAAAGGCAACACTTTCAATGTAAAAGTAAAATATGATTTTCTAGATTTATTTCTGTTTTAAGATAGCACAATATGTCAACAAATGCTAAAGCAAAGGTCTGTTGCTAAAGGTTGTAAGAATTAAAGCAGCACATAGTAGTGGATTAGGATGATACCTGGAAATAAATGCTACAGCCTGATTTAGTCTCTTCCAGACTCAGTTGATGAACCTCCTATGTGTTCCTAATTAACTTCTGAAATGTAGACTTGTCCTTAGTGACTTTGTGCTTCATGTGTGCTGTAAGCACCTCTAATTCATGGATGTTATAATACTTGTAGTATGAAGTTTGTTACAGAGAGTATTTGGTGGGACCAAGACCTCAATATTCATTAGTTGGCAGACTTAAGTACTAAATTAACTCTCTTTATATCGGGCACTAGTATGAATGATTTAATGCCATGAGGCACTCCTGAGTTTTAGTTTTAGATCCTTCTGGGAAATTGAGGTGGTGTTTTCTTTGTTGGATTGGATATAGGTTGTCCATGCTGGGAAGAGCCGCTTTGGAAAAGTTTGTGTACATATAGCTACTGTAGGTCTGTGCTAGCAAATCTGTTGCATCTTTGAGTATATCATCCTATAGTGATGTTTTCCTATAAAAATCAAATAGTATTTTCCAAATTTATAAAATAATTCAGGTTAGAAGACAACTTCAGTGGACAAGTTCTGCTTCCTGCTCAGAGCAGGGTTCCCAGGTCTTTATCCAGTTGGGTTTTGTAAACTTCCAAGGACAGTGGCTGCATCTGAGCTCTGAGCATCCTGTTCCACTGCTTGACTTTCCTCTAGGTAAAAAGACTTTCCCTTTTATACTGTCTGAACCCCTTGTTTCAACTTACGCGTGTTTCCTCTTGTCCTCACACCGTGCACTGCTGTGAAGAGCCTGGCTCTACCTTCTTGATAACCTCCTTGTAGGAATGGGAAACTGCTGTTAGCTCTCTCTCCCTGCCACTTTCCCCAGCTGTCTCTTCTCCAGGCTGAGGTGCAAGTCCCTCAGCCTATCCTCACAACGTAAATGCTCCAGTACCCTAACTACCTTGGGGGCCTTCTGCTGGACTTGTTCTAGTTTTTCAATATCTGTCTGCTATCAGGGAGCCCAAAACTTGGAAGTATTGGAGACATGGTCTCAAGAATGCTGCACAGAAGGTTCTTAGCTGGGCAGTCTCCAGCCTGTACCATTGAGTGATTTTAATCCTACTTAGTGCAGGACTTTGCATTTGTCCTTGCGGAATGTCAGGAGGTTCCTGTTGGTCTATTCCTCCAGTCTGTCTAGGTCCTGAAGGATGGCAGCTCTGCACTCCAAGTGCATTGATAGTTCTCCCCAGTTTAGTGTAATCTGCAAATTTGGTGAGCCTGCACTCTGTCACCTCCTCCAGGTCATGGATAAAGAAGTTAAACATGACAGGGCCCAGGACTGACCCCTCTGGTGCTTGTTACTAGCCTGGGTAGAGTACAACCAAGTAATTGCTACCCTCTGGGAGTGATCATCCAACCATTTTTTTGCCCATCTGTTTGTCCAGCCATCCAGACCTTGATATACTAATTTGGTTACAAGAATATTGAAAAAGATAGCATTAAGAGGCTTAAAACAGCCAAGGTCACCGAATCACTGAAGGCAGTCGTGTGGGTCAGACATGATTTTCTCTTGGTAAAGCTGTGCTGACTGTTCCAAATCACTTTGTTGCATGTGCCCAGAAATGGGTTCCAAGAGGGGACCCACTTGAACTCTGAAATTTGTGTCACTTCTCAAATGGGAGAGGTAACTTGAATAGGATTTGTATGGGCACAGTTCAAGAAGTTGTCAATTGCAGGACGATTATTCTGCTGCAGTTCTCATATGCATCAACAGAGCTGAAAACTCCATGAATTTTCCTGCTTCCCGTAGCTAATACAGATTAACAGCACAGTAGGACTGAATACTGAACAGGCAAATTGTTTTGACACAAAGCATCACTCCAATACCAGACCTTAGGCTGACCGAAGCATTCAATGCAGTTTCACATTAGAAGATGCTTTGTGCGGTGCAAGAAATGATCTTTTGATGAACTTTCCAAACAAGTCTTGAATTGGCTGGTGGTTTCCTAACTGCTAAGTAGGTGTTAAATATCTGGCAGAGATGTTCTTAGTGCCTTTCAGGAGGCATGAAGAATTTTCTCAGCAGTCACTCCGTTGCTGTTACTTCTAGTCAGTGCTTGGCCTTGTCAGCTTTGTTCACCCCTTCTAGGTCTAGCCCCACAGCTTGCTTGCATGGGGGCTGCTTTCCTGCAAAGGCATCCAGTCTCGCTGCAGCTTCTGCCAAGACCTCTCTCAACGGTCCCCTGTGGCTTTGTTCCAGCAGCACTAGAAAGGGGCAGCATTCACCCTCCTCTTCTGTTGGTATCCTTGCATTTTAAATGCAGCACAAGGTCCTGGAAACAATAGTTGTTGGGGTTTTTTTTGGCTGCTCAGAAGCTCCTTCCTTGCAGTCCTTCTCCCCAAGTTGCCTGTGCATCAGCTGTGTGCCCTCATGGGGGTGTCATCCCCATTTGGCTGTGACACCTGGCAGCCTTCCAAGCAAGGCTGTCCCACAAAGCCGGTGCCCCCAAAGCCCACACCAGCTTTCCCGCTTCTTTCCGATCTGCTCTGTCGATCAGGACTCCAAGGATGATGCCAGTTTTCACCATGGTGCTTGTGTGCCCAAAGTGGGACTTAATATTTCCAGCAGAGATGGGTGATTTACTTAATTTGACTCCTCTACAGGGCCTGTAATGTCTGTTGTTGTTTTTTTTTAAACATACAAGCAAAAGAGAGAAGACTTTTTTTTTTTTTTTAATGCTTTTGATTGCTGTTGGCCGGGTATATGCAACTGCCTAGACACCACAATTTTAACAATTTTTGCTGTGGTTTATACAAATTGACGTATCCCAGCAAGGAATGTAGGCCACAGAAAGCTGAAGATGAAACCAAGACGGGACTATTAAACTGGTAGCAGCGAACAACTTAGTTGCAGTTTAGAATACTATTTAATTTATGGAGGCTTCACTTACATTGTTTCATTTTTCATTTCACACCCCAGCAGCTGAAAAGAAGCCCTTTACATACCTTCTGCAAATCCCTAGACCCAGCTCTTCCTGCCCCTAAACTTGCATCATAACTACATATGCCTTGTAGCATTTTTGCAGCAATAGAAAAAGTGGTACATTCCTGAAGACTTAACTCCATTTCAGCTTGTCTTCTAAATTCTGTATTCAGCTGACTAATTTAAGTCTGTATTTAATTGACTAAGACAGTCAAGTTTACTGCGTGGGGTGAGGTCTTCTCCCTGTTCAATTTATATTCTCATTTTAATACATCTAGTAAACTTTTATAAAAGCAGACTTCTGCCTTAACTTTTTACAAAGGGATGAGGGATAGTACAGTTTTAGAAAAAAATTGGGGGTTTATACAGGCTGGGAATATAGATAGTAGAGTGAGATACGGGTAAAAATTTACTGTAAAGATGGTTTACAGTATAAGGCTACTCCAAACAGGAAAAATTTTTCATTTGATTGTCAGAATTTTCATTTGTTTCCTGTCAGTTGAAACTTTATTTCTATTTTGACTTGTAATACTGTGTTCCTAATACTTGATGCAAGAGAAAGCATTCATTTTACAATGAAAAAAAAAAAAAAAGACATTTATTTCTGAAAATCTTCAACTATTGTGCTGACTTCTTCCTAATATTGGGAAAATGATTGGCCATTATACCAGTCTTCTGGAAGACACTCATTTCAAGAGAAGCACATCTCGCCAAAGTATTTCCACTGAAGTTTTTCCAGCCATTTTTCTGTAAAACTGAGTTAACATTGACACTTTAACAAAATGTGCCCTGAGCATGTCTCAGAATTGGGATCGATGTCATTAGCGATGGAGGAAATGCTTTTCAATGTCTTTTCACTTGTAATTTGGGATTTTAGCAACCTTGAGTTACTCCAAAACAATTTTTGGAGATGGATTACACTGCATGTGTAGGAGAAAAAGCTATGTAGAACAATGCTTCAAGGCTTTTGTTCTTTAGCTCTAACATATTTCTTCAGCTCTATTTTTTTTTTTTTTTTGCACATAGTGATGAAATAACAGAAGGTTAAAAAAGGTTTGCAAATCATTACATTGTGTGAATGTCATACTGACTATTGTAATAAAGGTGGGCAAGGATTTTACTGGCTTTTCTGGAGGAGAACAAAGAATGTGAAGGGATGTCTTGGCACACTGGGACCAACTGCTCTGCTGCTGGGGCAACCGTCTCATGCAATCCCTGTCATTAACTTGTTGAGCCCTTCTTGAAAGCACTTTGTCCCCTCCCCTCCATTTCTGTGGAAGATTATTTCAAAGCTTTATTTCTCTGAGGATCCAGAATATTTCTTTCATTCAAAGCCTAAAATTGTTCAGGGCCAAAACGCTTATTTGTTCTGAAGCAACATCCTTTAGTTAAAACAGTTCTTCTCTTACTGTTGTGTCTTAGTTATCAGGCTTCTCCTAAATAGTCTTCATCTGCAATTCTTTCTGGATAGCATCTCTACTACTTACATCTGATTTTACTTTTTCCTTCCTTTTTTTTTCTTTTTATTTTTACTATAGCTGAAGAACTCCTTACTAGATGTTTTAATCTTTCAAGTTTGAGTTAAACTTCATTTTTTGGCAGTTCCTGCCTCATCCTTGTGCTTTTTGACTGTGACCAGTGCTTCCTTTAGTGTTTTCCTACTCTCTGTCAGCACCCTCCTGTACTCCAAGAAGATGCCCAGATGTCATCTTTCAAGGAAATCAGTGGTCCATTCTTATAGACTTCCTTCCCTCCAGAGCTCTCCTCACGTGGGATAACTTCCTGAGTTCAAGCACCTATGAATCTCAGCCAGCCCTCCTCCTGCTCTGTTAGCTGTCTTATTGTGTCATTGTTTGTGCCTTTTCAAACTAAACACTCTCCTTCCAGGTCGACCCTCAGCATGTCACTTTCTGGGGTGGCTGTAGGAGCTGGTTGGTTCTAGCATAGACGGAATGTCACTTTCCCAGGGACCTATACCATCGGAGAGCTTTGGGAGCCAGTGCAGATTCACTGGGATTTTCAGCAGAGTCCTACCATAGACTGGGCAGAAATTTGAGGACATCAGATGTTTCAGACAACACACTTTGAGATCAACAAATGCTCATTTTCAGTGATACTGAGTTAATCAGAAAAAAAAAGTTGTGAAGTTCATTCTGGATTTATTGCAGTCCCAGCTGCAAGTTCTGAGTCTTCAGCATTGGAGTTCAAGCCTAGTCTTGCCCTTTTAGATGTCTCAAGAAACTTGTGACAGAATGATGTGTATCATAAGTATAAAGATATGGTAGGTTTTAACTACTTTGGACTCACCTGGGTCTGCTGCCTGTCTTTAAAGAGCAGTGTTTGACTTTCATTAAAGTTCATCGCAAAAGGCCTTTCTTTTCAGTTTTATATTTGCCAAACTCAGAATGCTTTTTCCTACTAGTTTTCATGGATATTGTTGTGTCAGGCTTACAATTTTATCACTCTAACTCCTAACCATTAAGGTATTGCCAAGACCATTAGGATAATCCTATTAAAGATACCTTTCTGAAAAGCCATGTTTTGAGCTTGGACTAGATGATCTCCAGAGGTGCCTTCCAACCTCGATCATCCTACAACTCTGTGATCGGGGTGTGAGTAAATAATATCCATTTTGTTTTTCTGCCTGTATCTGGTGGTCATTAAAACGAGTACTCAAATGCATTGCTTCTAATTGAAAATTTAGATGTCAAAGTGGTATCCCTTGCGTTTCTTTAAAAATTATTCCTATGATCAAATTAGCTATCCTCCTCTAATTGTAAAAGTAATCAATGATTTTCTGGTATACTGTTCCCAGATTTGTATCTTTCCAGTTTTATGCATTTTGTAAAAGCTACTCTAATGTAAAGGTAGTTTTCCTAGTGTACTCTGAAATTAAAGCCAAGGACAAGAGACATGTTTCAGAGGACCAGGTTGTTCAGACTGCTAAAGACAGTAATTGTATGATTGTTGGGGGAGGAATACATTTATGTCCTTTTTTCTCCTTTTTTTTTGACAGAAGGCAGCATTTTAGCAAAAATCAAGCAATAACTTAAGTTGCAAGTGATGTGCACATCATGCAGTCCTCCATCTGGCTCAAAGCAGATTCAACTAGATCAGCTTACTCCAAAGATGACTATTTCACAACCAGGCCAATGTCTGACCACCCTCATGGTGGAAAAAAATATTTCTCTTTCTATTTGAAATGTCATGTTTTGCTACTTGTGCCCATCTCATCTCTTCCTGTCCCTGTGCACCTTTGAAGAGAGTCCATTTGCATCTGCCACCTGTGTCAACAGCCTTTTGTAGGTCCTGTGCTCCATCTGCCTGATCACCTGGGGGGTGGTCCTGGGTGCTCATTGCAACTTGGTCATGTCCTTGTTGTCATGGAGAGCCCCGAAGTGGACTGAGCCCTCCCAGTGGGCTCTGACAAGAGCTAGGCAGAGGGCAAAAGTGTTTTTCCCTCCTGTGCCAACTCTACTGTGGCTCATACAGCATGATCTGTGGGTTACCACCTTTGCTGCAAGGGTGCACCTCTGACTGGTCTTGAACTGGCTGTACTTAGGGCTGCTCAGGTCTTCTGCAAAACTGCTGCCCTGGCAATATGTGATATCATCCCTGGGACAGGACCTGGTGTTTGCACTTATGGAGATTTGTGGTGGGCCTTTTTTTTTTTTTCCAACCTGTCAAGATCCTTCTGCCTAGCAGTCCTACCTCCAGCACATTGACTACTCACCCTGAACTGGTACTGTCCAGAGACTTGCTGAAAGTGCAGTCACTCCCATCATCCAAGTCCTTAGTGAAGATGTTGAATGGTATTAATCTCAGTATCAATCCTTGAGAGTTTTAATCTTAAATTGTTTAGCTGGTTTAAGATGAGGAATAAATATACTCCATGTAAGTACAGGTAAATCACAGAATGGCAGGGGTTGGAAGGGACCTCTGGAGATCATCAAGTCCAACCCCCCTGCCCAAAGCAGGTTCACCTACAGCAGGTTGGACAGGAATACATTCAGGCAGGTTTTCAATACCTCCAGGGAAGGAGACTCCACAACATCTCTGGGCAGCCTGTGCCAGGGCTCTGTCACCCTCAAAGTAAACAATTTTTTCCTCAAGTTGAGATGAAACTTCCTGTGTTCCGGTTCATGCCCATTGCCCCTGCACCACTGAAAAGAATCTGGCCCCATCCTCTTGACACCCACACTTTAGATGTTTATAAACATTGATGAGATCCCCTTTCAGTCTTCTCCTCTCCAGGCTAAACAGACTCAGGTGTCTCAGCCTTTCCTCATAAGAATGGTGCTCCATTCCCTTGACCATCTTTGTAGCCCTCCACTGTACTCCCTCCAGTAGTTCCCTGTCTGTCTTGTACTGGGGAGCCCAGAACTGGACACAATACTCCAGATGTGGCCTCATCAGGGCAGAGTAGAGGGGGAGGATGACCTCCCTCCACGTGCTGGCCATGCTTTTTTTTTAATGCACCCCAGGATACCGTCAGCCCTCTTGCCCACAAGTGCCCATCGCTTGCTCATGGTCAACTTGTTGTCCACCAGGACTCCCAGGTCCTTCTCCAGAGCACCCAGGTTGTTGATGAATATGTTGCCTGGTACTGACCCCTGGGGAACACTGCTAGTTACAAGTCTCCACTGAACTCTGCGCCACTGATCCCAACCCTCTGAGCTCTGCGATTCAGCCAGTTCTTAATCNTCATCTAACTCACACTTCCTAAGCTTACCTAAGAGGATGTTATAGGAGACTGTGTCAAAAGCCTTGCTGAAGTCGAGATAGACAATATCCACTACTCTCCCCTCATCCACACAGCCAGTCATTCCATCATAAAAGGCGTTGGTTCCCGTTGGTGAATCCATATTGACGACTCACAATAACCTTTTCCTCTGCATAATTAGAAATGACATTCAGAATGAGCTGTTCCATCACCTTTGCAGGGATGGAGGTAAGGTTGACTGGCTTGTAGTTTCCTGTCTCTTCCTTCTTGCCCCTTTTGAAGACTGTCATGACATTAGCTTTCCTCTCCTGTTCTCCATGGCCTTTCAAAGGTGATGGAGAGCAGCTTCCCTGTAACATCTGCCAGATCCCTCAACACTCGTTGATGCATCCCATCAGGGCCCATGGATTTGTGGGTGTCAAGTTTGCCTAAATGATCTCCTCAATCAAGAGAAAGTCTTCCTTTGTCCAGGCTCTCTCTCTTACGCTCAGGGTCTGGGATTCCTGAGAGCCGGGCTTAGCAGTAAAGACTGAAGCAAAGAAGGCATTCAGTAACTCCACCTTCTCTGCATCCTCTGTCACCAGGGCACCCACCTTATTCAGCAGCAGGCTCACATTTTCCCTAGTCTTCCTTTTACTATTGATGTACTTGAGTAAGCCCTTCTTATTGTCCTTGACACCTCTTGCCAGGTTTAATTCCAAGTGGGCCTTAGCCTTCCTCATTGCCTCCCTGCATACTCTGACAATGTTCCTATACTCCTCCCAAGTGGCCATTCCCTTTTCCACATTCTGTAGACTTCCCCTTTCCATTTGAGTTTTTCAGAAGCTCCTTGCTCATCCATGCAGTTTTCCTGCCTCCTTTGCCTGATTTCTTACTCCTAGAGTTGCTCTGATCTTGGGCTTGGAGGAAGTGGTGCTTGAATATTAACCAGGTCTCTTGCACCCCCCTTCCTACTAGAGCCTTAGCCCATGGGATTCCTCCAAGTAGGTCTCTGAAGAGGCCAAAGTTAGCTGTCCTGCAGTCCAGGGTTGTAATTCTACTTTTTGCCCTGCTTCTTCCATGCAGGATCCTGAACTCCACCATCTCATGGACACTGCAGCCAAGGCTACCCCCAACCTTCACATCTCCAACTAGTCCTTCTTTGTTTGTCAGCACAAGGTCCAGCAGCACACCTCTCCTCGTTGTCTCCTCCACCACCTGTGTGAAAAAGTTATCATCAATGCTCTGCAGAAACCTCCTGGACTGTGTGTGCCTGGCTGTGTTGCCTTTCCAGCAGATATCCGGGTGGTTGAATTCCCCCATGAGAATCAGGGCCTGTCATCGTGACGCTATTTCCAGCTGTCTGTGAAGCATAAGATGAGTATAAATTGAGTGATTAAACTGTATGATACCATCAGTCAGAGCCAGCTGGTTGCTGAAACATTATCACATTTTTAGTGACGCTGCAAAAGTAAGTGTTTATAAGGAGTGAACAAAAGATGTTTCCTGCCTATGTAAGGTTTAGAGGAATCCCTTAAACTGTGGCAGGTACTGGTTTATATTTGCTGTTCCATCAGATGAACTGTGACGTTTTCTTGTAACTTACTGGGAAAGTATGAAATTGGATTTGATAGAGTGCCACACGCTTGAGGTTGTTCTTCGCTCTTTGCTGCCTTCTGGGGAAATGAAGGAAACTGTTCATCCCCACCCTGCCCAGCCATTTTTCTTTCTCTTGGAAAGAACACAGATGCAGACACACATACAGTCCTTTCAAATGTTAGGCAACAGCTTGTTGCCTAAGACACCAGGCAGAGTTGTTTAAATTTGCTTAGAGGGTTGAAATGGCTCTGTTCTGCACAAAAACCCCTCCAAATTTGCAAGCTTTTAAAATGCAATTGTTTTAAGCAAGTAAGCTACTCTTGTTCTCTGTAAAATTCTCTAATAGAAAATCCCTCCGCCCATTTCCATGAATTATTTATACAAGCTTCAAGCTTGATATTTAGCTTTGGACAGAAATGAAGCTGCGACTGTTCTCACAACTTTTGCTCTAGAGATACTGGTGGTTTAGCCCTCTCCAGGCTTAGACTTCATTGCCAATTTCACCCATGTGAGCAATCCCTCCTGTAAAAATCCTAGTGTAACCTAGGGAATTTTGTTGTGATTTGAGGTAAACTGGTTGAGTTCAGTGAACATTTGTGGCTTGTCCTAAGGCTGTGGTGTGTTGGCTCCAGGTGATTTCCTTTTTTTTCCTGTTTTAAAGCAAAATAGTATTGGATGCCTCCACACAACCCCATGCTGAGTAAATTTTGTAGTATCACCAGCACCACCAGTTGTGCCTTCAGGAGCCCAAGGAGGAGTAACCACGCAACCATTTACCCTCTCTTGTGGGCAAGTTTTGTCACCAACAAGGTAAATGTATCTGAAACTGAGAGTTAATTTTTAAAAGACAAATTTTCCTCAGCCTGCTTTTGTACAGGGTTTTTTGTTTTGTTCTCTGTTCTTGCCAATGTGGTGAACAAATGCCAATCTGTCTTTTTAGCTTAGTAGAAGACTAGGATAAGGGTATGGGATGCTTAAACTGTCATAGGTTGTACCAGAAAAGAAGGAACAAAAATGGTAGCAATGGAAGGATATAATGAAAAGCAAAGAAATCAACAGAGGTCCTGCAGATGCAGGTACCTAATCATGGCGCTTTTTTTTCCCCCCCACCAATATTTGGATTTTTAACATTCTGCTGTGAGACTATCAAAAGCTAATGAAAGCTAATCTGTATACGGTTGTGGAGGGCAAATGTTTCTTTTATCCAGAGCGAAATACTAAATGTTGAGTAGAACGCTAGGCAGATTTTTCTTGCCTGTATTCAAGGTTGTTTAGGTGCATGGCTCAAGACAGCAATTTGAGGAGCGTAAGGTGTGTGGTAGGTAGGTAGCCATATCTCAATGGGGATATGCCTGTGCTCATACTGACAGAAATGGTTCTGTGCAAGCTGCTCTCAGTCTGCTTTGATATGTCCACAGTACTTCCAGACAGTATATACCTATGGGACAATTGCAGTGAGATTTTTTTTTCATATCACCTCAGCCACAATTTCATATGATAAAAAAAGCTTACTTAAAGTTTAGGTGGTTGAATAATTACATTGGTTGGTGTGAGAGAAATGCAGTGGTAGGTACCTGAAACGAAATTTGAGTCGGCAATACATGGCGTTCCGTTCTCTTCATGTGCATTGCCTCAGCAGTAGCTGTGGTTTATTCGAAAGCCTGAATTGGCTGCATTACGTCACTGCTCACAATGACAGTTGCATAGGGCTTGGCATGGAGCACGTCAGCGATGCATTTTAGAAACAAATAAACATAATATGTAGCACTCTTCTAGTAAACTTTAATTCTGTTGTATGAATGTGATACATCTTAATGCACTAGAGTTGGAAGCAAATGGCTTCTAGCACTTAGAAAGGCCTGGACGCTTAGCACGGCGTGGCCCTTCATGGCAGTTTAAAAGCAGCCCTCATGATTTGGTAGACCCAATGAAACAGAAACAACATCCAATAAACTGTGAAGTTTAGTGTTTAAAATCTGCATGTATTGATTTAATTTCCCCATTGATTTGTTTATGAAATATTTGCTAAAAACATCTCATTTGCCTGTTGCAACTTGTTTAAGAATATTAACTATGTATTAAACAATGGACCAGAATTAATGACTTGTCTGGGAAGACTGTGAAGATGTGCCAAGTAGTCTCAAATCCTACTTCAGAGTTTGCATCGTCCAAAGAGCTGCTTATTGTTGGCTCAGTAAGCAGCTACCTGGGTGAACTGAACTTTTTCCTTTCTGGTGCTTGCTCCCATTCATGTTTTCAGAGGAAGCGAGAAGATGTGCAGAAATGTCACAAGAAAATGTAAAGCGCACAACTGCAGACCATGCAAGCAGGGAAATAGGGTCAGTTTGTATGCGACTACATATCTCTCCTCCAAAATGTTGGAACTGAAAACTGTCCTACTTTGCTCAGTGTTTTGGGCAGGTACAGCAGAAGGTGCACATGGAGGGAATAAGATGTTATGGGAGGTAGCGTATTGCATTGATGTTGGAAGGAACATGATTCTTCAATTTCCTCTTCTTTGTTGCAGTGCGCTGCTGAGTAATGCAGCATTAATTTTTTAAGTAGGTAATTTCCTTTTCTCTCCTTTTTAAAATAATTGTAGCCGAGTGTGCACCAAAAATGTTTCTGCTTTCTGTCTAAGGTTGAGATGGAAAATGGCAATGACATACCGCAGCTGTGCAGCACGGTGGCAGCAAGAATTACTCCTGTTGTGTGTAAATGGGACTTGGGTTATATGGGAACTGGTTTCTACATTGGAAATAGCTTGAATTTTCTGGAACGTGTGTGCAAACGTTCATTTTTATAGACAGTGAATCCAGTTGACTTTGTAGTAAATCAGCAGCTTACTCCAGGTTGTACCTAGGTATGACATTGGACCACTGCCTGAGTGAGAGCTCTGGAATGCTTCAATTTATGTGTGCACTGAGCAGTACGAGTTCCTGTCATTTCTCTCATCTCTGTGAAGTTGCACAAAGCTTCATGAAATTCCGTTGCCTTGCTCAGAAGCAAGCTTACAGGCTGCTAAATGTCATTTCAAGTAAGGAATCAGTCTACATCAGCCTACCCTTCTGCAAGTATCATGCGTTTTTTATACCTCTTTAAAGGAAATGGATTTTTTTCTTAATTCTATTGAAATTCCAGGTGGTTTTCCTTGTGTTAATGAGAACTAGGAAACTCATCTTTGAGACAATTTTTTTTTTTTTGCTACTGATTTTCCCAAGGGAAGGAAGGGAGAATATTCTCAGACTTAAAGGAATATTATAATAGGGTTTAAAAATGAATAATTAGGTGTCTTATTTGGGGTTTTGTTTTCAGCTTTTTTCTTACCAAATAGCTTGCAGTACAACAACAACAACTCCAGATGTTGAGTTCCCAGTACACTGGGGAAATTAGGACAAGTGATCAAGAAAATGACGAAAATAAGAGCTCTTTGTAGCACTGTCATAAAAGATGAACTCTTGTCTGGTCACACATAATGTATTTAGTTGGTGAATAAAAGAATCCTTTCCTAATTTTAAAAGTCATCTCTGCCTTGAAATTGGGTGAATCCTTTTCTGAACATGAGGGGTGATCATGCAGGCCTCTGTAGAAGTTAATTTAAATTATTTTTGTTCCCCCAAACCACTTTCTGCATTTCTTCATCAAAAGGCCATATGAGTAAACCTTTCCCAAATCAAGAATGGCCGAAGGGCTGAGGTAGCAGATTACAGTGTTACCAATACCTTTGTTTGTGCATGGTTTTGTGCTCGTATGCGCTCTAAAGGGTGATTTAAAAAGATACATTTTTTTTTGTTTTTTGGTCTCCCTGTGGTCCCAGGGCAGCAGAATAACAAAAGCTGGGAGTAAAGGATTTGCTACCAAGTTGGTGTAAGCATTTGTGACATTCCTTTCATGTGAATTTTCTGCTAACCAGATGTATTTAGAAAATCCTGCTTTCTGCTGCCCGGGCAATTGTTACACTCTTTTGCTTCTCTTAGGCAGACAGTAATATCTCTCACTTCAGGGAGACAAAAAAGTGTTCACCTGAGCAGGAGGTTCATAAAAAAGCTACCAAATACCCGCATCACTATATTTCTGAATGTAGTGGAGAAGCTTTGTCAGCGTGGGAGGAGGTATCTGTTACAGCTTAGAGGAAAATTTGTCCTGACGGCATTGTAATTCTGGGGTGGCTTATCAACTCTGATCATGTGTCAGATTTCACTGTCCCCTTTAACAGAATTATTTGGGAAAGGTGGGGTAGGAGGAGGGTGAAGAATAAGCTCCTAATGCCAAGACAACAGTTGGCAGCTGGCCACCTTATTTAATGTTTTATTTCCTTCATGACCTATTGTTGTCTGCCTTGACCTGGGTTTGAGCTTTTAGGCCCTGGCAACAGTGAAATCAGATTAGGTTAACTACTATATTGTTTAAAAATCACTAGACTGATAAGTACAGCAGTCTTCAGTGTAGCTGTTGAACAAGATTTTCAACCAAAACCCAACCTGACAGATGGTCTTGAACAAAAATACTTCAATCTTTCACCTCCTCACTGCTACAATAGTATAAAACTTTCAGTGGATTTCAGATTTATACTTCAAGGTTAAAAGTCACTGATTTGTCCTAAGCACCACTTGTTAATGTCAAGGGTTTAATAAATTCTGTCTTTATCCTGTTGATTGCTGGAAACTAATATGTTCCTTTTTAAAAAGGTATGGTGTAGAGATTATTCATCTTACCATAACTTACTATCTTGCATGTAATATGTGTTTCATTAAACCTGAAGAAATATATTGACAAATTCTGCTTTGTTACTCCAGTGCATTTACAGGGTTCCATTGAACATTGAACTGAGAGCAGAACCTGGGTAGCAGCAGCTGCTGGCAGTGCTTAAAGGCAGAAACTCCCTGGATTTTCAGTAGCACTTCTTAAATTTTGGAAAATTTAGTCAACAATTTGGCAGGAAGAAATTAGTAAACTTAGTTACAAGAGACAAGTGTGTATTAATGAGAACTGCATTTTAGAGCTTGGGAGAAATTTTTACCAAGTGTTATTGTCTTCAACATCACTAAAAGCAGAGAGGAATGTTTGAAGACTAAATTAAAAAATAAGCAAACAGAAGCCGTTACCAGGTTCTGTGACCAGGGCTTGGAAACCTTGTTAGAGGCCTGATGCTGCTGTTACAACTGCAGTCTTACAGTAAGTTCAGGCTGGCAAAGCTGTTGAGCACTCCTAGCCTCACCCTAAAAAATTCAGCATAATAGACATCTTGAGTAATGAAGCATTAAGTCCTCTTCCCTTCCCCCACCCCCTAATTTTTAATTTTGCTTTATGCTTCAGAACTGATTTTTTCCCATGTTGTCCCTCTTCCTGCTATGGGTTATGTGGTAAGGGAATGTTGTAATTTAATTTAATTAAGTCTTGAAGGCACTTTCTTTTCAGCTGAGGCTGCTGTGACATTCCTTCACTAGTAGGCAGTGCCTTTTAATTGATTCACAATAGATTGAGGATCTGAAGTGATGGAAATTCTGTTGCTGATTCCCTCATTCATCATGGGCTAAAGCGGTGGGCTGGGTGCTAAGACCCGATGACCTGACGTTGTTGGGGTGTAATTTTTTTTCTAATGAATAGATTCAATTTTTTTTCAGTATCAATGATTTGACATACCTAAACTAAGTCTAACTTCTGTCCAGTAGTAACTCCTTAATGGATTGAACAAAGTGAATGTTTCCCCCTGCAAGACTCCAGGCATTGTGCGAAGCATACACGCTCCATCTTGTCCTCCCTTGTTGGGGTATCGGCACCTTGTGCTGTAGCCTCTCGGTGGCTATGGCCAGAACATAAACAACCAGCTCTCTGCTGGAGGTTGAATGTAGTAAGCTTTCCTGACAATTTGCAAAAACCACTTAGATGTACAAAACAAATACCGATCAAGGAGCTAATCAATGCAACCTTGCTGAGGAATGGTGTACAGTCTGGTTGCATAGGCATTCTCTACTCTTCCACTTCAAATGCTACACCATGCCAGGAATTCTCCCTTCTGAGATGATGCTAAATGCACTGGCTGTCAAAGTAAATGTTTTCAGAGAGAGGAATTGCAAGAGAATCTTATCTTGTATTATAGAGAATATGATTGGACATAGACTATATAAGGCCACCAGTGTAGGTACTTGGGGTCTGCAAAGATTTCATGTGAGAAACAGCCCAATGCTCACTGTTTCAGTGAAAGGCTATCCCTGCAGAATCACGGCTGGTTACATGGTAACTTGGCAGCATCTGTATGGTCCTGGTTTGCCCAGTGCTGTTAAACTGTTAAAGGCTGTACAGTTTCTCATTGTTGGTAAGAACTTTTCCTATTGTATTATTATTCCTCATCCCTTTTGTTTTCTCATGGTGCACCTCTTGTTTTTATAGTTCTTTAATGGAGAGGTACTGTGTCTTCTAGTCTGTTTCCATAGAAACGCCCAATTAGAAGAGTAATTTGAAGTGATTGAGACACAGCTGCCAAAACTTCTAAAGAGAAAGGAGGAGGGGGAGAGAAAAGGGGAGAAGATTTGGGCTGGCAAAATGCAAACAACATTGCCTGTCTTCTGCCAGCTATTTCCTAACGCTTGTCTGTAAACTCATATCTGACTGTACATCTTGCACCCATTTGGTTTGAGCTACATCTGTAATGCATTTTAAAAGTATAATTGAGTCTGGTGCTCAGCATATGTGATGTTAATGCTTGGAATGTGAGAATTTTTTGTTGTTGCATTGCTTCTTTCATATGTTTTTTATCAGGCAGTGGCCAAGGCATTGAAACCAAAAGGGGAGGGGAAAAGAATTGAGGAATCTCCCTCTTGCCAATGCCTCACACATATATACATGTTGAAAAAAATATTTTTCTGTCCTTGCTTTGGCACAGAACAGGATAACTCGGGCACCTGTGATTCCATGGATCTCATACCACTTATAAAAGGAAAAAACCCAAACATGTTCCACTGAGTCATTTTTCTGGTAGTCAAATGATTAGGTGATCTGCCTGTCATCTTTTGGTCAGCTGGAGGCAGTCAGGAATTGAATCCTACTAGAAAAAAAGAATGGAAAGCAGAATGAATGAAGCAAAAATAGAGTATTTGGTGTATCTTTTGCCGTAGGTTCAAAATCTCTTGTTGCATATATAAAAATGTACCTCTACCCCAACAATCATCTCTGTATTTAAAAGTGCAACTTTGCTACTGCCTTTCACATAGGATAAAGGATGAAAATTTAAATCTGGGATGTTAGACTCTGCTCATACGTGTAGAGATCTGTACTTTACTGTAATCACAGCTTGCACACACTACTTTAATTTCTGTTTTCTCATACAGTGATGGGGCTCCTTCAGTGTTTTCTTGACACTAAGTCATCAGACACCCTTGCTTTCCTTCCCACTACAGGTCTGCCTTCCAAGACTCACAACTAAACAAACGCAAACCAACTAAATAAACCCAAACCAAACAAACAAAACATCCCCCCAACCCCAAACAAAAAACAAACTAAAACAAAACAGATAAAGCCCACCCTCAACACCCCACTTTTATCAGAGATGTTTTGGCACAAGAAAGTGTTAGAAAACTGGCCTTCTTTAGGGAAGGCAACTGCTGAAGTGAGCTAACATTCATGGTTGATTCTACTCAGATCTTCAGCAAAATAACCAGGCTTACCTTGCCTTTTGGCTGGCAGACTTCCAGCCTCCTCTGGAGGCAGCAGCAACTTCAGGTCTATTCCCATTTGGCTTCAGGTATGTTCCCATTTGCTGTGCCTCTGCTGTCCTTTGTGCAGCTGAGCAATTAGATCAGCGCTGTCTGGTGGCTTTCCTTCCTCTGCTGGTTGTGTCTAACAAGCAGTGTAGAGCTTGATTGTCAAAAGTTTGCACGGTGATTGATATGTCACCGTTTCTGTGGAAATAGGTTTGGGAGTACCTGACATGGGGATCCCAGCCCAAATAACCAGCATAGATGCCACCAACAGATTCCACAAGTCTTGCTGGCAACCTTTAACAAAACATTGTATGGTCAGGTTGAAAGTGTCTGGTTTGCGTTCCCTCTGTGCTGTCTGGGTACCTGCTCGGTGACAGAGGGGTTGCACTTGAAGTATGCAGGTTGAAATCAGTTAATGACAGCACTCTTAGATGCATGAGGAGAAAAGTGAGAGCTTCATGACCTGTGTGTTGCCTCAATCAAGCTGAGTGTTCTTAATTGCTTCCCGCATTCTACTTCTAAACCTTCATGACAATGAGGTGATATGGACAGTATTTTTAAAACCTTAAAAACTTTAAAAAGTTGTTTCTGACTGCTCAGGGAATTCCTGAGGCTCGTGAGGGAGGAAGGCCTTGGGGAAGGAGAAAATGGTTCTATGGCTCTCCAACTCACTGTTGTTGAGTTAGTGCATGTTAAAGATAAATTACTTACAATTTGTGTTGTTCAGCTGGTGGGTAATTGGGATGGTTCTTGGGATAAAATAGAATGGGGCGAAGAATGCAGAAGCCTCAGTGGAAAAGTGACCTTGCCCTGTGTTTGTGTCCTTACAGCAAAATGGGCAGTAGGATATCTAAGAGCATCACCCGCTCATGGCATCATGAGGCATACTTACGGCTCAGCAGAGCAACTGCTTCAGTGCCTTCTTAGACATGTCATCACTCACTTTGCCACACTATTGAATTGCTGTGTTCATGAATATTTTAGATCTGACAGATACCTCATAATTGATAAAGCTGTGGTGTTTGGGGCCTTCAAGAAATGCTGTGTGGATTACTAAAATTTCCAGCCATTTTTACTATCAAAAGTAGGGGCAATATAGTTTAACATTGGAAATTCAATTAATTGAAATGGGGCCAGACTCTTTTTCAGTGGTGCCTGGTGACAGGACAAGGGGCAATGGGCACAAGGTGGAATATAGGAAATTCCATCTCAACATGAGGAAAAACTTCTTTACTTTGAGGGTGAGAGAGCACTGGAACAGGCTGCCCAGAGAGGTTGTGGAGTCTCCTTCTCTGGAGATACTCAAAACCCACCTGGATGCGTTCCTGTCCAGCTTGCTCTAGGTGAATGTGCTTTGGGCAGGGGGGGTGGACTAGATGATCTCCAGAGGTCCCTTCCAACCCCTGCCATTCTGTGATTCTGAGAAATGGAAATCTTGTAGGAATCTCCTGTGACTACCTGTTGCCAACAAGGTACATGTTCCATTGAACCTCAGGGAAAGCAAGGACACTCTACGAGCTTATGCAATGTAGTATTGCAAGAAAGAAGGTACTTTGTGTTGCTGAATGAAGATTAGATTAGAAAACTGTCATTCAAGTTGAATAACAGGTGGTTTGTGATTAAGGTGTTGCTGCTTTTTTGCTGTAGAAATCATGGGAGATCAGTCTTTTTCTGTTTAGATTGTGATGCAAATTTTCCATAGAATTACTCAACATTATCCTGGTGGAATGAACAGTCTTAAAAAATGAGGCAAAAAACCACCCCTAAGAAACAAACCCAAACCCCCCTAAAACAAAGAAATGATAAAAAACATTCATTCAATAACATCTGCATGAAACATGGAGTGAACTGACAAACTTAAAATCTTCTCTTAAAGGAGACTGACAGTATCATGTTTAACACCACATGTTTATATAAATGTGGATATGTACGCATATAGGCCCTTATTAGCCAGCAACTCTGATTAATATTGAGCGCTTGAGCGAAGTGTTGACTAGTGTGTGTAGTTAATTAGATGTAAGCATCTAATGGACCACTGTCAACAGTTGCTTCCTATTAAATGGTTATCTCTATTACAGAAACATGTTGCTGCAGTTTTCTTTCAATGCTGGAGTCAGAATATATGTATTAAAACTCTATTTGTTGAGTAAATTTCAGGCATAAAGCACACCTGAAATTGCTAAATGCTACCTGTTTTGAGGGAATTTGATGGTATAAAGTTTGGTTTAGTTGCTTCCAATAATAATTATAGCTAATGCCACTTGCGCTTTTGGCAAATGGTCATGCTTTTCCTAATGCGTCAAAGTCTAGACGGGACATGGGAGAGACTGAAGTGCTACCAGCCTGAGCAGGTAACTTCACCTTTCGCAAAGTTTCTTTTTAATATCCCTGCATTTAGTATGGACACTCAATGTAGCTTGGCATTAGAAAAGCTTTTTAAAGGATTTGCCTTGTTATACTTAGCTTTTTTGTGGTGCTCTTTAAGTACTTGTAAGTGTACAAGAAAAATATAATTTCCAGTCTTGATGACACCCCTGTAGCGAAGCAGGAGCTGTGAAATATTTTCGTGTAGTTCAACCAGCCAAAACTTGCAAAAATACATGCCTTCTGCAGAAACAACCAATTAAATCATTTAAAAGTACCTGTTGTGACCAGACCTTTCTATAAATGCTGCTGTTCTGTTTGTGTGATGTATCTTCTTGATAGCAAGTACTCATTTTTCTGCTTGTAGATCTTTAAGTCTTTGCATACGTATGGCTTTAGCCATATCGCCTGAGCTGCCTGTTTCCTGCTCCTTCCTTTTTATCAGCAAGGGTTGTGCCAGTGTCAGTCTTCCAAGTTTTCTTTTTTCCCTTCCTGGTATTCTGATTAACTACAGCTCTGCTGGTTGTTGGTTTGTTGTTTTTGGGGTTTTTTTTTACAGCGTTTATTACTGATGTTTTCATAATGGAAAGTTTATGGTCTAAAATTAATTGTTAGATGATTTTATTTGGTAGCAGTGATTTTCTGCAAACTTCCCATGCAATTTTGGGAGGCCTCAAAAAAACTTTATTCTGCTGTATTCATTAACTCTTTCTCTGCTTTTGTGAATGCAGCATTCTTTTTATTATTTCATAACACAGAAACCATAAGTGTTCTTTGTTATGAAATTAGTTTGTTTGGTGGTTGGTTGTTGGGGTTTTTTTTGTAATAACATTGTATTTAAACAAAAAGGCTGTTTTCTGTAATACCCTGTAGTAACTATTATTTTAGTTCTCACTTCTAAGGACAAGTGAGGAAAGAAGCAGGAGCCAGACTCTGAGTTCTAACTTTGAACTCGTTTTCAGCATCTGGCTTTAGGATTTGATCCCGGTGGAATTTCATGATGTCCTGCTTCCAAGGTTGCCTTTCGAATACACCTTGTGCTGGTTTTCTTCTATTCCCATTGACATGACAGAGAATACCCTTAAGCCTTCTCTGAATCCAAAATGGTACGAGGAAATAAATTATGAACAAGACTTGTAGGACAGGAATCTTAAACTTGTTCCAGCCAATTTTATGCCATCTAAACACCCAATTTATCTCTAGATTGATCTTATCTAGCACGTGCCCACTGTTTGCTTACTGTGGAGAAATTACGAAATAGCGAAATGTGTTCTAAGTAATTGGCACATACAGCAATAAACCAGAATTATAATAGTAAAAAGCATGAAGTGTAAAACAGCCTAGAATGACTTTTTGAAGGGAAATTTGTAGATTGTCAGTTCTTGAAGTCTATTCTTTGTCCTTAAAGCATTTTTTGCAGGTGCTGGAAAAGACATTGAGTTTATCCGATGAGTGACGGTTGTTATTTAAAAAAGTCACGTGTCAGAAAAGCAGGCGCCACTAAACAAGAAGACTTGACAGTTCCATCTGTAATGTTTTTGCTGGCAAAGTAAGTCAGATATTGTTCCAAGGTCTGTACAACGCATGCTGCAAACCTCTAACACTGGAAGGAACTTGAGAGTTTAATGTGTTCTGGCTTCACGTTACATAAACAGGGGTCCCCATGGTCCTATATTGATTGGGCTTGTGTTCCACCACTGTTTTTGTGGGTATATGCTAGCCCATAAAATCACATTTTTGTTTTTGCCTGCCAACTCTCGTCTATTGCTTTGTCTATTAGGCTGCAGTGGTAAGTGCTACAGCTGGTGCGCTGAGGGATCCAATGCAGAATAGTCAGACCACTAAATTTCAGGCTGATGAGCCTGGGAGAAACCCTTGCAATTTGATAGTACAATTAAATGTATGTCATGAATCGTCAGAATTATTTTATGCTATTTTGAGGATAACTGTGTATCCCCTGGTATCGGCACAGGCTAACATCACAAGCACTACAAACATTTTTCAGCACATCTCTCGCAGCCGTAGCCTAATAAAACGACTACTGTTTGTAACCCGGGGTAGTCAGATGGGGAGAAGAACCTGAAGTGAAAGATCACATGTTTAGTATACTCCAGTTATTTCATCTGTTCCCTCTCTTAGCCTTCAAATTTTGGGTTTTGGTAAAACTTTTCGTCATCCTTACATGTGAGAATGGAACGTGAAGTTTTAGTGAAATTGGGAAGACTTCCTAGATTTCTTGACTGGTTGACATTTGATTATGCAGTAGGATTTAGGAAGTCATCAAAGTTCTAGGAATTTATTTTTTTTTATTTAGCAGGCAGCTATTAAAATGACTTAATAGTCCTTGTACAAAGGAGACTGCAGTTTCCATTGGCAGCTTATACAGTTACGTGGTGTGTTTAAACTTCATTAAAATACTGACTTAAACTAAGGATCTCTGACACCTGTGTGGTGAAGAACTCCGCAAACTGACATCCTTAGACTCAGGATTCAGTGTATGTGGCCTTCTGCTGCTTCCTGTTCACATATATCTCTATATCTACGTGTATATCTACATCTGTCTGATGGGGACAGACTTTTTAGTATGGACTGTAGCAATAGGACAAGGGGGATAATGGTTTTAAACTAAAAGAGGGTAGATTTAGACTAGGTAGAAGGAAGAAATTTTTTACAATGAGGGTGGTGAAACACCGGCACAGGTTGCCCAGAGAGGTGGTAGATGCCCCATCGCTGGAAACATTCAAGGCCAGGCTGGACGGGGCTCTGAGCAACCTGATCTAGCTGAGGATGTCCATGCTCATTGCAGGGGGGTTGAACTAGGGGACTTTTAAAGGTCCCTTCCAACCCAAACTATTCTATGATCTCTATAGGAGCTGCATAAAACCTTTGCTTAGTTTCACGCTGGCTTGCAATGCCTCTTTGATACATAGACTTAGTTGTATTTTCTTCCCTGTTTCCCTTTTGAACGCTTTGCTGCAGATCTTCCTGTGATGTGCTGTGCCTTAGCTGTGTCTGCAGCAGTTTCCACTACTTTGTGTCCACCTGCATCGTTAGTTTGATGGTGAGGACCATGCTACACTTGTATAGTAGGGTTTAAATTTAGTAGGGAGTGACAGGGTGAGAAAAAAGAGCGTCTTTTTATTAAACTTTCTTGACTGTCACTAGTGTCCATGTGAGCAAGGTACTGATAACTAGTTTTACTGCCAAGGAGTGAATGAAAATTTTCTCAGGTAATGCAGTCATCCTCTTGCTTTCAAGTGTTGTGATATATTAGTTGTTATGGCTAGCATGCTTACTTCTCTGTATATTTCCCTGTGCCGGTCTCATTAGGACTTTATCCCAAGATAATCCATTCTCTGCCTTCTCTTTGTGAATGGGAAAAATGATTTTTTCCTATGTGCAGCCTCTGTCCTTATGATCTCTTCTCTTTCATCTGTTTTCACAACGCTCCCATGTGCTGTGTCATGCAGCAGTAATGATTGCTGGACAGAATTGGACAAAATTCAGCATGCTGTTCTGCCACAAGTTAAGCAGTGATTCACCAGGGCCTTTTGTGTGGAAGCTATGAACAGCGCATCTTAGCACTGTGTAATGTACCATCCCATGAGGTCAAATCTTTCTTAAACGTCTATTGTCTTTTAAGGAAAGGGGATTGTATCGACTTCCCTGTGGAGTTAGTGCAACCATACGAGAGCGAGATGATGCCCGTGCAAAACTGAACCAAGAAAATGTTATTTTTTATATATATATGTTATTATTTTGTTTTATATATATATACACCACACAGTAAGATGCAACTGCTGAGTCTTTGGGCCTATTGGCAAAACAGTTGCTTATGCAAACTGTAGAAACATAAATGTTGGAATAATTTAAAATTAAACTAGAGGGAGAGTTTCCAGCATATTTGTGCACTCTGGACTTCTAGTAGGATGATCTTCCAATAAAAAGCCTTTCATTCGGTGATTGCCATGAGTTTTATAACAGCAAAGAGTTGAGAGGCCAAGAGCTAGCATGCATTTGGTCATAAATCCTTTGAATTTATTATAATTGCTTTTACGTTGCATGTAGCGTTCAGGTGTACTTATTTGTAACTGAACTTCATAAAATTAAAGTCTGTGTAAATTTGGACTGCAATATTAATTCATTCAGAGTGGGCAGAGAGAGGAAGCTATGTAGATGTTTCCTAGGTTATCCACCACGTCTAGTATTTGTACGATGCTGTTTGCTCCCCGGTTACTTTTTGTGCCAAGGATTGCATTACAGAAGTCATCACTCTGAGGAAAAAGGCACTTTAATAGTGTTTGAGAATAAGGATATTCCAGTTTTCCGAGATCATTTTTTCTTGAGGTAAATAAGATCCCACTAACGATTGCTCTGGTTAATAAATAATTTCCTGTGTCACTGGAGGGAAGGCACTGTCTAAGGAACAACTAACCATTGCCAGGTTAGCTTCCAGTTGTCGAAGGCAATGCTTTCACTCACCCATTTCTGACTGTGGCACTTACTGTCACAGGATGAGAAAGTGGCAAATGTAGTGGGGTCCCTATTGTGGTGCTATATGATACAAATGAGAGCATTCCCCCAAACGGTTTTTAATTCATATGGGAAAGGCAAAGCTGAGGCAGGAAAACTAAAATATCCACAGTTAAACCTCCATTGCATAGTTTTCTTAACTATTTGCACAGCTTCTGTAAAGATCCTGTCTTCTGGTTGTCAATGTCCTTGTAGCAACTCCTGTTGTTTCCTGCTTTTATTTGCCACATCTTGGATGGATTTGCATGTGATAGCACAGGGATGCTGAACAAGATATGCCTCCATGTGAAACACACAGTCTAAAAACCTAAGGTGCGCTCAGTCCTTGGCGGGGTTTAAGTGTTTTATTTCTACTTTTAGTTTCCATAACTTTGGCAGATCAAAGCTTTCTTTAATCTCTGTTGAAATACTGTAAATTAATTTTTAATGTATAATTTTACTGTAATATAACTTTACACTATTTAAAGAGCTACGTCATTTTTGGACATTTCACCTGAAATTCTCTTTGGACTGATCATTTTGCATGTAGTCTTAACATGCTTTCTTTTGGTTTTCACATGCATCCTACAGCTGACATCTAAGGTGTGATAGCTAATGTCTACCATAATGCTGTGAATTTCTTATCTGTATGTTGCTTAGAAAATAACTGGATGTTAAATTTGAAAGTCAAATAATTTTACAGTTTCTTTCCTTATTATATTGATATATAATTATATAATCATAATATCTATTACTGTAACACATTAAAATATCTTGTTATGTAGTATTATATAATAACTTGAAATAAATATGAAAATATTTTTCTTTAACAATATTTGGGTTTTTTTCTGCTATTGTTTCAGGTAGTATTGCCAGGCAGGTTAAGTCTATATTTAGTTGAGTAAAGCCATAGCAGGACAATTTCTATCATTTTATCATGATCTGAAGCAAATATGGACTCCCAATATGGACTGTATTTTTTTACCTCAGTGCTTGGAGGGAGATTTTTGTCTTAAGAACAGAGGTGTGTTAGGACTGCTTTAAATATGCTACCAGTACATGCTTTGTGTATCAGATGAGTAGCATATTTTATAGGAGGTATAATTTAATAGCTGAACATTAACAATACAAGAGGTAATGTTCACACTAGTGTCTTGAAGGGCAGGAGTGCTACAGTGGAAAGAAATCAGACATTAAAAACATAATAGCCTGTTCCTCTTTCTCTCTTTCTCTCTTTCTCTCTTTCTCTCTTTCCCTCTTTCCCTCTTTCCCTCTTTCCCTCTTTCCCTCTTTCCCTCTTTCCTTCTTTCCTTCTTTCCTTCTTTCTTTATTTTTAAGGGAAGGGGAGTCACCCCACCCCATCTTCACCCCCCCAAATGCAACGAATACAGTGTGGACTTCAAAGAAGGGCAGTCAGAGTGAAGTTGAGTGATATCTATCTTAGAACTGTACTGAATTTAGCATAAATCTTCTTCTCTCCAGCATGTGAGTCAGAGACTACTTTAGAACACAAGCACCTGAGCTGTCAAGTTAAAGCAGTGTGAGTCGAAGCAAGTCTCTTGTTTTCATAGTATATTTGGGTTTCTTGCTGACCATTTAATCTGTGTGACTTTGCTGAACGGAATATGTGCTGTTTAGTGTGATTGGTCACCATGTGCAAAAGAGATCATGCCTAAAACGAGTGCCTCTTCATCTAGAAGTAACAGACGCACTTTTCAGCAAAGGCTTATGATTGTGGTGAAGAGTTTCACCACTAAGCTTGGTGTGTGTGTAGTTCAGTTTTGCAAAGTGAAGGAGTGGGGCTTCTAGCGGCACTTTGCAGCCCTGCTGCTACATGTGGTCAGTTAGTTGTAGCATAGAGGCAGTACCAAAGAGTTTTCTAAGGTGGGCATCGCCTGGTTCTCCCTTTCTCTTTTTCAAAATGGGATAATTTGCTCTTATGAATGAACACCACACAAATTTCCTGCTTGCTTGNCCTATGGCAGGGGGGTTGGAACTCGATGGTCTTCAAGGTCCTTTCCAACCTAAACCATTCTATGATTCTATGATTCATCTAGAAGTAACAGATGCAGTTTTCAGCAAAGGCTTATGATTGTGGTGAAGAGTTTCACCACTAAGCTTGGTGTGTGTGTAGTTCACTTTTGCAAAGTGAAGGAGTGGGGCTTCTAGCGGCACTTTGCAGCCCTGCTGCTACATGTGGTCAGTTAGTTGTAGCATAGAGGCAGTACCAAAGAGTTTTCTAAGGTGGGCATCGCCTGGTTCTCCCTTTCTCTTTTTCAAAATGGGATAATTTGCTCTTATGAATGAACACCACACAAATTTCCTGCTTGCTTGTGGGACTCTCACCCACTGAAAACACAAACCACAAGCACGGCATATTATCCTTATATCTGCTGGTACGGCCGAGCGAAACAGCTAACTGAAACCCTTTGATGCTGCAGAGAACAGGCACAGCTGTAAACCAGCTGAAAATCTGCACTGCGACTACTGCTGCTGCACACCCAGAAGGCTCTAGCTATATTGTAACCAGCCAAAAACACTTCTAGAAAGGTCTTTCCGTTTCTGGAATGATACCTCTGCCCTGGCTTGTAGAGCAGTTCTGTTACACGGGTGTCCTCCTCAGGGACTGCGTGATCTGGAGCTTGGCCCTTGTAGGCTGGACCTACCTCAGAGATGCTGAGCAGGGCAGGATCTGGGTTTTGGAGCTTAGGGAGTAAACTGCTCAGTGTCTCAGACCCTCCTTCATGTTCAAGGACATAAAGTTACGATTATTATTACAAATAAATGTTCCAGCTCTAGGTCAGCGTTCTCGTTTCTCTTAAGTATATTTCTGGTCAGAATAATTAATCATTTAAGCAGTCCAAACTGACAGCAGTTATTTGATGGAGGAAATCGCACAAGGAAAGAAAAATTGGCAAGAGATTGTGGGAATACTGAAGTGGCCTTCTGCATTGTTGGAAGTGACAATTTTGTTCATTGTTTCCCTTGGACCGTCCTTTATCTTCTCGCTGGTCAGCTGGAGAGCTTTATGCCTGCTGTGTTTCGGAAAGGTTGGGACACAGGGCCGCGCGATGATCACACAATTGTGCGCAGAGCTTCGGCTCCTGTATTCTTGCCATAGAACAAAAAGGCTATTGTTTACAGCCTAATAATAAAGCAGGAAAAAAATCACAAAGGTCTTTCCTCTAGATAGAAGGCTGGTTTAGCAACAGGCGGGAAAGAGCTAGCAAGGGGTTTATCTGCCCGAAAAGGCTTCTCCAGTTTGCATTTTCGTTTCATCTTGGTTTACTGATGGCTGGACAAGATACTTAATAACACAACTGCAACATCAGGTTAGGGTAGATCTCTGAGTGAGAGCTGATGATATGAGTATTCTAGCACTGGAAACTGGGTTTTTTAAGGCTGTGTTACAGTTCAGTTTTTAGAATCATTAAATCCTAGTGGAGGAGCAACCATGCCTTTGCGTATGTGCATTCCCCTGGCTGATTGAAAGGGTTTTAGACCCTTGTTACTTCAATAAGAAAATACTTAAGGACTTGTCAAAGTAGAATAACTAGTACACATTAGCCCTTTATGGGAAGCAGGTTCTCCTGAAGTAAACTAAGATATGAAGCCTCTTCTAGGAAAATCCACTCCTGAAAGGTATTGATGGAACAAAATACCTCAAATGTCCAATCTAATATTTATAGGTCAGCACAACCCTGAAAAGACTGGCTGGATCACCCCACCCCCCCCCCCCCCCCCCTTTTTTTNTCCCTCACCACCATCTCAGTTCAAAGGGGCCATGTGGCAGGTTTGAGTAGTGCTACATGTGGAGAGATGTAATTTGTGACGTGGTAACTTCTAGGGTCACCTCCAGGTGGCAGAATTGCGACTTCACTATTGATCCACACATTGGAGGAAGGAGATACAGAAACTACCTTCCTGTAACTGGCCTCCTGCCATTGCCAGTTTGGACTCTTACTGCATCTTATTCCGCTGTCGGTAGCATCATCTGGTGCTGACCCAGAGGTTGTATTAGCAAAATGTAAATCTATGTTACTGTTAATATATATAGATAGATACCCACCCCCCCCACACATATATAACATGATATAAATTATGAAATAATTATTCTATAATTTCTTGTACAAACACTTGTATGTTTGCATGTAGACACTCCCCTTTCTAGATGAGATCACTTGTGGCTTTAATCAATTGCCCAACAGGTAATACGATCTTCAGAAGTGCCTATATTTAACAGCTGTTAACAGTCTGCCTTCTGGCACAAACTTAATTTTATTGAATGGTTTGCACTAATATGGCAAGAGGTGACTTGTTTCTAGAGATGTACGATATTGAAAGCATAAGAAAAATACTACTTCATGGGCAGTAATAACGACTTTATGGGGAGTCTGCAGTCATCAGTGATTTCTTAGTGAAACTGAACTTCACTACCTCTAGCGTGAAAAAAAATTGGAATATTTAATTACCAGATAGAAAATATTGCTTGATAGGTTTAGGAAATAAGGGTGACTGTTTTTATTTTGCTTTTCTTTCAAATGCTGCCAAACATACTGAATATTGCAGATGTCCTTGTATTGCCAAGTAAGCTAGAAACATGTTAGGTTTTTTCCCTTGTTGATTTCTCTAACAGAAAAATAGATAATATTTATTATGATGCTAGGTAGATGAACATTGTATCCATAAGGCTCAGAAATGCTACTTAAATGAAGCCAATGTTATAATGGCACAGTAATGAAGAAATTTAGAGGATAACCTGGAAAATGGGTGTGCCCCATTATAGATAATGATGGTGGTGATAATACTCATTAGAAGCACTTTATTAAGACCATCAATAACTTGGCCTATTGTATGGAACAAAGTTTACCAACACACTTTGTTCAAGTATCACAACCAGTTCCTGCCAATGCAAAGGGAGAAAGTCTTTGGCTACTTAAACAGTACCTACAGACTGGTTTTGGCAGCACTGTTCTATAGGATGTGCAACTGATGAAAGCTATGCCTTGAAGTAGAGTAATATTATTTGAAATACCTGCTGCACTAAAAATTTGTTAGCTTTTTTTAATGTGAAATCTTTCAGAACAATTTTTCCAGTGTTCCCATTCCCCCAACTTCCTTTTTCCCTCTTTCCCCCATATCAATTCAGGTAAATCTTTTCCTAGGTTTTGCAGAAGAGGAGTGGTTTTGGACTCCCTGATCTCTACATGCTGCCTTACCTGAATATTCCTGCCAAATGCAGTAGAGCCAGGGGTTTTTTTTAGGTAATTGATGGCACACTGCAGAAGAAGGAAACAAAGTAGCCAAGACAGGGAGAAAGTTTATGCTGAAATACAAACACTGTAAACTTGCAAACAGAAAAGTTGGACCCATTCTATAAGTAGTGTGAAAACCACTGGCAAAAGGAATTTAGGTCAAGATTCACAAATCTACCCCTGGGACAGTAAAATGAGAAAAGGAAAGGTCTTCTGAAATAGAAAGTGTATCAGAAGGAAGAGTAGGGTTTTTCTTCTCGAAGGAACCAAGATTGCTTCTCAGCTTGCCGAGATGTCATCTCCAGCCTGGCTGGAGAGCAACAAGCACTCTACAGACAAATGGAGGGTGCTGTGGCTGGCTTACTGCAACGCGCTGCCTGGGTCCCCAGAGAGTCCTAGCCTGCCCTTCTTGGGATGTAATAAGCCAAATGATGATAGACACCAGTTGATGCAGTTTTCTGGAAGTAGAAATCATGAGGTATTGATTTACTTCCCTTCATAAGCATGAGGCCAAGTTGTCTGATATCTTCATATGGATGCTGTTGCCTTGATAGACTGCTGGAGAGGTTTATGCAAATGAATAGTGAGCTCTGGCGTGACTTCCACCCTTACCTGTAAAGTGACTGGTCCATGCCATCGGCCCTGCTGACTCTTCAGGAGAGGCAGAGTTGGTTTCTGGACAGAATTTCTTGCAGTTTCCCTATTATCAGAGGATGACAACAGGACAGCCTTCCCTTTGTCCTGATCCATTACTGTAGGGTGGCATTGGGTGAACTTTCAGTAATGCTGAATTGCCATTTGAAACAAAGACAATAAGTGCTGCGTATGGACAGCAAAACACTGGAATGTCTGCTTGTTCACTTCCTCCCCGTGAGAAATTATATCTTTCTATTTTTCTTGTGGTTTTGACAGCTATTGAATATAACAGACTGGCAAAGGGACGGCAGCACAAATGGCACATGATTTATTGTCCAAAGAATCATAGAACAATTTGGGTTGGAAGGGACCTTAAAGATCATCTAGTTCCAACCCCATGCCTTAGGCAGGGACACCTCCCACTAGACCTGGTTGCTCAAAGTCCCATCCAACCTGGCCTTGAACACTTCCAGGGATGGGGCATCCACAACTTCTCTGGGAAACCTGTTCCAGTGTCTCACCACCCTCACAGTAAAGAATTTCTTATTTACATCTAATCTAAATCTACCCTCTTTCAGTTTAAAATCATTACCCCTCGTCCTCTTACCATACTCCCTGATAAAGGGTCTCTCCCCATCTTTCCTGTAGGCCCCCTTTAAGGACTGGAGGGCTTCCATAATGTCTCTCCAGAGCTTTCTCTTCTCCAGGCTGAACAACCCCAACTCTCGCAGCCTGTCCTCATAGGGGAGCTGCTCCAGCTGCCTGATCAATTCTGTGGCCCTCCTCTGGACCCGATTGAGCAGGTCCATGTCTTTCCTATGTTGGGGCTCCGGAGTGGAACACAGGACTCCAGGTGGGGTCTCACCAGAGTGGAGTAGAGGGGCACAATCACCTCCCTCAACCTGCTGGCCCCACTTTTTTTGATGCAGCCCAGGATGCAATTGGCTTTCTGGTCTGTGAGCGCACATTGCTGGCTCACATTCAGTTTTTCATCCACCAATAGTCCCAAGTCCTTCTCCGCATGGCTGCATTCAATTCACTCATTGCCCAGCCTGTATCCATGTTTGGGATTGCCCTGGCCCACGTGCAGGACCTTGCACTTGGCCTTGTTGAACTTCATGAGGTTTGCACAGGCCCACCTGTCTAGCCTGTCCAGGTCCCACTGGATGGCATCCCCTCTCTCTAGAGAATCAACCACACCACTCAGCTTGGCTTCATTCACAAACTTGCTGAGGGTGCACTCAATCCCACTGTCCATGTCCCTGACAAAGATGTTAAATAATACTGGTCCCAATATGGACCCCTGAGGGACACCACTTGTCACTGGTCTCCATCCGGACATCAAGCTGTTAACCGCAACTCTTTGAGTGCAACCATCCAGCCAATTCCTTGTCCACCCATCAAATCCCTGTCTCTCCATTTTAGAGACAAGGTTGTTATGTGGGAGAGTATCTGATGCTTTCAAAGAAGCAGATTTACGATGGCATGGTGCAGAATGTATCTAACTCAGTGATTCTTGACTGTTAAGAAATGCTGTTAAAAGTGCCATTTTAAAAAATGGTGGTAATGTTGAGAATTTAAGTTGTTCTTCATGCATGGAGTTCTGAAATTTCTTCAAACTTCAGTGGTGGAAATCACAAGAAGCAAGATGCTACTTTTGGTGCCTGATGGGTAGTGTTCCACCTCCTTTTGAAAGAAGGAAAGGTAAGAACTGAGCTAACTTTCCTTTCTCACAGCCAGGTTACTGAGAGAAAGTATTTTGATCAAAATGTGGTCTACCTCAGTGTAGTGGATTGAATAATTGGGCTGTCACCCTAATGCTGTTACAGGGGTAGAAATGAAAGTATGATGGGCTATCTGGAGAAGAAATGGCTGAAGAATGCATCAGGTTTAGCAAGAAAAGAGTGTAGATAATGCTAGCAATTTCACTTTGGAATTTAATTAAATGCTAGTAGTATGTCCCAATTATTAATTAAATTACTTGTTTAATTTGTTCCTTTTACTTTGTATGATATAACTTGACTGGACAAAATGGAGTAGTTAATACAGTGTGTTGAAAGATCAGGATGAAATCATCCATATTTTTCTAAATTAAGTCGCCAGGAGTTGGTTTAGACTATAGGAGTGTTTCAGGGAGGGCTGATGATTTTCTCATGTTTGTGCAGTTCCTTGCACACTGCTGTCATCAATCAAACATCATGTCAATGTAGGTGACGCACTTAATTTGATGTGGCATCCAACTCCTACTGATATGATGCGTGGAAGTGAATGCTTTCGACTTGGAATTAGAGTTGTACCATCGCAGCAAGCACTGCACTAACATGGCCTGTTGGGTTTTGAAAAACAGCTGTGGTGGTTTTACATGGAAATATGTTTCATGAAGGAAAATGTAAAGAAGTTTGGGCCTTGTCTCACTGATGCTTAAGCAGGTTTTTTATTTCCTTCTTTGAACGTGCTGATTATTAACGTGGCTCGGAGATTGAGCTGGCTATTCTAACTTAACGGATTATCATTTTTATATTTTTTGCAGTAGCCTTTAGAAGTTTTCAAATATGAATTTTTAATCTGGTCCTCAAACGTCTTTGGGGTGGGCTGGACTCTGGAGTGGGAACGTGAGGCTGGTCGTGCAGCACGCGCATGTCCTCCTGAGCTGGCTGGCAGGAAAGGGAGTGCACACAGCAGCACATCCCTCAGCAGCAGCACGTAAGTGGCTGCTGTTTTGGCAAAGGAGTGAGAAGTGACCGTGTGAGGCTTGACAGGGCTCTCATACGCACAGCTGAATACAACTCCAATGCAGACAAGCGTTTCCATTTCAGTGAGCTGTCCAGGTGTCTGCAAGGGATGCACAGAGAGAAGAGAATGGTCCACAGGACATACAGCCCAAACCCCCAACCTATTTAGTCTTAGAGCAGTGAAACGACTGTCAAATAATGGCCACTCCTTTGCTGCTTTCACGTTCTCAAAGTTTTATCTTTTAACTTTCAATTTTTGATCCTTTACTGCTCCAGCCTCTGTTAAGTTTCATGTCAAGCATTGCAAACTTTTGTGCATCAGCAGAGATTAGCTCATCTACTGAAACACGGATGTGACAGGCAGTTGCATTTTGTTTGGGGAAAAGAAAAAAGTTGTTATAACACAAGCAAAGACTTTCTAATAATTCGGAAACAATGTCTCCTACAGCTGAGCTTCATGGGAGGGGGTTTGGTGTTGGGTTTTTTGTTTTGTTTTGTTTTTTGTGTTTTTTGACAACTGACTAATCTGAGTGATGTAATCGGAAAGAATAGTTGCTTGGATTATTTTACACTGCTTTACAGCAAAGATTTTACTTCCAACTCTGTTAGAACTGACAAAGGCAAGATACTATTATTTTGCCCTGCCTAGTTCTTTCAATTTGGATGTGGACTAATGAACCTTGTCTGTAGTGGTGCTGAACTGGCCTTTGGTTTCCCTTAATATTGGTTTTCAGGAGACGGCTTGCAGTTTGGAACTGAACAGACTGCACATGGCTGCTGATCTTCTAAACTAAAAGACAGTTTGCCCATATTGTGCTCTTATGCCAGTGGGGTTTTAACAGGGTTTTAAGATGGTTTAGCTGACTAAATAAGGCACCTGTCTTTCTGCTTTGTGTGTCTTAATGGAAAACTTCATCTGTTTTCACTTGAACTTTGATAGTCATGGACAGGTACGGGGTGGTATTTTGTTCTCCTTAAGCTAACAGTAACTCCAGCCATTTTTACCTTTCATTGCCTTTGAGTATTTTTAACCGATCCTGTACAGGTTGACCACATGGAAGCAAAAAGACCATATTTAAACTGAGAGTTTGCAGCTTATAAAATGATAATCAAAGCAAGCCAATGCACTTGAAGAGCTGCTAGATTTGAAACTTCCTTTATAACATGCTTTGTGTACTGCTGTGGAAATCTCTTCTTCAGTTTTGGGTTGGTCAGTATTATGTTGTGAGAAACCATAGCATTTTCTTTCTACTGTTAATGCAGTAGCTGTTTTGATAAATGATTTTGTGATTAAAGGCTCTGAAGTTGAATACTAATGACTGAAACCTTGTGGGTTTTCTGTATGTATATAACAATCATATATATCAGTATATATTTTTCAATAGCTAGCCAGGCAGTTGTTCCACAGTGAGAAAGTGAAGCAAGCAGTTGAACAAAAACCCTGCTGTCATTTGGCAACGCTATCATGAGCAAAACCTGTAGTTATGTAGGAGACCACTAATGTTTGGTATGTTGTTGGCAAACTGCTCATTTTATTTGTGATGGCAGATCCCCAAGTGTCTGCATGCTGTAGCACACAGCAGTAGATGTAGCCAGAATTCACATACACACACTTCTGCCTTAAAGCACTTTCTCTCTTTTCATAGCGGGACAGTTTAGGATACGAACTCTCTGGTTCATGCTTCTTTTTGTCCTGTTGTACTCCCTTCCTAGCTCAGTTTATAATTCCCTGGCCTTTTGTGTGCAGACAACAGACATTGAAATCTCTGCATTGTTTTGGTCTTAATCAAGTACTGTTGTTTTTATTTTGGGGCCAGGTTTGTTATTTTTAAATTTTTTCCCAGCATCTCTGTTTTTTGGAAGGTTTTAAGAGCCATTAGTGACCTGTGATAGCAGTGGCTCTGTAAAATGCTGACCGCAATTTTATTTTTTTTCTTTTTTTTTTCTAAAGTCATTGGAGTCTTGAAGGTCACGCAACAGCACTGAAAAGTTTGCAAGTGGTAAATCTGAAATCCTGTAGTTATCTTTGTCCTTAGATAGTACAAAATAAAATCTGGTTTAAAAAAAAAAAAAGAAGTTTTTCAATTTGTAGTTTTATTTCGTAAGCTATAAACACCGAAGACCCAAATTGTACTGAACTTACTGGTAGTACTGGGTGGTTTTGTCTCTCCTTTCACTTGAAAGGAACTGCATACAGGTGAATTAATACAAACATCAGTCTGGTCTCCAATCCTAACCTGAAATTTGGCCTAGGAATAGAAAATCCCCCTTTCTCCAAAATGTTTTTTATGGGATCTGGTCCTCAGTCAAGGTCTGAGAAATTAGGTGACTAGTTCAGTTTCTACCTTAACCATACAACCTTGTGTGTTTTCACATCTTAGTGACCCTTAAGTGACACAAAACTAGGCATTTCTGGCTGCTTCTTTTGTGTTGTAATGCAGGTCAGAAAGCAACAAAATTCTGGGAGTGGCAAGCCGGTGAAGATAAATGCTGCCAAGTTCCTCACAGGCTTGATTTGAGCTGCATATGTACACTGGTGATTGAGATAAGTACAAGCTGTCCTGGGATGCTCATAGGAGAGGAGGGAGTTGCTCTTTTCAGCATGTAACACTTCATAGTTGCAAGATTCTTTTTTCATTACTTGTTGCATTAAAAATTCTGGTCTAGAAGACAGGGGAAGACAAAGGTAATCAGAAACCTGAATTATAGGAGGGGAGCAAATTAATCTGATTTTTCAATAACCTTATGTTGGAGATCACAGAAACCAGTTGCATGTAAAAATCCTTCCTTAGGCACTGCTTTAAAGTTGTATTTAATCCATTTTCTTGACAGTTCATGGAAACTTGGGGTGCAGCTTTGCATGGCACTGATTTAATTGCATAACTGTGCTCAAGCTGAGATTTTGCCTTTGCTTTGATCCATAAAGTCAAATCATCCTAATCCAGCAAAGTAATGTAAATTGCCCATTTCATTTCTCATTCGTGACATACCCAAAGTGTTTATGTTCATATTTTCAATCTAGAGTATCACAATATGTTGTGTAAAGCGTCATCCTCCTACAAATTCTTTCCCAGTCTTCTCAGGTGTCTATTGAAGCACCTTACACCATTTCATAACCATACAGTTCCATTGTCACTTTCCCAGTTAATTCTTCCCCATCTCACTTCATTGTGTCTTGGCTAAAATAAGAGGATAAATTCTCTAGACCAGAGCTTGTGTTTATCTACTTCACTAAGAAGAGGTGCCATAAAATAACATAAATACCCGAATCAGGAGGGTAGGTATGGATGGATAGCTTACGGGACAAAGGAGACTTTCAGTAAAGGAGTGGTTTTGATCACTTGCATTGTTTTAGATGGATCAGTTAAGAGCTCTTCTGAAAAAACTGTGTGATCTTAATAAGGTATATCTTGATTTCTCTAGTTAGCTAGTCTTTTTTTGTTCGGGAGGCTGAAACGGCTGCAGGTAATAGTTTGTGACTTTAGAAAGAGTTGGTCCTCTGAAAAGATGTGAAAATTGCTCAGCTGAACTTAAAGCACGTCAAGGACTGTTGCAGTCCTGCTGGCACTGGAGAGGGAAACCCTGACAAATGAGCAGGCTTCCAACAGCCAAGATCTATAACTTTAACTTGGGTAGCAGAAACTGGTGCTCAGATAGATTAGCAATGCTTTACATAGCCTTATCTTTCATCAGTCCAGGAGAGAGTTGTTGCCATATTAACAAATTCTTTTCGGACACTGTTTTGTTATTTAACACAAGCTTGGCAGAGCATCAGACAAAATGGTTCTTCTGTTCTCCTTGAGCTATTGTTCTTTCCCTCTAATCTTCCCCAAAGTCTGTTACAGGATTCCACTTCTCTTCTGCAACTTCTGTCAATGGTTTCTCAAAAAAAATTCTCAACAACCCAAACCAAAATAAAACCAAACCACCCTGACCCCTAACCTGCCACATCTCATAATCGTGTGGGTGTGGTGCTCTGTTCCAGTGCTGTGTTCCCTGAGATGGTGTCACCTCTGACTATGTGTGTAGTTTAGTCATTTACTTTATTTCATGTCTATTTGATCTTAGATAGCAATAGCAGTGTGTATTTTATGTGGCTATAATTTGCACCAGTGTGTACACTTACGTAGAAAAGCTATGTGTAGTTTGTCACTGCAACATCTTTCTGCTAGTGGTGCTGGATGTGATGTGCCCTTTCCATTCCTAGACCCTCACAGGGTCTTTTCTCCACCTCTCATGGCTGGAGACAACACCTTGTCTTGCTTGGCATTCAGTAGCGCTGCAGCCACTTATCTCATTGTGTGAGTGAATGGAAAAGGATGTGAGATGACCCTTAGAGGCAAGAAAACATTAATTAACAGCACTGAGCAGTTTTCAGATGAGGAATAACTTTGTTTGCTCCATGGAAACAGCATTCCTCACTACTTCTATTATATATGCAAACTTGTTAAGCTCTTTAAAAGGCTCGAGCCTGTGAGATGCCTGATGCTGTGAATTGCTATGGAAGTCATGGGGAGTTACAGCAGGTGTTGCTTCCTTGCAGGAGGCACTCAGAATCCCAGGAGATGAAGGAAGGAGATGCTGGTATACTTATTAAGTCATTTAACAATGTTCATGTGACTGTTGCATGCTAAATGCATATTTTAAGCAAAGCAGGAGATGGATTAATCTCTCCTTAATTAGAAATCTGGTATGTGAGGGAGGGAGGGAGGAAAAGGGTTGTTCTGGCGAGTAGCAGGAAGTTATGCTGTTAGCATAACTCACTACGCTGTTAGCATAACTGGCTATGAAGCCTGGCAGTTAAATCTCCCAGATCATAAAAGTGACAGTTGAGGCCACAGAAGCAGTTGGGAGACTCATTACAGATCCTGTATTTTCCTGTGAGTGCAGAAATAGTGTATATCTCTTTCTGAGCTGTACAAAGAGCTTGCTAATTTCTCTTAGGTAGGTGTACAGTAAATGAGTTTATGGGCTTAGTATATTTTAAGTGGCAGCTGCCAGCAGCTAGAATGGAAATAAATGAAGAAATAAAACGTGTTTGTGGTGAAGGATATCAACTTTATGTAGTGTTAGGTGAGTGTGGGAATGTTTGCCTTTAAGATAGCCAACATTGACAAGAGAAAGTAGGATTAGATCGAAAACTGATCCTTTCATGTTTAGCTCCTTTCCCAGCATTTTGAGCACTGCTGGTGAGGTCTGCAGGGTTTGTTCAGCCTTCTCTCAGGCTTTGCACAGTGTGTAATGCATCTGCTTCTAAGTCTGAAGGTCCACTGTGTGCTTAAAACTTGAGTTCTCTTGGAAGTTTGGGCTGCTGTTTAGGCTGTGCCCAGATCTTTCTATAGTGCTGCAAAGGTGTGGGGCTTTTTTTATTTTTAAGGTGTTGGGGGGTTGTTTTTTGTTTTTTTCCTAAGTTGTGAATAAGAAAACTTCTCTGTCAATCAATACTTTCAGGGAAGTCGGGTGATTGGCACAGATCATCTGTTTACAGCAGGCAGTGGGCTAAGCTGCTTGTAAATAGTGCTTCCATTGCCCTCTCCACGTCTGCCGTGGCACAGAGTGACAGAGCTAATGAATTCAAAGGCTTCTGTATAATCCAGTTTCACACTGCTTGAATCCATGCCCTTTAAAAACATTGTGTATTTTACTTTCCCCTCTTCCTGTTTTCCATGGATTTTTTTAAACTGTGTGCATCCATGTATGTATATTTAAAATAAAAACTACATGCAGACACTTTGTAAATGTTTAATTGCCTATGCTATCAAAATTCCTCAATAAGACTTGTCAGTAATATACTGTGGAACTGGAGATGGGAGAGAGCAGATGGTTCCCACTGAAATGCCTCTTGCCTTCTGGATGAGCTTAACAATACAGGATTTGGATGCAAAGTTATGGTACTTGATCCTAGGGCTTAACTCAAAGGCATGGCCGCAGCCGAAGCCAAGCATCTCAATTCAGAGAGAGCGTGTCTGTGTGTGGCTGAACCAGGATCTTGTTTTTACATTCCCTTTAATAATTTGAAATGTAATAAGGGAAGACAAAGCACTTAAGTAGCCTAATATTTTCAGAGATGGATGTCAAAGGCACTATTCTGTCTATTGACGCTGAGAATGTTTCTGATAAGAGAAGACTTTTTTTCTTTGGAAAATGCTGTGTTGTTGGAATCAAAACTTTTTAATAGGAATGCATGTGTCTGGGGAAGCAGAGGTACCATCTGTTTTTGAAATGGCCAGAAGTTCAGTTACTATGGGTATTTGTCTGAGACATGGGAGACGTGGGCCCAAATCTGATCTCTCCTTGAGTAAGGCAAGTCCCAGTTTTCAGGAAAACGTCTTTGAAGAGACATGTTTTTATCCTAGTGTGAAGTAGAAAAATATTCTGTTGACTAAATAGTTTGCCGTGACTACTCAGTATCCTGGGCAGCAAGAGCACCTTGCAGGAAAACAGACATCGCTAACTGCCTCAGCAGAGGCACGTTGTGCATGTTGGTCAGTCAGTGGATTTTTAGCAAGGCTGCAGACATGCAGCTGCAGCAGAGCCAAGGTACCACGCTCTATGGTGCCTGGGAGGTGCAGCGCTGCACAGTAAAACTTAGCCATGATCTGTGTCAGTGCTGCCATGAGCTGTAGAGATGCCCATATTCATTTCACAGATCAAAAGAGTGGTCGCTGACTGCTCAAAGGTGACTGGGACTCTCCAGGGAAAGCTGTCTTCCTTGCAGCTTCCTGCTGCTGGTTCACAGCCTGCCGAACCATGAAGACAAATACTTTTCGTGTGCTCCTGCTGCTGGAGGCACGGGTCTATGAAGTCTTTCTTTGCAGTTTGAAGCAGTGTTTGCTAATAACACAGGTTCTGAAACTACTGTTCCTTGTATGTGGTAGAAGTGTATTTCTATAGAAACATCCACTACGGGTAATAATCAAAGTTAATAGGTTGTCATCCCATCAAGAAGCTCTCAAGCAGGATAAATATATTAGGGGCTGGATTAGAAAATTTAATTTAAGGCTGAAGTGGAATGGATTTGCATTCTAACCAGGTAATTCATAAGCTCCCCCTACCCCCTGCAGGCATGGTCTGTCAATTTTTGAAGATTAAATACTTAAGCATTATTAAATAAACTTCTCAGTAAGAACCTTTCATACTTGATATCAAATACAGGTCTCCCAAGCAATGTTCAACATCAAATGGAACTGAGTGGTAGTAGGTTTTTTTTGGAACTGAGAGCAGAAGTTCTGCATGTGCAGCATCCTGCTTGTGGAGAAAAAGCAAGCTTCAGTTGTGGGTCTGGACAGTCAGGATCCCTGTCATATGTATTCCACTGCACTGATTTTGCAGGATGACTGTGAAGCTGTCCATCTTTCAGTGATAATCTTGACAGACTGTCCTAGAGCTTCACTTCTGACAAAGCAAATCTAAGCAGCTCTCTGTGTAAATTATTCCATGAGCTGCATCATCACTGAGAGTACGTGGTGCTTCCTGGTTAACATACAGCAACACAAAGTCCTGAACTTGTGCCACGTGGACTTATAGTTCAAGGAAACCAGCCTCTCTTAGGATAGACACTGAGAGGTGTTTTCATAAAGAAGGTTTTTAGTGAACTTTTTTTTTTTAATTCTTTTTCACACTATTAAATGCATTTCAGAAGCGAGATTATTGGTTACAATATGAATCAGCAAGTGATCAGCTGCACAAAGTTCAACAAGCAGCCAGTTACCAGTGCTGTCCCTTGGGGATTGATACTGGCACCAACACTGTTTAATATCCAAGTTAATAACCTAGATGATGGTATAGAGTGTGTTCTCAGTGAGTTCATGGGCAATAGCAAACTAAGGGGAGTGATTGATATGCTTGAGGGCTGTGGAAACCTCAGTTGGCTGGAAAAATGGCCTGAGCAGGACCTCACAGCATTTAGCAAAGACAAATGCATCTGGGAAGGAAAAACCCCATGCAACAGTACACGCTGGAGCCCAACTGACTAAAAAACAGCTTTGCAGAAAAACGCCAAAGGGGACCTGGTAGACACCAAGTTGAACATGAAGCAGCAGTGTGCCCTTGCACTAAAGAAACCCATCAGCATCTTGGGCTGCATTAGCAAAAGTGTGGCCAACTGTTGTGGTTTAACCCCAGCCAGCAACTAGGACCACACAGCCGCTCGCTCATAACCGCCGATGGGATGGGAGAGAGAATCAGAAGACCAGAAGTGAGGAAAAACTCATGGGTTGAGATAAAGACAATTTAATAAGTAAAGTAAAAGCAGTGTATGCAGCAAAGCAAAACAAGCAATTTATTCACTGCTTCCAATCGGCAGACAGGTGTTCAGCCACCTCCAGGGAAGCAGGGCTCCATCATGCATAATGGTTACTTAGGAAGACAAAATGCCATCTCTCCGAATGTCCCCCCTTATCCTCTTCCCCCAGTTTTGTATACTGAGCGTAACTTCACATGACATAAAATATCCCTTTGGTCAGTTGGGGTCAGCTGTCCCGGTTGTGTCTCCTCCCAAAGTCTTCTGCACCCCTAGCCTGCTCGCTGGCAGGGTGGTATGAGGAGCAGAAAAGGCCTTGACTGCCTAGCAACAACCAAAACCATCAGTGCCTTATCAACACCACTCTCATCCCAAATCCAAAACATAGCCCCACACCAGCTGCTAGCAAGAACGTTAACTCCATCCCAGCTGAAACCATGACCCAACAATCTGAGGGAAGTAGTTCTTTCTGTTCATTTGGCATTGGTGAAGCCACACCTGCTGTCCTGGGTTTGGTTTGACCTCCCCAGTCCAGAAAAGACATTGGCCTAATGGAGTCAGTCAAGTGAGGCACTATCAAAGATGGTCAACGGTTGGAGCACTTATCTGTAAGGTAAGGCTGAGGGAGCAGGGCTTGTTTCACTTGCAGAACAGTTTTGGGGATGTCTTATTGCTGCCTATAAGTACTTTATGGAAGAGTAAAGATGAGATGGACCCAGACTCTTTTGGCCATGCTAAGTAAGGTGGGATAACGTCAATTAGTGCTGTCACACTGGCTGTCAGATGAGCATTCTTGGCTCTGCTGTTGTTTCCTCAGCAGCAGAAGATAAATCCTACTGTCCAACTTTCACCACTATTTCCAGTACTTGTGTAGTACTGACTAACCCAAAAGTACTTTGAGCTATAGCAAGGGGTATATTCAGTGACATAGTCATAAAAATAGCAGCTATTTTCAACATCTTCCAATATTGTCACACTATTCAAATGGGATTTTGCAGATTCAGTTGATAGTCTAGATAGTTCCTAGGAAGCTCTTAACTTTTTGAACTTGAGCAAAAACAACCTATTACACTTGTGTATATGTGGCATTACAGGATATCTTTAGTGTAAAATCTTGATTAGAAATGGAAGTCCTCTGAAAACACTGAAATAAGTTATAATTGATCAGTCCTTATTCAGGTTAGGTTAGATCTAATGGATAGAGGAAAGTAATTAGGCTATTTGCATACAGCTTGCATTCTTGTAGCTAAGCATGCTGACGCCAGCAGATTTGCTGAGATGCGAAGTGATACTATTCTGTTAATGAAGGGGGAACAGAAGACCTTATGCAGCAATACACTGAGTGTAGAGACTGTTCAGGAAAAATCTGATATCCTTCATTACTTCTCAGAAGGGATTTGGCACCTCATTGCTTGCGCTGTTCAATGAGCTCAGCGGCCATGAAATTTGTGCCTCTGGTAGCGATAGTATGACCTAAATACTTGTCTATCAGGCTCTACAAAATTAGAAGACACAGAAAAAAAGGTTCTGGCTAAAATTTTATTCAAAAACAAAGCTTGTCTCTGCTGTCATTCAGCTCCGTAAACTTTCTTGTTAAATACCTGTCATAGCTATTGACTTTTTTGTGTGTGTGTTAATTGGGATTCATTCTGGAGTTTTGGCAAAGAGTTCCTGTCACTGGGAGCTTATGCCCTTTGATTCTGATTCAGTATTCATTGTAGTAATTATCTGGGTGGGTGAGGTTTTTGGGATATGTGTGTTTTTGTCTGGTTTGGGTTTTGGAGGGTTGGAGTGGGGTTCTTCCAGGTTTTATTCCAGCACTTTCATTTTAGCTCCTGTCCCAACAATGTGCTACTTTTGTATAGTTATGCAAGAAAAAAAGAGAATGAAGGAGATTTGGGGGAAGAAACAACACCTAGACAAATATTTGGAGGGCCTTCAAGCAAGATAGCTTTTACCCAACCCTTGGTAAAACTGCAGAATTGTAGAGAAGAATCAAATGGTTAAGAAGCAGTAGGAGTAGGGCTGGAAACAGTAATAATAGAAGACACCATTCAGTTCCCAAGAAGGGGAATCTTGCTACTTAAGGCTCCCAAGCAACACACAACTATCAACTACTTTTTCAGTCACAGTGATACCATTGAGTATTATTAAATCTGCCAAGTAAATTGATTGCATGTACTCAGTTAAACAGTAATTGCTTTGCGTAGGAACAAAACTCGGCAGGAAACTTGGAGTCAGATCTGGACTTCCTCTTCCAGACGAGGAAGATGAGTGTGAACAATCATGTGGGTAGGGTCATTTCTGATGTATTGGAAATGGTTTAATTTAAAACCTGTTTACATTTGACCTATTAGGCTGAAGACATTCTTTCTTCATTAGTCTTGGCTTGAGAAGATAAGCTTCTCTGTTTAGAGATTAAATGAACTGGAACAAATGAGACCAAATTGCTTTTTCCAAATGTTTATAGACTGTAATAGTGCATGCTGTCATCTAGAGAACATCACCTGCACTTTTCTTTAGTTGGAGTTTGCTTTCTCTTAAGGGTTTATTAGCATCTTGAAAGTGACGGTTTTGTTCCTGTTTTGAATATGTTATTTGAAGTGCCAGGGCTCTAAGCAATATTTTTCAACAGCATTCTGCTTCCAATAGTCATATAAGACCCGTTCCAATTTTAATCTTTTTTTCCCCTTCATCCTCACAAGTTTATTCCCATCTCTGAAAAGGCTTGTGAATGCTCTGGCAATTTTTAATTCTTTTTTTTTGATTGATTCTTCTCTCTTAACATTCTTCCCCTTTCATGTCTGTTCTGTTATCCGTCTTCTTCGTAGCATATCTGTTGCTTCACAACTGGAAGGCCTCTTTTGGTATCGGCCCTCCCAAACTCCCTGGAGTTCCCACCATACAAGTCCTGGGGGAAAAAAAAGGGCAATTTTCTGGTTTAACTTACGCTCCTAAGATTTTTCTTGTAGCTAGGGAAAAGAAGGAATCATTCTGAAGCATGTGTGTGGTGGAAATTTCATGATCACTGTGGAAGGTCCTTCCAAGATTTCTGCTGTTGCTCTTTTTAAAGCTAATCAGCCAGGCAGGAAGCAGGTGCTGTAGGAGTGTTAATGAAACATGGAGCCTTTTGTCTTTCGATTACAGGGTCGTGTTCACCCTCTGGTAGTAACAGAAGTTGTGATGACGTGCCACGTGTGTTGCCTACCATATTTGCTGGCAATGCTCTCTCCTGTCTAATTTCTGGTAGAACGATGGCCAGTGTGGAGAAAGATTGAGGAATATCCTGGTTGCTTGGCAAATTGGCATGAAAACTGTGGGAACAGAGATCTAATATTTATTGGCTGACTCAACAATGAACTTATAGCAGAAATACCACTGAGGAATTTCAGGTTAAACTGTTGTAAGCTACACTCTGATTCCTTGCTAAGTCAGATTACCTGAGGTCATGGTTGCTTTTCAGAGGCTTCTTGACTGGTTTCTTCTTAAAAGTTCTTGAGTAATCGTTAATATACACAGCATAGAAAGCTGACCCAGGAGAGCTCTCCTGTTTTTTCCACTTCAGTAAGAAATTGTGTCACTCCTTCTGCTAATTGGAAGCCTAATTGTCCTTTTGTTCACCTTAATCCTTAGCATCTTCCTCTAGATAATGTAATACTAGAATGAGCATGCAACCAGAGCAGGTAACAAAGAAGTAAAACACTACATTTGAACATGTATTTTCTATCATGAATGGTCTGAAGTTTAACAGGTGTTAATTAGCTTCTTCATGTAATGATAATTCTTTCTAAGCTTGCTTATTTGAAGTGCTGAAATCACCTGTAAGTGACTGGACACCTTGGATTCCATTTAGGGACTAACACTTCCAAAATTAATCCCTCTTCCTGTGTGTATGTTTTCTAGGTAACTTTCAAGCCTTCACAGATGTATTACGCAATGCACCAGTCGCATTTTGGCCCGGAGTTGTTTTCATCAGAGATACCTACAATTGGTGCATTTTGCTGAATTTAATTATTTTCCCTTGCTGATGGTCATTAAGGTTGTATACATCGGTGGCCTGTAGTGGGCCATAACATAAATTAAGAGGACATGACTCAGCTGCCGAACTGCACGAGCAGCATGAAGGAATAGAAAGAACTTTGAGCTTTTGGTTGAGTAGCCTCTACTGACTTGGGGAAAACATAGCTTGCTCCTGGCTGTCTCTTTGGTTTTCAAAGTGTTGCAAAAGCCTTGCCAAGGTTGTTTAGCTTGTTGTGTCCCAGGCCAGCATTGTGCGACTGGCGTTCTCTTGCCACTGCTATCCAAGTTCAGTTATTGTAGTAAAGGAACTTTACCCATAAAATCGTAAAGCCAGTTGCAAACTCCCTAAAGTTCAGATTTCTTGACTGGGCTTTTGCTTCAGGTCTGCTAATTTGTTAAGGTCTACTTTTGTTTTAGGAAAAAGTTTCTCAAAACATATGAAAACACATTACACTAGGAAATAATGGCATGAGTAAGACTTTTCCACTCGCAAATGAGCACGTTGGCTACTCTTGTCATACACATGGATTTAAATACAAAACAGTTTTAAGTTGCACTAATTCTCTATATATGAAGTATAATGAAACTTAAGTGAAAACAAAACCCTGCTGCTGTTTGTTTTGTTGGGATATTGGCAAAGTTTGAAGCATGCTTTTTCTTCCTCCTTTCATAACTATTTCAATAAAGTGCAGACAAAATTAACTAAGAATTACTCTGTCCCTGTTTGTAAGTGAAAACAGGCATCTCTGAATGCTCTGTCTATTGTTAAGGTATGCACAGTATTAGCATAATATAGAATATTCTGTTCCTGCTGTGGACCTACTTTTTGCAACTTCATTTTGGGGGAGTTGAACAAGGAAGAGTGGTTTTAGGATTTTCTTTAGCATAAATAAATTTTGCTTTAGAAAGAATAATAAAAGTAAGTGCCAAAAGGCTTTGAAGGTAGCATATGCGTGGTCTGATGTCTGAAGAACTCCAAAGTAAGAGTGTTTTATCAGCATCATCCACCCTTTCTTCTTTTTCCTCCTTCTGCCCTACCGCGTCCTTAGCTGAGATCACTGTTCTGACCAAAGGGCAAAAATCAGTCCACGCTACATACTGACAGAACCTGAGAGCCTTTCAAGCAAACTATGAAAAAACGTCAGGTGTTGAAAATACTTGCTTCATTATTGAGAGTGTGGCATGGTGTCTTCACAATAGTTTTCATTTGCCTTCGTACACTCAATGTCTAGTTACTATGAGCCCTCTGAGCTGGGACTTTCTGTTCTAACAGCATGTTAAAAGTGCTGCTTTGCATTACCAGTACCTCAGGTTAGTTTCTTTCAACTTCTTCCAGAGCTGTGGATTGGCAGTTGAGGTATGTTGTTGCTTAAACTTTTTGAGGATGAAGCTCTCTGTTAAATGAGAAGCCATTAACTTGAGCCTTACTTTATATGTCTTCATATGTATCTCAAGGTGGTGAGTCTTCTCATGAGCCTGAAGATCCTGTCTTTTAAACTGTAGACTCTTGTTTCACTACTTCTGATGTCCTTTGAATTTCCAGCATTATTTTTGTCTGACTTTTCTCTTTGCATTTTATTACTCATCACCCTTATGTCTGTCACCTTATACTTTTGATTCTTTTGAAGCTATAAGCAACTTTTTCCACAAATGTTTTATTTTCATTATTGTAGTGAGTAAGAGGATATAAAAACAAGGTACATTCACTGCAACTGCAGGAGCCTAGTCTTAAACCAGATGCTGTGCTGGAATGGTGCAGTGGAGAATCAGGCCCAAAATAATGATTGATTTTAATTTATTGTAAACATGGGATTTTTTTCCAAGCAGCAATTTTTTTGGATGAAAAGTACCCAGAATGTCTGAATTGATTCTAACATTACAGCCATCCAAAACATTAATAATAAAATCCAAACCAGCTCAAACGTACTTGGTTTTTAGTGTTTCATTATAAACCCTTAACTCAGCCAAGGTTAGCAACCCTCTGAAAACCTGGCCAGAACCGTGAGGGAATCTAAGAATGAGAGAATCTAGGTCAGTTTATTCTTTGTGGATGGAAACATGTAAAACTTGACGGTTTTACATGATTTCAACTTTTTAGCCAGGCAAAAATTCAAAGTTGAATTAAGCTCCAAGTGAGCAGTACAGCTAAAACGAGTGGCCTGCTTCCTACATAGTGTCGACGTGGTCCTCCTCCTTGCCTGAGTTGATTCAAGTTCCGGTGCCTTGCGCTGGGTCCATGAAGAGGAAGATGATGCTCACCGCTAATCTTCTGTGTGGCACAAAAGTATCTGTAATAGTCTTTGTTCGGCCTTTTGGAGTGTTATTTCAGAGCACAGGGCAAACAGGAGAGAGAACTAGGGGCAGATCTTCCAGGAGAGGACAATGGATTGACCCTCCCACTGGCAGCACTGTCTGTCGCAGTATGTGTCCTCCAGCATCACAGGACCTGGGAGGGGAACGCTTCTTGGAGCCATAACGCTGACTGTATGAGCAGAGTGCACGAGCCAGGCACATGAGAAAAAGGATTTTCTGTCTCCAGCACAGAGTGCTTGTTTGTCCCCTGCTTCGGCATGTTTCTGGTGGGTCTGAGGAAGAGGGGAAGAATGTGCCCAGTATGTACGCTTAGCTGTGATCTGGGGAAAAGGCTGTTCCTAGCTGAGTTAGTGGAACATTTGATGTCATCAAGCCTAAGATTCGGTAGTGTTTCTTGTAGTCTTCATCTTTAAGTGTTAGGAATGCATTAATGGGTAGGTAAGTTCATTCCCAGAAGGACTAAACTCTGGTGATATAGGACCCCTTTAGTGCTGACAGCCTGTTGCTGGTTCAAAGGCTAATCAAGGCTGAAACAAGCCCAGTGTGGAAATATAGGTGGAAAGGGTACTGCCCACATCTTGCCGCATACCTGTTTGGTCCTCTCACGTGTGAATAGGATGTCACAGAATTTCTGAATGCAATGGATGCTCCTATGCGTGTACCCAGCAGTTCTCTTTGCTGGCCTCCTAGACACGTTGTGGCCTATGTTGTGTGGCCTTCTGTGCAGAGAGAAGATCTTTTGTGGCAACTCCTCAGTAACAACTGATAAATCTTTACTTTTTAATAACTTCTATTGTAGCTGCACTGTAGCTGGGAGAACTTCGGAAGTTTCACAACAAAAATCATTATTATGAAAGCCGTCTTTCAGTGGGATCCGGACTTAAAACCATCCCATATAATAAATCACCAGGCGAGTAGACAATTCAAAGTACCAATTATGTCCAGAATTATTTTGGGTGCTGTGACATTACTAGTGTTAAAATTGCTCTATTGCCTCAGCCAGCAGAAACTCTCAACAGGTTTTTTTTGTTTGTTTTGTGTGCATGAGGAGGTGTTTGGTTTCTTTGTTTGTTTGGGGTTTTTTGGTACATTTGAAGCAAACTCATCTTCAGTGCTTGTGTCAGTAGTAGTCATTTGCAAACTCATAGGACTAAATCAACATGTGGATAGAAATGTAGAACGTGAAAATGAAATGTGATTGCAAGACATCCTGGGAAAGTAGTTTGTTTTATCAGATGAATATATAAATATTCTTTGTAATGAGAATGGTGGTTTTACCCTTCTCACAAATGTAGTGGGGAAGAGAGCATTAGAAAAGCAAAGTGTAAGAAATGAACAGTCATTGAAACTGAGGTTGGTATTTCTGCTCTGGTTCTCAGTATTTTAAGAGCCCTTATGTAACTATAGGAATGGACAAAACAAAAATTTGTTTCTGTAGGCAAGTTATGAAGAGAAGAATATACTAAATCTGCTCTGCTTGAGTACTATTTCCAACTTAAAGCAGCTATCCACAGAATTAAATTCTGCTTAGTGAGGATTAAAATCATTGTAACAAGGCCATTTACAACTGATTAGGATTCATGCATAAGGCAAAAATACAAGAAAAAGAGGTGGTAAAGAGGCTAAATAGCCAAGTATCCTGTCCTGACCTTACCTTCAGAAAGAGGAACAGAGCTGATTTTCATTCAGACCCTTCAATTAATTTTATTTTCATTTCTTCTAAAAGATTGCTCTTTTATAGAGACAGATGCCAGATCTACAGCTTGTAGTCAGCCTCCAAGTTGCTCAGGCTGTGAGGGTGTGGGCAGAGAGTGGCCCGTAAAGTCTTCTGAGGTGTCCCAGCCTGCCTCTTACAGAGACGCCTTGCTCTTCATGCAACCCAAAAAGCAGAATTTCCTCTTGTGCCGGAGAAGCCAGGGAAATGTATGATCCCCTGTTTGGGGACTGCCTGCTGGCCTGGTCATGCCCTGTCAAGCACGTACAGCTTTTACATCGCAGGGGACTGAGCAAAAGTGATTACTGCTGTGCCAGGTACACAGTGTTGCACAGCGCAGGGGACTGGCTTCTGCGCGCACGAGTCTTGAAAGTCACTGGAAGAGGCTGTGTGGTCTGAAAGTTGGGTAGTTCAAGTTGAACATCAAACTGGTAGTGCCACTGCTGAAGGCTGCGAGTGTGGGATGGTGCCCTGAAGGGAATGAAACTTTGCTGTAAGTTCTTTCTGTGCACTGGATCACTATGTTATGCATTACAAACATGGTTTTCACCTTCAAAATCTCATAAGAAGAAATGATTATAAATTCACATATGAAGAAACTGAAACTTTACGTTTACACTTTACTTAGCGATCCCAATTTTCCTGAAATGCATATCAAAAAATCCCAGTGGGAGCTGAGAATGCTTTGTTTAAACTGCTGTTTTTCACTCCGTGTCTCCTTTTTGATGGGGGAGGGGGTATCGTTGGCATTGAAGTACTACTGGCTCCCTCTGGTGGCTAAAGTAAAAAAAAAAAGGAAATAAAAATCCATGAGTGTTTGTTAGTTGTAGTACTGGGTAATTTTACTGTGCAGGTTTTAATGCCTATCAGAGATAGTGATTTTTCTGTATCTGAAACCTTTCTAAATTCTTTCCCTGGTTGTCCTGCAAGTGTTTAACATGGAGGGGGGAGGCAGACTATAATAAAAGTCTGCACTTAAGTGGTAACAGTTTATTTCAGGTACAATTTGTGTTTAGACAGGGTTCAAAGGAGGGAAATAGTCTTCTGGGGAATGCTGGCTCTTTGCAAGCAAATAGTCCTTACCCCTGCTCAATCATCTAAGTATGTCTGCATTTCAGTGTTTTCACATTTATCATATATAAATATACATGTGTGTGTACGTACAGAGTTACATGAGGTTGCTGCTTACATTTCTGATCGTGTTTTTAGTACATCACCAAATTTTTCACCTCCACTTTACTCATTATTCAGCTGATGAAGTTGCAGCTGCAATAGAAAGCATAGTTGTGTGGTCAGCGACTAGAAGATTTCCTTCAGATTTTTCTAATGAAATAGCACCTTCACCTATGGTTCAGTGGCCAATATCTACTTTCTTTTGTTTTCTTGCTAACTTTTTTTACTATCCAAATATTAGCATTTGAAGTGTTACATAATGCAGAGTTGTGGAATAGAGCCTGGGGATACCACTCTACGTATGAGGCTAGCAACAACTTTTTTTTACTGTAGCCCCCATTTTCATTCACTTCAGTTGACATTTAATTGGAGGGAAAGGTCTCTGAGATTACTGTGCATTTATGATGTCTCTTCGCCTTCTTTGATTTTTTTTCCTTTTTTTTTCTCTCTAGCAACTTATCACAAATATTTTTATTGCTAAAGTAGATTCTGTAATTTAGGGTATTCTGCCATCTGATCTCTGTTGTTAAAGGCTTAATTTTTGCAAGTGCCTCTTAGTGGCCTGGCATGTTTTCTATTCTATCACAGCAACATGGGAATCTTTGCTCTTGCTAGCACATGTTCCCCAGGCTGTTCCAAGGCACTTCTTTCACATGTCATTAAACTACATCATCAGATATTTAATGACTAGATTACACTGCCTTTGTTCTTGAAATGAAGGATTAAAACCACTTTGTTCATCTGGTTTTAGAAACAGTTGTCCCCACGACTAAAAAACTTGTGTGCTTAAAGAAAGTTGCTAAATGAAAAGTTACATTGGTTGTTAGAGGGCTTTTAACTTTTTTCTGTATGCCAGTTAAGATGTATTTAATGTTAAGTATGAAAAGAATAGATTTTTTTCTCCCTTGTCTTTAAAATACAGAAGACACTAAATATGTAGTAGAACTCTTAACTGGAGTCACTGCATTTAGCATGGTTTAACTGCAGGCTTGACCATGGGAGTATTGAAAAATCGAAAACATGAAGGTCTTTGTCCTCATTCATCTAAGACCCGGTGATCAACAGACGTACAGATCTTTCTTAGGGCCACCCATTATTTTAGTTTTAGTCTGGAGGCTGCCTGCTGAAGTTCCCTTGTTTCATTCCACCAGAGCGAAGCACTGCAGTGAACACAGGTTGCTGATTACATTTGATCCAGTGGATGACTGCTACTAATCTGGCTGGGCCTGAAATTTGTTTGAAACACCTGGTCTGCTGAAACACATCCGAAGCTGGTGGGAGCTATAGAGGAGAGGGAAGCTGGGAGCACACATTTACTCCTCTCACACACTGAGATATACCGCGGTTCTGTATCAAATGCACCATACCTCTACATGGCTTGGACAGCCCCTGGGACCTGTCTTTAGATACCAACATCAAAAACTGTATGGCTTCAGCAGCAGGGCACCCAAATGCAGGAAAAGCTTTTAATCAGCTTTTACTTTGATTTTTTTTTTTTTTCCGCAACTCAGTAGTAGCACCAAGGAAAGAACATCACCTCAGTTGCTTTAACACTCCAGGTTTTGCCTCCCTGTCAGCTGAGTTAGGGATCCAGCTGAAAATCTTCCATCTCGTTCCAGCTGGCCAGCATCTGCCTGGAGCAGAACCGCAGGTCTGTCGATTGACTGATTTCAGAAACTATTGATTCTCTGGGGGCCGTAGGAGACAACTGCTTAATGGTTTTAGAGGATTTTGGATGTGCATTTATTTGCAAAAGGCCCAGTTGTTTAACCTCTAGAACCTGTAGTCAGACATACTTCAGCTTCTGATAATGCACAGACGTACTGTATAAGAGTGAGTAGAGGCACTGAGATGAGTAGCAGTACTTACTGCTGCTGCTTAATGAGCCGTGAGGACTCCCTGTCCTGGCAAGGAGCAAACCATGTGTTACTCTAAAGCGCTGCTCCTACTGATAGACCCCGTTCCCTGTCAGAGAACACTGTTCCCTTTGAAATCAAGGTGCAGCACAAGATGCTGATGCTCCCCCACCTCTTGCTTTGAAGCGAATGAAATAAGTTTCTAACAACACTGGAAAATGCACCTTCAACCATATTTGCCACCCACAAAATAGTTTTGGTTCTGAAATATCTTTATGGCTTTTGTTTTTCTATGCTCTAATACATTATCAAAATCAGAATTGAGCCTATAAAAAGCATCTTCAGACACCTTTTTTTAAAAACAATTTTTACATTTTCTTAAAATATTAAACAAAGCTAAAGTTTAAACTCTTCAAATCTTGTCTTTGTTTTACCACATTTTTCAGAGAAATTGAGTTTCTACATTTTACAGTATTTTAAAAGTCACTGGGATTAAAAATTAGCACCATTATATCTTCAAAGGATAGGTGTTTATGCTTGGCTTCTAAGGAAAATCTAGACATATACATATATACAAAATAAATTCTGACTCATCACCCAGGCTTTTGACAGCGTAACGCTAGACAAGCCATTTAAATGCCAAGCCACGTTACAAAGTGGGCTTTGTCAGATCTGGGATTAGAATGAATGTTTCTGGCTTTTTGCTGATTATACCATCAAAGTAAATTCTGAAGCCTTTGACCTTGGTTAATAATTTTCTTATGTCAGTAAGTTCTTAATGTAGCAGGCTGTTGGGCAATAATAGGGAAACATCTATTGTGCTTTCCATATTTTTGGTTTTCATGGCACAATGTTTTTTTTCTCACATGGCTCAACAATATCACATACTGTCTCGAACTTTGGCATGTGTAAATGCTGTGCTAAAGGAACAGTCTAGGTTTTAACAGCATGTATATTTTTATATTAGGAGCTGCAATGCATATGTCTTCATTTCATGAATCAGGCTGTGTTGTTTTTTCTTTTTTCTTGCTCCTTTGTAAAACTCTTACATCATTCTGAAAGTGGTCAATTAAAGAACTGCTCTCCCTTTTGCAAACAGGCTTGTGCTGTACAGATTTGTTTGATACAGAACACAGCTTTTGGAGATATTGTACATATAATCAGCAATGATACATTTCCTCCAGCTCTTTCCTGAGCAGAAAGTTACCAGATTATTTCATAGACCTTTTTTTTTTTCAGTTTGTAGTCTTCAAACTGTCTGTTGGATTCTGAATAGGTGAAGTAATTTCCACATACAGATGATTCGTGCCTTCATACATGGGCCTGCTTTTCCCTTCTGGATTCCTACAAGGAAATTAACAAATGAAGCTGTAAGCCAGTAACTAGCCGGCACTACACTCAGCCTCTCTGGTCTCTTCCAATCTCCTCCTGCTTTGCTGTATTGGTGGTGTCGGGTTGTGCTCCATGTTGTGCTGGCGGGGGGGTGGCTTCGCAGGGCTCCTTCTGGCTTTGCACGATGCCGGTGGAGTCTTCTTTTAGCTTTTATAACTGCGTGTCTTCAAAGATAGCCAGGCCTCGACAAGCGATGATATCCTTTCATGTACTCCAGCACAGAAGCTCCCCAGATTGGAAAGGGGTGCCAAGGTACTTTGCCCAAGCGTCAGGGCAAATGCAGACAGCAGATATATCTGGGACGATATCTCATCAGCGTGGTTCCTGCCCTGGGTGGGCGCTGACCCTCGGGGGGAGGTGGCAGGAGTGTGCAGCCCATCTGAGAACGTGCGTGCAGCGAAGCAGAGCCTTCAGCATCTTCACTTGTCTTCCCTGTGCTCCTTTCTATATAAATAGATTTTAATATTTTTGTTGGGTTAGCTTGATATCTTCAGTACTATTATTGATAAATTTGTTGCTGTAAAGGAAGTCCACTGATTAGATGTCATGGAGATTTGCAGAGCTCAGTCAGGGGTAACGTCCTCCTTTCGCTCTGTGAACACAGACAGCTCTCCAGTGTGTCGGTGACCTCTCTGATTTTTGCCAGTATGTTCTGTTAAGATCTAACAAGAGACTGATGAGGTACTATATGTATGACAACAGTTTCATTTCAGGGGTTGTTGGCCATAGACTTGGGAGTTTCTGCATTTGTTCTGAGACCTATTTTCCCATTGAGCTCAAAACGGGTTTCAATTGTTGATAGTGCCTCTGAGCCATCCATTATACCTGTGAGTATGATGCTCAGCAATTTCCCCTCCAGCGAGGACATATTGGAAGCAGGGAGCACTTTTGGTACGCCAAGGGGCTGAGGGAAGCCAGTGCTATAGCTGTGGCAGCAGGCTGCCTCTCAGGAGCCACTGGCTCACAGCCGGCCAGTCCCTAGGCACGGCCTTTAGCAGCAGCGTTGTTGCTTTCCCCACCTCCCCACCAGAGGCCATGGTGAGGTGGCTCATGTGCCGCGCACATGTTGTGGCATCTCAGGCCATGGAGGAGGGAGGCCTGTTGAAGGAGATCAAACCAGAAGAGCAGACTCCTTTTCTGTGGGTTAGTCACCAGATGGTGATGTTGCATGGCACGGAGTGAGCAGCCAAAGCGCTTCAGATACTCCAGAGTAGCAACTTTGCAATCACAGAGGGGAAGGCAACGCTTTGCAAGAGCAGATGAGAGGATGCACACCGGCTGCGGACCATCTGTGTTGGGGATGTTTTGGTTCCTGGAACTGAAGGCTCCAGATATTACTGAACTGTAATGTAAATTAAATGGTACTCATTCCTTTTTTGGAAAAGTTAGCAAATTAAATGATTTAATGATATGGGAGATACCCTCATTGTATACTAGCTCTTGCATCAGGTAGTTCAATAATAAGGGAAATTATTGCTTTTTTTTTTCCTGTCTGTCATTCCTCTTTTATTCTTTGTAGTTACTCAGAGATATTGCTTAAGTGGTTGCAAAGATGGTGGCAGAATAATTTTTCTTTAAAAGTTGAAACCAAATTCCAGCATAATGGTAATTATTTCCAGACCTAACTCGTGGTGATTCTACAAGAAGAATAATGTCTTTGAAGATGTTGCAAAATATCTTTCAAGTTTCTATGAATTTAGTCATTTCTCACACCAGAAGGGACTGTCATGAGTGCATTTTACCTCTTGCATAGACAGGAGCCACAGACTTTTCCTTCCTGATATGACAGTATGTCTTTTTTAGAACTCTAAAAATCAGTTAAAAAAATGGGTAGATGCAATCCATCTCATAAGTTATTCCAGAGCTTTATTGGACTTGATGTTTAAAAAAAAAAGAAAATTTTATTTCCAATAAGAATGTCTACTGCAATTTCCAAATGTTATACACTGGTAGATGTTTTGTATCCAAAGCTGAGTGGTCCTCTATCAAATCTGCGTTTTACTACTGGCACTTACAAACTGTTATCCTGGACGTTCTCTGTAAGATAAATATCTTGAGCTGCTTGAATTTCCTAGTCTGATGAAATATGTTTTAGTCATTCTTGTGGCTCTTATTGATCTCTCTCCAATTTTTCCATACTGTTTGTGTTGCGGACGGCAGAACAGTGTGGTATGCTAGTAGAGGTTACGGTAGTGCCAATAGAGACAGTGTTATCTTCCTACTTGCTATTTCCTTATCCACGTACCAAACCACAACTCTGTTGTGGTTACTCATGGAAGATGATAATATTGGATTACATGCTTTTTCCACAGAACAGGAGGATAAAAATCTAGTACCTTTGCAATTGCCTTCTGGTTGAAGAGCAGATCCCCTGAATTGGATTCTGTAAAAGATAATTATCTTGTACGTATCGTGTAAGGACTGATATTTGTAGGGCTTCCTTACCAGCTTGTATTCCATGGGCATCCCAAGAAGGGTATTAGGATATCTGAGAGGCACTGTAGCTTGAATCCTTCTGAGGACCACTTGCAACAGCTGCTATGTTGGTGGATGACAGAGACTGGGAACTTTCAGAATTAAAATCAGTATTTTTCCTGCACCAAAGAGATGGACTCTGAGATGAGCTGTGGAGTTTCTCTGTGGAGATGGGGGGTGGCAAAATGTAGAGAGTTTAAAAGCAAACAAACAAACAAAAAAAAAAACCCAAAACCCCACAACAACAACAACAAAGAAAATGGATTGCATCCCGTCTTGCACATCAGAAAGTGTGCTGGTACGTGTGATGCTTCCATTTCCCATCTGAGCATCTGAAGGCAACTTCAGGCAGCACTTAATTTCCCTTATGCCTTTTAGAAATGTTGCTGGTTTTGATTGGTTGGAACAGACAGTGTCTTGTATCTGTACTGCAAGGACTCCAGAACAGAGGTAAACCCGACAGTGGAGCAAAGATGTCTTAGCTGGATCAGTGGCAGCACCACAGCAATATCTCGCTTGGGCCCAGAGGGACCTGCAGCACCTAAGAAATGGCTTATATTAGCTTTGCCAGCTGAGAACTGCCTCATTTGCTGTCACACTACAATCCACTCTCTTCTGGGGTACGTGGGTACTACCTCAGTGCAGAGGCATCTAAAAATGTAGACATTCTGAGCTTAATTGTTATCAAGTGAAATAGACACTTGGAGCACAACGGAACAAGGAAATAGATGAATGAGGGAGAGAGAATTGGCAGGATACGTCAATTTTTCTTTCTTTAAACCACCGAATTGTTTTTTTAAAAGGTTAAATGAAACCAAGCAACCACATAATACTTTTTAAAAAAATAAAAATACAAAAATATTTATTGCATTTTTTGGATAAGCTGCATCTCACTAAGGGGTTTAAAATCTTTCTTACCACAGACTTATTTGACAGTTCAGTCACAGTTTGGCCATGGTCTGATCAGTATGGTTAGCCAAGAGCATCACCAGCCGGGAGGACATTGTTGATATTTGATGCCTTAATAAACAGTCTGGGGGCTGTGAAAGGAAATATAAACAATAGAGAAGTTTTTAGTGTAAATACAAGCACAGAAAATAACCCACATTCCTTAAAGACCTTGTGCAGGATGAATCATTAGCGTGGCTTAAGTAAATCACATGGCATTGAGGAGGGCCTGCCTGGCAGCGTTAAGTAGTTATGGAAGGAAAACAATTAGAAATGACTGTTAGGAGGCGAAGGTAAGGGTGCTGCTGGCTTGGAGGGCAACACTGAGATGTGTCATCCTGATGCAGCTTTGGCAGCGCCCCACTTTGCCGTGGGCAGCGTGCTTCAAGTTTCACAGACGGGATTTGCGAGGAGAGGTAATTTATTTTTTTGGAACAAATAATATAATATTAACGGGGGGGAGGGAGAATACAAGTTTTTGGACGCACAAGCTGTTCTGTAGACCCAAAATAGCTGCAGCAGTCTTCACAGCTCGTTAACAGTTTAACAACTGTTTGGAGTGCAGATAGACTGTGTTGGTCCAGCCACCTGACAGCAGAAGTGATGGGTGACTATAAAGCAGGAGGAAAAGTGGACAAATGCTGGGCCCTTATGGAAAACAGCATGACCTGAAACTTACACTGCCTGTGGATTATGGAGAGGCTGTCTGGGAGGAGGGGGGGAGGGTTGGAAATACCTGAAGCCCAGAGTTCCTGTTGAGTCTGTAATTTTGCTTATTTTATGTTTTGGTGTCCAGTAGAACCTATATGAATTTTTGTTTCCAGATCCTCTTCCGAAGGGATCTTACACACTTCTTTAAAGGATCTAGACTGAGCAAACACAGGGTTGTTGTTTTTTTCCTCTGGTAATTTGATATTTCTGGCCTTTATCAACTATGAGTTCATTCAGGCGTCTATTGGCTGCGGTTTCTTACCCACACAGTTTCCCTGAGGGCATTTTGTCCACCAGATGACATGTATTGCTTATTGGGAGACACAAGCCTCTGCTCCCATCATGTTGCTGATAGTGTTTTTACTGCCATGGTTGTGGAAAAGTGTTGGAAAAACGTGTTAGTCCAAGCATGGTTTTAGTTCCTTTTGGCACATATAATTTAAAATAATTAATACATTTCTGATACTGTATGAATTTAGCAAACTGAAGGCTTGTTTAAAAGTGTAATTAGAGATGGGGAAAGGTTTCTAGGGAAACCTTTCTTTGAGGCCAATATGGGTTGTGGTTGCAGTTCAACTTAGCTGAAGCAAACTGGTGGTACATCACCATTTGGCCAGTCAGGGGTGAAACGTTCAATCTGGTTCTTCTCTGCCATCGCCTCCTTCGAGTTACCCAGAAGACCATGCAAGAACTGTACCTGTACTTTGGTGATCAAAATACTTAAACTCTATCCTTATTCTCTCATGTTACGTTCATGTGAATATGACCAGAACCTTGTCCCTGTGTTAAATTATTATTTTTATAAAGTGAGCTCCAAACATTTGTCCTACAAAGTCTTCCAGCTGTCCTTGTTGGTTAAGTCTTCATTTTCTTAAGATATAAACAGGTGTCTTGTGAACTAACCGGACTGATATAATGGTGTTGTCCTGTGAAGCTGAAAAACAAATTCAGTGATCCCACCCCTATGCTATAGACAGAATATTATTATTATATTATAAACTGGATTATTAAATTATGTTATCTAGCATATTATATTTTCTCCTATATTCTGTTCAGTTCTCTGTAGGTAAATTATGGAAGGGCTTTATTCAGGCACTGGTAACTGAGGAGCTCCCCGCTGATAGCTTTCACCCATCTAGCTGTTGATTGCCATTTCGGCCAGTGACTACAGAAGCGGGAATGTAAAATGTATGAGAAGCGGAAGTCAGTGGTGTGAGAGTCATGTGGCACCTCTGCGTAACGCTACACAAATGNCAAAATGTAAAATGCATTCCTTCTCAAGCGGAAGTCAGTGGTGTGAGAGTCACGTGGCACCTCTGCGTAACGCTACACAAATGGCTGCACCCTGACATCACGTGGGAAAAACAGTGACAATTACTTGAGCATTTCCTTTTACCACAGCAGACATTACACTTCAGGTATTTCTCTGTCAGAAGGCAATAAATATGCATCAACTTTTTAAAAAGTTTTTTGGTTTTAAGTATTTGGGAAGGTGAGACGTGAAATGAATGTTGATGAATCAGGTAGACATCTTCTGTCTAACTAGAACAAGTGTGACTGAGGCACAGACCAGAGCCCTCAAATTAAGCCAAGTAGGCCATAAAAAAATAACAAGTCCTATGTAGTCCTTTTTCTTTTCTTCCTTCTTCTGGGGAACAGGAAGGTAATTATCAATATTTGTGATAAATAGGCAAGCTAGGACCTTTGTTTTATGAAGTACCATTTCCGATATCCCCTAACGGTGATCAGGCCTGTGACTTAGCTCCCGTTCTTTATAAGAGTTAGTATGGCCCAGGTGGGTTGTGCCTTGCGCTGTACTCTAGGGAAAAGAGTAATAGAGCAGTTGAATGACAGATTTGTAACCCCCAGACATGCACAGGAGTAGTTCACTTGTTTGATGGAGCTGAGGGTGGCACATCCACTTTTTGCCGCCTCCTTTTTGACCTGGTCATGCTGTACATCAAGTTAGTTGGTTGTATTGACCAAAAGAAATTTTGCAAGGAGAATGGATGCAACAGAGCCTTCTTCACAGCACTGAACAAGAAAGCATAACTGCTTACAACAGGTGCTGCTTTATTCTATAACGACTTTAAGAAAGGCTGGGGAGACGCCCAGTCAGTAGTAGGATAAAATGTGATTTGATGTCTTAAAGCTCCCTCAGAGCTGGAAGAGTCTGTGATGAGATGTAATTTGGTACATCCTGTGCCTTAGGTGCTGGGAGCCTTCACGTCTAGTTTCCTGGGACTCCCAACTCTTTGCCCCATTTTCTCATTACATTGACCAACACGTTTGGCAATCTTTGATCTCGGGGTAATTTTTGTACTGAATATATGCCTGGTTTCAGTTACAGCATTAAATAAATGTGTCTATGTTATCTGCTTATGTATCCAATCCAAAAAGTTCATACAATGAACCCATTTATAGGGCAATAAAGGTTATTTGGAAATGATGTGAAGCTTCATTCTGGAATCCATCCAGCAGTGTAGAACGTGTGCTTGCTAAATAAGACTGGATTTAAACCTTTTGTACTTAGCTTTTTATGCACATTTTCTCTTTTAATTCTACTGAAACAACTGGTATTTTATATACAACATTTCAAGAAATAGAATTAAAAAATTATGAATTTAATTTCAATTCTGTTGTAAACCATGTCAATTTCTTTGTGGTCACATTCATCATGGGAGGGCATTTTGTACTAAAATGAGAAGGAGGCATGAGGGGAGAAGGCTTTATAAAGATTTTTAAAAAAAAAAGACAACAGCAGAAAAGGTTTGCTTCTAACAGTCATCTAAACTTACTAAACAATTGAATCATCTGTGAGCAACAAGGATAGTGCCTGGAGTCGTTATAAGGCAACAGCAAGAGTACTTAAGCAATTCTCCCTGTTGATAGTTTGCAATGGTTCTATACTATTCATTTAAAAGACATTTGCTTGGGAACAAAAGTATATTATTTCATACATCTTACAAGCCTGCAGAGGCTGAGAGTGGTTCAGAACCTACACCTTCATCTCTTTCCCAATGTCTGGATATTCTGTTTTTGAAAGCAAAGGTTAAGCACTGGAAATCCTTTGCCAGATGTCTATAAGTACCTTCATGTTACAGTTTCATTGTCATGAAGTTAACTTTCCATAGGTCTCTTCATTTCATTGATTTGTGGGTCTGGTCTTGTATCCTTTTTCATTCTTGCTGCATATATCCCAGTTGCAACATGCCTCACTAGTGCTGAAGGCACGGTGGCTGTCATACCTTGCTTGAGCTCATGACAGCAGTTATACAGATCATGTCTCTCTGCGGCAAACCTTTGGGTTTCTTTGTGGCCCCTGGTAGAAAACTCCCCAGTATGTGAGATGATGGGGAGGATTACATCTACTGACACTTCAAAGGGCTGCTTTTGGCCTCTTAAAACTGGCCTCATTTTGGCTGCAGCGCAGCACATCCCACCTGGGGTTCACTGATCCATTTCTTCTGGCGTGCGAGAGAAAAGACTGTGGTGCTGCCTTCCCGAAGTGTGAGCTAGAGCCAAACTTCTGAGCGGCGGGACTCAGCTGTGTGAGCCACGCAGTGCTGTGACACAATAGGATGCTCTTACAACCAGAGCATTTTGGCAATCCAGTGAGTGATCCACGTGGAGCCGCAACAACACAGTTGACAGGGTGGAACCTCCTGCGTCTGGCTTGGCACGGAAGAAAAGACATCTTGTAGCCCTGTCCTCTGGAGTGACAGGTTTGCAGTATCCAGAAGAGCAGCAACAAGCTGTTAATCAAGTGCAGCTGCTGTTTTGGTCCTTGAACTAAGAAAGTGTTCTGCGAATAGTGAGAAATCCCCTGGAACGCTTCACCTTGTCTGTCCCTCAGAGCTTGCGTTAAATTCTGCAGAGTTGCATTCTGGAAGAATAATTGCTTTCTGTTCCTTAATGCTTCTGACTTTTGAGACCCTTTCTGTCCCCATGTGTGCCAAAGTAATGTCGTTGTAGTTCCATCAGCTTGGCATACAGTTTCTCTACTCTGAGTAATCTTAAGAGAATGCGAAAACCTGTGAGCCTGTTAAATTATTGGAAGCACTGGAAACATACGTCCAAGTCATCCAGAACCTCAGGTAATGGAGTGGAGGAATTTCTCAAGAACTGGTCATGTTTATCTTTCCAGAGAGCATGAAAGGGTTGGTTTGTGCCCATGGACGATGGTAGTATACTTCAGAGAGAAGCCCATCAATACATTACTTTGTGTGCAAGTTTTGTCTGCTTTTACTACTACAGTAGCTTTTAGAGAAGGAAGATGCAGTTGTTTTGCATTTTTCCCCCTTTAGAGGTACAATATTCATTATGAGCAATTTAAAAATTTTCAATAGCTGCTATAGCTGGCTGAAATGCACATGAAAGGACAATTATATGACATTACAAAAATGTACATATTTTATAGCCACCATACATCTTTGCAAATAAATTAATTTTCCATAGGATTCAGTACCATAGGATAGGTACTGAATTCAGGGCAGGTCCTTGGGTGCAACTACACCAACATTGGTCTGTAGGACTCTTTTTCAACATTATCAGAACTGGTGGTGAGACAAAAGCTCAGAAGATTCAGTAATAACAAAGTTATGTTCCCAGGAAGTTTCTTGCCCTTCATTATTTCATGACGATCCATAGGACTGCAAAGACGAACCTTGCATATGACAGCTTTTACTTCCCTTTAAATATTTTTGTATTTTGGTAAAATCTTAACCACGCAGAATCCAAGCACCTCTTTTCTTGTGTTGTATATGCAGTGCCTATGTTCAGTCTGGATTGTGCAAGGGTAGGGGTCTTCTTATTGCTTGTACAGCAAAGTTGACTTCAAACTGCACTTGAGGATGACACATCGCTGTTTTTCGTGATATTCTTCAGCCACACAAAATTGAGGTTGAAAGTCAAGATTATTTTCTCTCATGTTCTGGTGGAAATGCTACAATTGTAGAGCAGATTATGCTTGCATCTTGCATCTTTGTTCTCTTTCCTATGCCCCATTGCAGAAGTTCAACTTTCTGTGGCAAGTCTGGGTGTATCCACTCAACGTGATCATTCAGAACTGGTGGCTACCAAAAACCTGAATGCTTGCACTAAGTGTGGAAAGCTTGGCTCCAGGCAGAATTTCCAAATGGGCAAGAGCTCTTCCATGCGTTCTTGGGAAAGAGATGTAAATAGCATCCCTGAAAAAGTTAATGATGCACTAACCTAGCATATAAAATTTGTGGAGTTGCCTTTAAATATGCTAAAGACATTATGGCTTGAGAAAGAAATTAGTGTCTGGCAAATCATAGGTTTGCATGTAAAGAACAATAGTATCTTAAACCAGAAAGTAGACTTAGGGGAAAATCCAGGCTGTGCACGCTTGTCTGCTGCAAATGCTGTGATGAGGGCAGAGTGAAAATGCCCGAGAGCATTTCTGGAAACTTCAAATGGAAAGATTAGGAGTAAGTGCAGAGGACAATAGTGTGTAGGAGTAGAGTTTGGAGCATTGTGGAGACTTAAACTGAACAAACAAATATAGAGACCTACGATCAACTTGTATCACAATTGTTTTCTTGTTATCATTATACAGAATTTGGGCCAAATTGTAACCTTGGAGTAGTGGGACTCTGAAATTGCTACTAACCCAAGTTTCAGAATGACTTTCTGGACAAATTCTAGTCTTTTACCTCTTACATTAGCATCTCTGCTTCTCAGATATGGAATCTTGCAGTAACCAAAGAGGAATGCTTTTCTTGGTCAAGAAAAATTTTCCTGGAACCGAGGAGAGTGAAGGCATCAGTCCAGTTTCCAACAGAATCTGACACTTTCATTGGCATTTTTTATCTTATTTAGGGCATGAAATATTCCAAGAGGCAATTGGACAACCTGATTAAAAACTGAAAATGAAACACCTGATTTTGGTGCTAGGATCTGATTAAGAGTTATTGGTCTTATAATAAAGTTTACTGTTTGAGAGATGCTATTAAAGGTAAAATTGAATTTTCACCATAAAGTTTATATGATCATGTTTATTAACGTTGCTTTCCCTAGAGTCACTTACATCTTGTTTATGTAAAATACATAAAAAGTTAAATACTGGTCTGGCTGGGTAAAGGCAGTTATATGTTAGGGTCCTTTCCTTTCCTCATTACATTTTTAGGAAGATCAAAAGTTTCTGTATTGGAGTGAAGGTCTACATTCAGGAAAACTTTGTAGTCACATCAAATCAGAGTGAAAATGGAATAGTTTTGCCACTCTTTAATACAAGCAATGCTTTCAGAATGCTCTGCAGTATGAATGTAAAGTTCAGAAATTTGGAAGAAGTTGCAAGTATAAATATTGAGATCCAGATTAAAACATGTTTTACCATTGGCATTGAGTGGGTCTTGTGCAAATATATAAAATAAAAAACCCACTTATTAAATATTTCTAAGTAATTCTAGTTTATCACATAAAGATTGAGTCTGAGTTCTTTGAAAATAAATCACATAAACCAACACAATAATGTCTAAATTTTGAGCTGTTGACAAGTTTGTGAGCTTCTCCTTCTAAGTCCCTGATTTTTGTATTTTAAAAAAAGAAACAAATTCAGAGTTAAATTCTTTGCTCTCCTCAGCCTTAAACTCTTGATTCTTTTCTATTTACAATTTTTAATATCATATGATTACATTTATTTTTTTTCTTTTCCTATAGACAGGATCAAATGCACCTTCTCTGACATTGCATTGCACTTTCCCTCCAGCTGCCCAGGAGAGGCTGGCGCACAACGAGTGCTGAACTTCAGTGGGCAAAGCGGAACTTTTGATGCTGAAAACTAAAACTCTAAGCGTGTCTCTTTAAAGACGTATTTTAATAAAATGTGAGCTGGCTAAAACTGCTGTACAACATCACCTCTTCCTGCTAAGTGGCACACGGGAGAGTCAAACTCCAAGAGCTTGCATGGCATTTTGTGCAGTGTTTGGTTAGATGCGGCTATTTGACTCTGAATCCAGCACTTTAGAACACACACCTTTTGGCTTTGTTTTCTTTCTCTTTGTTTCTGACAAGGAAAAAGTTTTCCAGGCTGAGGATGTTTTGGGGGTGGTGGTGGTGGTGGTGTTTTTTTTGTTTTTCCATTGTTTTCTTTTTTTTTATTTGCTTTTGAAACTGGTTCATAATTTGACTCAACCTGTTCCAGGGTTTGTGGAGCTGTTAACAATGTTCCCTGCACAAGCTGGGACAGCGTCTGCTTTTTTCTTTAGTAATTTTGTTTCTCCAATCAGTTCTGTCCTGTTTCCTTCCTGAATGTGCAAAGGTGATGGAGGCTATAAAAAGCCTACTAGAGTGTAAAGAAGTGGGAATATAAAACAGCAATACAAATCTCCTTTGGAGCTTTGTTACCTGAGGGGCTTCTAAGATGGAGAGTAACAAGTTTCCCTTAAGCTGCAGATTTGTTACTCTCTGTGTACTGGACCTGGATTTAGAGAAGAATTAAAATTATAAATGCTGAAAAGAGGACAGCAATTTGCATGAGCTAGGAGGTATTACTGAGGGAGCGCATGAGAGAAGTTTGATAACCTACCAGCTGCACAAGCAAGAAGACAGTCCCTGGGTGATATGGGGCTCTTTTTTTCATGCTGTAAAGTCAGCTGGGTGGAGAGCAACCACTCTGTGGGCTTTAGGGAACACAGAGCAGTAGGTAACACACATACAGCTTTTTATCCCTTGTTTTGGGTGACTTATGCTATTTGAAGACATGAATTTGAGGTTTTTTTTTTTGTTGAGGAGGCCACTGGCTGCTAACTATACTCCAAGGCCATTTTGGTCTGCTGAGGATCATGGAGGCTGTCCTGCGGTGTGTAAACTAAGTGTTGGGCTAGAAAGTCAGATGGCAGGATCCTGTCCCATGAAAAGGCACGCTTCTGATGGAAGAGGTGCACTTGGAAAGAATCAGAGACATGTCAGTGATGAGGCTAGTGCAATAGCCAACGGTATTTAGTATCTGTAGCTCTTTTAAGAAATTAGGCGGTGCTATGCTCTATTCCACAATCCATTCACATTAGGGAACTGAAGGTATGATAAGCATATGCACACATGTATTCTGTAGCAGAGGTCTTAGTTGGTGCTATAAAAAATTAGGAATGTTGTGAAAAACACTGCAGAAGATTATGGCAATACGCAAGAATTTCTGAAGGTGAGATCTTTCAAAATGTGTGCTTGTCATGAAGAAGAGGGAATGGAAATCAAATGATGGATCACAGACAAGTTTTATTAGTAAACATACTATTAGAGTAGTCTCCTGCATAAACATTGAAGCTGGATGGTGAAGTGGACACTAAACAATATGACAGCAGTCTTTCAGAAGGAAATGCCAGAAGTAGCATGAAGCCCAGAAGATTAAGCTAGTCAAATGAAGCAGGCTGAGATAAACACACTAAATAGAAAACTATTTTTAAATAAACGTGTAGAATAAAGCTGACCATTGCCTTAAACTGCAGGGGTGAGGCTCAAGGCGAGCAGTGACTCAGAGGTGAGAGGGAACTTATCAGTATTGATTTATTTTTTTTTCTGTAATTAAGTCATGTCAGGTAAACTTGTAAAGTTCTTCTCTGAAATAACCTATATGCCCTTCTGCTTATACTTTCTAAGTGTCGGCAGTGATCTGTCACGTGTGGGACTGCATGGGTTATAGTTACCCTTGTCAAGCGAGCAGGGTTAACCAGGCTGGGGCTGGCCAAGTTCTGCCTGCTCCACCAGCTGGATGCCTTCGGTGGCTGGCCACCACTGCTCCTAAAAACGCGGTGGTGAGGCTTTTCTTCTGAAGGTTTGCATGAGAAAAGATGAAGACTCAAGAAATCTACTGTTATTTTTTCGGCAGAAAAGTCAATGAATAAAATGTTGATGCTCAATATAACTCTCCCGACAGCAGTATAAGTTGTCTCTCGATTTACAGCTGGGTTTTGTGTGTTGATAACACTGCAGTTGCCAGCCCAATCATGGTGATTTGCCTCACTGATAACATATCACATAAATCATTGAAGGGAGTGCGTTTTTTCATGTCATGGCAATGTGCCTCCTTATCAAAGATACCGTATTTCTAGTGATTCAGACTGAGCACCAAACATATTTGTAATTCCTTTTCTGATGCTAAGTCATGAACTTCTTTGTTCCTGCCTAGTTCACTTCCCTTTTTTTTTAATGTTCTTAGTGTTCCCTACAGGTGTTTAGCTTACTTTAAAAGCTGTAATAAAGTTGTCGGGTGATACCTGTTCCTTTTTAAATAGCCTAAAGGCAACTTAGCTCTTAGCTCATTCATTTATTTATTTACTTGGCTCTTCATTGTTCCTGCAGTACAGCAGACCATTTCAGAAACAGCAATAGTGTTGAAAAAAATGTGTAAAATACATGAAAACTGAACTCTAGTGAATTCATTACGTGTTTTGTTTTGCCGCTTTTTCATTAAGTTCCTTTCTTACCTTCTTCCTCTAACCAAACCCTTAAAAAACACCTTGGTGGAGTTTCCTTGTTTTATCAATTACCGACCCACTGCGTTCTCAGCACTGCTGTTAAAATAACGTTTTTGATAGAGTCGCTCCTTATTGCAAAAGTGACCTTTCTGTACTGGTATAATTAGGGCAGTCTCGAAGGTCAGCACGAACAATTCACCGAAGCAGCTTCACTTCAGGTTGACTTCTCCCTTCCTGGGATTAAACGGCGGGACAGGCGTGCGCTCCCCCGCCTCTCGGCACACATCCGGCCCCGCTCCAAAGTGGTACTCACAGCTGTAAGGTGGCAAAAGCCGCTTGCTGCTGCACTTGGCCAGTGCTTAGGGCTGCTTGGTGTTGTAACTACATGTGACTAAGAGGACGTCGTGACATAAGTACACTACAGGAAGATTAATCACTCTTTGGCTGGGCAGCGTTTGGCGTGTGCAACGCAGATAACTACAAGCTACGGTGCTGCCTGGGAGCCCTGCTGTGGTATTCGGGGCCTTGGGGGGGTGTCTCTAATTACTGCAGAAGCTCAGGGATGTGTATGAGTGGAGAGATGCTGAAGGGGGAAAAATATATTCTGGGGAAAAGCCACTGCACAGTTACTCTGTAAATTGTGCAGAAACACCGCGACTGTGGCTTAGGCTGCCTGATAACTCTATCTGCAGACCTGGAGCGGGTGTGGTAATTTAACTAGAGAATCATTCTTCCTTCCCTTGCCAGTGTCCTTTTCCCTTTCCTCAGGTGACAACAGCAGCTTTTGCTTCTTCATTCACTGGGAATGAATTGCTTTTTCCACATCAGGCATTCCCAGGTTGGGGCTTCTGTATGAGTTGTTTGTGTGAGCCTGTTCCTCAGCTTCTGCTGCCTCTCATGCCCTGAAGAGGGGAGCTGTTTCTTCTGTATCACATTTTTTTTCTCTGAAAATAACAAGCAATAACTTTTAGATCCTGTTACTATTAAACCTTGTCTTTCCTTGCCATATACCGACTACAGTTCTGTTTACTCATCTTGAGATTTGGATAGCTGGGAAAATATTCTCCTTTCTTCCTTGACTAGATTTAATAAAAGTAGTGTCAAATACCAACCATTTTCTGGATGTTTTTGTCTTGCAGGACTTTGTGGGGAAATAAAATTCCCCTTGTTTCCACCAGAGTTCTTGTGTAACACTGCAGGTGGCCAGACGTGGATCACAACTCTCCTGTATGATTTTTACAGATGAAATGGCTGAAATTTAAAAAATCTGATGAGAAAACTCTGTCAACTTTGCAGAACTCAAGATTCATTTGGAGTAATGCTATCTTGAGCCATTGGCCAGTACATAGGTGCTGGGAAGGTTGTTTCCAAATATTAGTTCAAGAAGACGTGGTGCTTAGGGACATGGTCTAGCAGTGGTTTTGGCACTGTTAGACTGATGGTTAGACTTGATGATCTGAAAGGTCCCTTCCGACCTAGATGATTCTATGATTATCCTTCTGGCTCTCTGAACTTCAGGAAGGCCCTAACGCAGTTTTGGTACTAGCAAGCACAGGAGCTTGCTTACACACTAGACACATCCATCCTCTGAGTTAGATCACCAGTTCCTGTGCGTGTTACCTAGGTCTACCTTACTTTTGTGCTGTTGTCAGAAAATGCCTATCTCCCGCTGTGTTTTTTCTTTCCCTTACCTTCAGACATGTTTATTAGGAAGCCTAATATTTACTCGCTTAAGCAATTGACTGCACATTAATTTTTTTTAGTCCTTAAATGCCAGATTGCCTGTTTATAACTTAACCTTTTCTTGACCCAGTTCACAGCTTAATTTCTTGACTTATGGCCCTCACCAGTTTTTCACCACCATTTGGCTCCAGCTGTTCTTATAAAAAGAGACATTTAATTGCACCTTCCAGTCAGCCTTAGGGCTTGAGAACACTCATCAGTTTTAATCATGTTTGCAATACTCTATAGAAGAGACAGCAGCTCTTAACACTTTGCAGTATAATGTGTTTTCAGTCCTATATTTATTGGAAGTGCTTATATGGCATTCTTGCAGGATTTTAAAAACCACGTGGGAGAGGAAGGAGTGAGATTTAAAACAGAAATGGAGCTGAGCAAGAAATATAAGCGTTATGAATAGGATAGGAGGAGAGGTGCTAGGTCTTGTTCTGCAAATGCTGCCATCCTCCAGCTAGAGATCGTTAACCATCTCGCGTCCATTTGTTTTGAGCCGGTCAATGGTTAGTTTGACTTGTCTCCTCTGTTCTCGAGTGCAAGAGAATAAGTGGGGTATAGCTTTTTAGTGCCAGTTGTGACTGCACAGGTCTTCATTATATTCTTTTTCAATTGTCTCTTTTTCCGACTGAAGAATGTTTAATTGTTTCTCATGCAGAAGCTGTTCCTTATTTTTGCTTGTCCTCAGCGTCCTCCTCTGGATCGCTTCTGCTTATACTAAATTGACTTGAGAGGAGAGGACCAGGACTGCATGCAGTACTTGAGTTGTATTTTTGCTCTGTGACGATAATTGCTTTTTCCTGGTCTTTATTCCTTTGTGAGAGTTTTGCTTTTGCTTTTTGTTTGGGTTTTGGTTTCTTTTTTGTTTGTTTGTTTGAGATTATATATGATTTGAACTATGGTATGTAACTGTCTATTGCAATCCCAAGATCTTACTCCTCAATAGTAATGGTCAGCTCAAACTCATGCACTTTGTATGAAAAATCATATATTTATGTGTGCATGCCTAAAAGTTTATCCGAATGAGTTTCATTCATATGTACATTAAATTATTTGACAATGTAATGTCCCATAACAGAGTGTGATTAAGACTTTTCTGCAGTTCTTCAGAGTAAGCCCTCATCTTTGTCTTCGTGAACAGTTGAATGTATCAATAACCATATTCATTGGTTTCCTATTAGCCAGATTTTCTAGATTACTTACGAGCATATTGAACTACCCAGATCCTTCCTTTAATGACAAGAAGCAACTGATAACTCTTACTTTGTTTCCTGTTCTCATAAATAAATAAAACCCTCATCTTTGAGATCTTCCCACTTCTCCTTTTGGCTGCCCAGTTTCTTTCAGGACTTTCCAGGTAGACATTAATTGAGGATCTTCTGGAAACTCAAGGGGTCTATACCAACCAGATCTTCCTCTGTCTTTTTAGTACCCTTTTTTCAGTTGAGGCTGCAGCCTGCAGAGGTTTTGTTTGCCAGCTTACAAGTAACCCTAGATTTTCCATTTTCCATTTCTCCTTCTGTATTCAGAGCTCTCTGAGTGCTCGATGCTGAGCTGTGTGATAGGGGTGAGAGGCTTTCTGACTCAAAGGCCAGTTTATACAGCTCAGTAATCGGGCAGTTTCTCTTATTTGTCTGTAGATGGTAGAACTTGGGTAAATTCCCCTCCCCAGTGGGATAGCTTAAAACCTGCAGCAGGAGGTGCTGGTATCCGCACTCTGCAGTCCAGCAGGATTGCTTAAAGCAGTATCAGTGGGAATGGTTCCAGGATAGTCTCTGCAGCACAAAAGACCTACTGTGAGCCAGATCTGTGTCCAAGATGTATTCACATTTTGCAAGTATTTCCTGTTCAAGATGACTATTAATCAAACCAGACAACTCTTTTACAGCAAAAGCTTTCTATAAAATTCATATTTAGGACATGGCGTAAAGTTACTCCAGAAAAACATTTGTTGATTGTTTAAAAAAAAAAAATTAAAAAAAAAAGGATTGGGGAGTAAAAAGACTGCTTCTGGAAAGTAGAATGGCATTTAGCTCTTGTATGATCTCATCTTAAAGCTTTTCATGATTAATACTTCATATTTCTACCAAAAGATGACTGTATTCATTTAACCTTGAAAGCAGGTTCTACAAGAAGGGGAACTTGTGATTTAGTTTCAGAGGTGTCTTGTTGAGACTGTAATGCATCCTGCGTCATGAAAGATAAGCTCCTTTTATAACTTGACAAGTGTCATGAAGTCCCATTACAAGATCTCGGCTAATCATATTTGGACATGGAAACTGTATTAGGGAGTGTCAGTCACTTTGGCTTATGAAGAGCAATACATACTTTCAGCCTGCAAGTGACTTGTTCTTTCCTCTTTCTGCACTGAAATATTAAATTTCAGTAAATAAAAGTCACCTGGGTGACTCCTACATGGAGAGCAAAGCAACCACTGAACTATACTCAAAGGCATGAGTTTTCCCTGTCATATAATCAAGAACTCATTAATTCATAAAATGCGTTTCACTTCTGAAGCATCTTTTTATCAGGCTTTGTTGAACAAAACAACTGCCACTTTCCTGGAAGGCTTTTTCCATGCTGCGTTTCTGCTCTGTGCTCCAGCGGCTGGTGGTTGTGCAATGTCTCTGCCCACCGAGTGGCTTTCCTTGCATCTGTCAGCACCGTGTTCCCTTCTGTTGGCACAGTTTGCAGCACTTGTTTTAAAAATCTTCCCCCCCTCCAAGATGAAGCAACGTTACTCTAGATCTGTTCCATCCTCCTCTCTCAGAAAGACCTCTATGGAATTTCACACTTGAAAGTATGATGGAGGGTTTCCCCTACCCAGGACATCTCATATTAAAGCGCAGTTCCAACCATTACTGACAGTGAGGAGGTGTGTGGCTGAGGAATGGGGGAGTTACATCACCTTTCTGTTTCCTCTCCCTACTGCTGCTGTGGCTTTCCAGGCAACTGAGCTTTCTTTTTCATTAAGTGGATGATTTCAAAGGCTCAGAGTGGGTGTTGCCCTGTGTAGCAGAGGGCGCGTGATGCAAATTCTGGAGAGGAAGGAAGAGCAGCGGTCCTCAGGGTAAATAGCCTGTTGGCTGCGGGCCACGGGGCTGTTCAGGTCTTAAAGTCTCGTTGGAGTTACAGGAATGACAGAGCTGACATGCAGGATCATTTTTCTGAAACCGTTAAAGGAAATCCATCCATGCTGAGCACTTGACAACTTGCAGGGAAGCACAGTCAGACAGCCAAGTGTGTGTGCTTGCGGACCTTGAATGTGTTTTGTGCTGGCACTATCAATTCTGCATAAAGCAGTGTTACAAAGATATATTTTATTCTTTGGAAGTTATAGTTTAATCCATTCTCTAGGGATAGCATGGTCTTTTTAAACCCCCAGCAGTGTGTATTTACTTTCCATCTCATCTGAACAGACTACAGAGCGCCAGTCAAACGTTCAGCCCCTACCTTGCCCTAATGCACTGTGACGTACGTATTAACTGACGTGTACTACGATTTTTAATTTTTTTTAAAGCAAAACCAGCCCAACTTTATAATGAATTTTATAGAGGTATAAAAGCAAAAACTTTATCTATTCCCCCAAACAATTCCCTTGCCCGGCTTTCATTTGAACTGGAGCAAGGCTTGATCTCTTCCTCTCCCTCCTCCCCCCCATCCAATGGTTATAGCAGAGATTTCCTCTCATTAAGTGAACTTCAGATGGAGCCCACCCTCAAATAAAAATCCAAACATTTTGCTTTGGTTTGGGCAAAGGAGGCAGGGAGGCATTTGAAAGGCAGGAGAAAGACAAATAGCCTTTCTAAACAAACAAAGGATAATTGCTCTCATAAATGTGGGTCCTCATAATTTAAGAGCAATAGTTTATATACTTGGTAAGCCTTATAAACAGAGAGGGGAGACAAGGGCCAGAGTTGTGTCCAATAAAAGGTCCAACTCAACAAGGCCCTTGATTGTTAAGTTGTGTATTTTGTGAGCCTCCGCCAAGTTTACTTGCTCGCAGCGCTGTGCTGTGTGCGCTGATAGCGGCACAAAGGAGCGAGCTCTGGGAGATTCTCTGCAGAGAGTCGTGGGAGTGAGAGAAGTCAGAGATCCAAACAAACCATCCTGTGGATGGCAAAGCTCTGTTCTAGTGTACAACACGGTATTTGGGGTTTGCAGGTGGAAGGCTCGTATACAAAGCTTAAATCTAGTATGTGTTTATAGTACAGTATATAGAAAACTAAAATGTGTCATGCATTGGCCAGATGGTGGTAGAAACCAGTGGCAAAAGCTTTAACTTCACCCTCACTACAGACCTCTGACAGTAGGTCACTCTGTGTTTTAAGGGAGGCTAATTTACCTGTTTTGATTTCTCTTTCTTTTTTTTAAAGTGACATCAAGTCTGTCTTCATTAGATTTCAAAACAGTTAATGAGTGAATGTTAAACAGTCTTGAACAGACTTTGTTGTGATTATTGATTTACTAGCAGAGTCCTTATAGCATGACTCAGCTTGGATACATCCTGTCATACAGGTAAACAAAACTTGAACCGAAAACTGAAACTATTTCAAATAATGAACCTTCGGGTTGCCAGTTTTTTCAGAATTGCTTGCAAGACGCTGGTGATTCCAACCTGCATAGTACACTGGTGTGTCCAGAGAGTTGTATTTCCAGTCTGCTAGCATCTCTAACTTGAGGTATTTGAGACCTTTGTGTGGTATTATGCATTAGCTTCTTTCCCAAGCACCTGCAATCTGCTTGCCTTTGCTTTTTCCTTTTTTTTTTTATTAAACTAGAGCACTTTCTATCTGCATATTCAGATTTTGTCTGCTGCAACTACTGCCTGTGATGCTGGACAAGTTACACCTGGCTCTGGCTGCATGGTTTTTGCTGCTAGTGCTGGGAATCAACAGATTGCATTTCAGTAGCCGCATCCGAATGCTAAGAGTAGTAGAGGGACCTCAGGGCAGAGAAAGATGCATGGCAGGGTGAGCACAACTAATAGATGCGCTGCTTACCGTGGTTTCCAGTATATCATATTCTGCATCGTCTTAATGGGTTATCTAACACAGTCAGGTTTGTGGCACCACGTGGTGATGCCAACCTGTGGTTTTCCTGTGAGGAAAGAAATCTTTCTGTGGCTCGGTGAACCTCACTTGCCTTTAATGCTCCCGTACCAAAATGTGCAATTGCAAGGAAACAGACCTCTTCTGTGACCAGGCTGTGTTTGCCATCCGAGAGCTGCTTCTCAGGCTGCTAAATGATTATTGGTGACTAATTAGATGTGATAGAAGAAAGCTGCCAAGGCTGTGGTGGGGAATGCAGGGGGCAGTTAATACTATGGTATGCTCGCAGATGGTTGATGTGATTTAGGTGCCTGTCAGCTGCTTTGAGAGCACGGGTATGTCAAAGTTCCCTGTGGCTCCTTCATTCCTACCTGTGCTACCACGGCCCTGCTGCGTGCCATGGCTGGCTGCGTGCTGAAGCTGGAGAGTGCCAATGCTGATGGGCAGCATGAAGCCAAGTGGCCAAGATGTCCTGTTTGGCTGTCGAAAGAAGACAGGCAACTTATTTTCTCAAAGTGGTGAACCTGTCAGATGCAGCAGCGTCAGGATGGTTGATTAAGCTTCTCAACCACCCTGACTCGTAAAATTTGCCTAGATGTCAAAGCATGTTCTGGGGAAAGTCTTAAGAATCTATTTGATGCAGTGTTTCTTTTGGATACAGTCTTTTGAAAGAAGCAGAATATGAACTTACATCAAGGTTGCCAAGGCATCCAACAGCATCTGAATTCCTTGTAGGTTAGTTACAATGGCTTATTTTAAAATATACAATTAAGTATAAACTGAATTTCCTAATCCAGTTTATATTGGTTAAAACATAAGAATAAACGTCTGGCTTCATCCTCTGGCTCCACTCGTTGTTATCTGTACAACATTTTTGACATCATATTATGTAGTGGAGTTGTGGGTTTTAACAGAGCACGCAAACGGGAAATGAGTGAAATGGCAGCACTTTTACACCATCATACTGAAGCCAGCTCAGTGCACGTGGTATCCTCTGAAACCACTGTGCTTCCCATAATTTGGGAATGTGTCCTGTTTCTGCAGCACATAACCAATGCTGCAGCTGCCCCCGGCTCTGGGCCGCGCTCCGCATTTCCCACAGTTGGGAGTTCTGGTCCTGCATCAGTGCATCTCCAGGCTGCATCGCCCTGCTGCCTGCGCTGGAGCTCACATGAGGACCAGATACAACCCAAAATCATTCTCAGGGTTTACCGTGTCTGTGCTTGTGCCACTCTGCTAAAAGGGGAAATATGTTTAATAAGGGAGAATACAGTTAAAACATGGGTAGGAGCCTGGAAAAGACTATAGTGTAGTTGTGCCTCTCATAGCTTAGTACAACTCTAAGTGGCATTACTCCCAGGAAAGTGAGAAGGGCCACTGCCTGGCTGAGTTACAAGAATGCACTGGACACACACTGGAAGCTGTTTTCCTTGTGGTGTAAGTTTATAGTTACAATATTTTGGTAGCTTGGAATCTCTTAAAGTTTTATAGATCATATCTATCTGTTTTCCGAGCAGTGCTATCAGAAAGTGTCTGTGTTTCAAACATAGCAGATGAAACCTGTGTAAGTGCCCCTTACTGTAAAGGTACATCAAATACTTGTCAGAAAAACATTCTGTGGCTTAACTAATATTTTTTTAATTATTTTTAGCATAATAAGCTAAATTTAACTCAGTTTAAGAACAGTTATTACCAGCGTGCCTCTGGTTCTTTTTTTTTTTTCATATATATATAACTCTGCGAAGAAACACATCTATTTTAGCATGTCAATTCCTGATCTTAAATGTTTTAAGACAAAACACAAGAAAAGACAGAAAGTTAATAGGGTAAAGTTTTTTTTGTTTTAATTGTGCGATTGGAATAGTCTCATAAGGAATTTGACACCTTTCCCCTGAAAAATGTTTTAAATAATTTATCTAATTGTCTTTAATTTGGTTTCCTAATGATATTAGGTGTATATTATTAAGTTTTCCCTGGCACACACTTTTGTAAATGAAAGGTAAGCTTTTCATTCAGTCATAGCACTTCTGTGCTTTCCAGTACTTTCCATACTTCATAAGAAAATTCAGAGCGTCTGTTTCATTTCTGTCCATCTGTAATTATAGTAATCTGCCTATAGGTATAGCCAAATATAGCTATATGTGGAAATAATACACATATATGTATGGAGAGATGATCAGATTATACCAAGGTTGTGATTCCCTGCTGGAGAACCAGAGTCTGAAGCAGCTGCAGTCCTTGCCAAGGCAGAACATGATCCCTCGGTGCAGGTGTTCAGCATCTCCCTGTTGCTCCACTATGCAGCACTACCGGTGCTCCACAAATCCATGGTGGGATCTAGGTTGCTTTTGGAGTTTGTCCACAGCTTTTCTAAGCAATGGCTTGTTGCAGCTGATTAAACAACACTCTTTAATCCCTAGCTTTTTTTTGAAACTCTTGTCAACACCTGCTACAAGTCAGTTTTCTCATCCTTAAGAATATAACAGAAACAAAGAGCAGTGAGTGATGAATCACAGCCATGTGCTGCAGTGGAGTACTATTCAGTTCACATAGTTTAAATGAAAATTAGGATCAAAACAGTTTAATAATTACATGAAGTTAATAAGTAGTCAATGAACTGCACATTCGGGATCAGTACCAGTAATGTCACAGATAAATCACAGCACTGAATAAAAGTTAATAAACACCTACAGACAAACAGCTTTATCCCCAAAAGCTCTAGTCTCTCTTTCACAGGTACACACACACACTCTACCAGCATGTGTGGGTTACAATCCCCCTCTGCCCCATCTGGGGGTGCACCCGCGTCCTGCAGGAGATGTGGGTGCTCTCACCTCATGGGACCCCACACTGCTCCTTGCAGCTGGTGAGGCATCACCCATAAGCTCAGGTGCACCCCATGAGGTGTGGGTCTCTGCCTGCAGCAGCCTGCCTGAAAGCAGGCAGCTCATGGCATCTGACTGGGAGGCTGTCCTATCTGGCTGATGATCATCTTCGTCTTTAAGGTGGCTGATAAGGTGAAGACTTTCTTCCCTTTTAAACATGATCAGTTTGGGGAAGCACCCTGTGGTTTTATGTATTTTTTCACACATGCACACCACAAATGGTTCAGTCACATTCCTGTCTTAAAAGGTGGTGTTACCCAGACCATTTGCCAACATTGGGCCGTGCGATAATCATGTGTTCCTAGATCTCATTCTGCAGTAATCTCATGCTGCACGGACAGGGCGTAGAAGCACACCCTCCATCCATGCCTTTGTGTACAGAAAGGCTGTTAAATGCAGTTCAAGTGTGATGAGATTGCTTTGTGTTCTTGACATTTTGGAGTTTTTCTAAAAAAAAAAAAAAATCACAAAACACCTGAAATTCCCTTCAAGGATCAAATAGCTGCTCACAGAAAGCGCTGGTGAGGTTGCTGCAATGTACTGCAGGGAGATGAGGCTTTGTTGTGTTACAAGGACTTAAAATATTTGCCAAAGGAGTGGGCTCTGCCAGCTGTAGTCTCAGCTAAAATAACTTATTCTGCCCTAATTGTTCCCCAGATACGGCTACACTTGCATGAAACTCATTATACTCAGTAAAGAAGACTCAGTAGCACCACTGGTGAGCGCTGTAGATATAAAAAGTAATGAAGAGAAGTGACCAATTGGCTGGGGTGTGCAGGAACCATGGCTCAGTCCCAAGGCAGGCATCCCACCTTTGAGAGGAAGGAAAAACTGATGTCTGTGCCTGACGATCAGCCCTCGTGGGTGGAGGCACCACGTGCCTCTCTGAAGCCTTTTCTTGTCATGTCGTTTTCAAAAGGTTTCTGGCTGTTTTATAACTAACGGGTCACTCGGGAATATAGGCTTCTCTCCTTCCAGAGGTTATGAAATAGAGGTTTCTAAATCAACAGAGGCCATGCAACATAAAAGCCTGGTGAGTCAAATACTTGAGCAAGGTATGTGTTTATTATCTTATTTCAGTAAACTTAAAGCCTTACAAGGTGTTTTCCTTAAAATGGTAAGATGGTCAAAACCAGGTTTTGTTCAATAAGGGGTAACGCTCCATGTGAACTCTGCACTCTGTCTATCAACCTTGTGCTCTGCTAATGCAGGCTCTGGGAACAGACACCTTTCTGTAAGGTATGAGATACTTTCATGCTAGGGTTTTATGCAGCTGAATCACAGCCTGATGCTGTAGTGGCAGAATTCAAATACTGCAAAAGCCACATGCAAAGAAGCTTGGTGGAGAGACAGATCATCGATGACTTGTTTTCCAACTCCAGGTTGATGTACAGACATCCTGTTTCAGAAGTAAGTGAACAGAAGACCCATTTCATGTGGTATGGGGATGCTCCTAGGAAGAACATAACTCCTGAGATTCAAATGGAAGGATTTCAGTGTTCTAGTACTAGAGAGACCTCTGTAAGACACAAGCTGCCACGGGCACGCCTGTCATTAAAAATGTCCTGCTTCAGAAGGAGCAATGCTTTTGTCACCTCTGTTTCCTTTCATGTCCCAATGTCAAAACAATCTTTCCAAACTGAATAAGAGGGATGCCTTGTGATGCAGACACTTATTCTCACAAACTGGAAGGTGATCAGGAATTGGCAACAGATTTCACTGTCTTCCAAACTGGATAAGATATTAAATGGTGAAAGTTTCAACATTTTGTACTAGTTCTTGAACTACCCTCAGGGCTACAAAAGTTTTTTCCTGAATTGTGTGTAATACCAGTATTATGACTGCCTTGCACATGGCTCACATGTTCTGCAAATGGAATTAAAATGAAGGAACAAGTCAATGTTGCTATAACTGCACTAGTATAGTAGCTTAGGGGCCAAGTGTTTGCAATCTCATCTCACTTCTTAATTCAGCATTTCTCATACTGACACTTTTGCAGTGTCGTGTTACTATACATGCTACATGCTATAAATAGTCATGAATCCAGCATGAGTGGAGTGTAGCTCAGAAGGGAATACTTTTCAGGCAATTGCTAATGTTAGGAAAGTCCCTGTGCCACAAATAGAACACAGAGAGTGAACCAACCCAGCAGTGTTTCAAATTTAGCATGGGGTGAGGGGAGTTTTGATCCTGTGAGGTGCTGACTGTTCTGAGCTTACAGTAGCCACTGGTACTCTGCACATCCCAGGAAGTACTCGGCATCCAGATACTGCTGCATCAGCCTTTTTGCTTGCAAATCCAGTGAGCTGGAAAATGTGAGGTCACTGTGGGTCTCTAAAACGTTTCCTAATATAAATTCTTTTTACCTCCTCATTAGAAGTTTTAAAAAGTGACTTTGTGATCTCTCTTTATTGGCTCTGCTCCATGTTTCCAAATTATACTGAAAAATGTTAGAAATACATTTTTATAAATTTCTTTTTTGTGTTGGTCTTTTGCTTGAAGTCTTGTGCAATTAAGGAGGAGAAGATGAAGTCATCACTACAATTTGTCCACCTGAAGTTTCAGTACCTAGTGGAACTGTAGCACAGTGTTAAATGCCTTTTCTAGAACCCGAGGCTCATTATGTATACCTTAATTTACATCACACAACCTGTAAACTCAACCTTGTCATCACTTTGCTGCTTAAATATAAGGGTAGTACACCAGTTGGACACTGTTCTGCTCTCTCTGCAGCTTAATAGAGCATAGCTTTCATCTGTGCGTTGTGTCAATCAGTCTAACTTCTGAAGTTGGTCTTACAAGGAAAAGTGCCAGTTGAACTGAAGGTAGTCTGCGTGTGAATTTACTAGGACTTCAGTGCCAGTTTAGTAGTTCAAGTAGTCCTTCTCCACAAGCTTAACACAGTACATCCCACCAAGAAGCCTGTAGCCTCAACTCTGCAGAGAAGGAGAACATGTTACTTTTACTTTTTTCTGCATCAAATAGGAAGACTGGCAATGGAGTATGCTGCTCAGGAGTCCCAGAACTGAGGGCAGCAAATGCTGTCTTTCACACTCAAGTTATAAGTTAAAAGGATATTCAGTATATTCATTGTATTATAGGAAAAAAAAAGAGACCATCTTGAGGAATTTTTGCTGAAGCACAGCGGTCTTATCAGCCCGCGTGAGCAGGCTGTAATATGCTTCTGTGGATCACGTACATTGCAGTGAACCTCATTCTCTTTTCTCCCAAAATGGAGAACGGTGTGCATATTATGAATCAGGCGTACAAAATCTGCAAAAGTGTGTACTGAAACAACCTTGAAAAAGTTGTAGCGAGGGCATTGCTTCTCAGCACAAACTGTGTATCTGTGCCAACCTGATGGAAGGGTGGCACAGCTTTGCTGATGAAAATAAGTATCAGTTACTCACTATTATTCTGTCTTTCATTTTTCATGCACCCTTACAAATTCTTTCAGTAAGAGTTTTACTTCTCTGTTTTAGAAAGTCACAGATGGCAGACAAATCAGGGCTGGCTGATGATAAAGGGTGCAAAAGTTCTTGGGCCATCTTGTCTAAACAGCAGCTTAATGCAGAATTTTCTTCATAGATAATTCCTCTATTGTTGGGGGGGGGTGGGGGGGTGGTTTGTTTGTTTTTGTTTATTTTTTAATCTCACTGCTTCCTTGAAAGCCCTAGATGTCAATCCCCACTCACCCTCTCAGCGTCCTATGCCTTGACCTAATTGTGTACTGTATGATAATTTTTAACCCTCAACTACAAGGTTTTCTCATAGCCTCAAACTTTGCTACTGCTCCTTCTTACATACTTTCTCAAGTACAGTAACCTTTCCATCCGTCCACCTCTTGTCTTCTATCTACATACATTGGAGGTAATGGTACATTATTAGCATATACTTTCTGATTTTCAGCTACACAGGTCAAGATTACTTAACCTCTTCGCTCAGAGTTTGTGAATTAACACATTTATTATGACGTTTTCATGAGGGTTTGATTTGCTTTAATTAGGCATAGTTTGTTCTTCTATGCAAGGCTTCGAAGAGAAGAGGCTGGATGAATTCAGTTGAACTGGTAATCACAGAATAGTTGAGTTTAGAAGGGACCTCTGGAGATTGTCCAACCTCCAGCTCAAAGCAGGGCCCAAAATAACACATTGTCCAGGACACTGTCTTCCAGGATGGAGACTCCACACCTCTCTGGGAAACCAGCTCACATGCTTGACCACTCTTACCATGAAAAATTTTGTTTAAATGGGAATTTTCTGTATTTCAAATCATAGACTAATAGAATGGTTTAGGTTGGAAGGGACCTTGAAGATCATCGAGTTCCAACCCCCCTGCCATAGGCAGGGACACCTCCCACTACACCAGGTTGCCCAAGGCCACGTCCAGCCTGGCCTTGAACACCTCCAGGGATGGGGCCTCAACAACCTCTCTGGGCAACCTGTGCCAGTGCCTTACCACCCTCAAAGTGAAAAACTTCTTCCTAATGTTCAATCTAAACCCGCCCTCTTCCAGTTTGAAGCCATTCCCCCTCGTCCTATCACTACATGCCCTAGTAAAAAGTCCTTCCCCAGCTCTCCTGTAGGCCCCCTTCAGGTACTGGAAGGCCGCAATAAGATCTCCCTGGAGCCTTCTCTTCTCCAGGCTGTAGAACCTTCCATCTCTTGTCTATTCACTGGATGATACCACTGAGTAAAGCCTGGCTCCGTCTTCTTTACAGCCTCCGCTCAGGTATTTATACATGTTGATAGGACTCCCCCGAGTCTTCTCTTCTCCAGGGTAACCAACCCCAGCTGTCTCAGCCCATCCTCATATGTCAGATGCTCCAAGCCCTCGATCATCTCTGTGGTGTTTCTCTACAGTATGTCAATGTCTCTCTCATCTGGGGAGCCCAGAACTGAACACAGCACTGCAGGTGTGGCCTCACCAGCGCTGAGCAGAGGGGAAGCATCACCTCCTCCAACCTGCTGACAACATTCCTCCTCATACAGCTTAGAATGCTCTTGGCCTTCTTTACAGTGAGGACACATTGCTGGCTTATGTTCAACTTGGTGTCCACGAGGACATTTTCTGCCAAGCTGCTTTCCAGCTCATTGGCCCCCAGGCTGTGCCGGTATATTGGGTTATTCCTCTCCAGGTACAGGACTTTTCATTTTGCTTTGCTGAATTTTGTGATGTTCCTGTCAGCCCGTTTTTCTCCAGCCTGTGAAGGTCCCTCTGGATGGCAGCATGACCCTCTGGCATATCAGCCACTCCTCCCAGTTCTGTGTCATCTGCAAACTTGCTCAGAGTGCACTCTGTCCCATTATCCAGGTCATTAATGAAGAGGTTAAATGGTATTAGCCCCAGCACACCAGTGGTGACTGGCTTCCAGCTAGACTTTGTGTCATTGATGACAACACTTTGAGCCCAGCAGTTCAGTCAGCTTTTGGTCCACCTCACTGTCCATTTATCTAGTCTGTACTTCACCAGTTTGTTGATGCAGAAGTTATGGGAGACAATGCCTATGCAATAGCTTAAGAGGACTTTTTTACCCATAGGTCACTAACTCTATGTTCAGGTAAACTTGATATTATCTGCCACATACAATGAGGGTAGTGCAGGAAGTTTTAAGGTAGACTAGTTTTTCAGTAATTTTGGCAAAAAGTGCCCATCCTTTATACAGGTACCAAGAACCAATGCTGAGCTTCAGGGAATTCTCTGAACTGGGGGCAAACTGCAGAACAAGTATGCCTTAAGGCAGTTCTTGCTAATGGCCGTGTTACCATCTGACAATATTTGCCTGCTTGAGCTTTAACATTTAATGATGAGGGTGATCATTTATCATCTCAGTCACAAAAGGTGTTTTTGAACAGGATGATCGGGCATTGGTTGAGATGGAGCTTGAGTTGGTATAATGAAAAAAACAAACTCTGCAAGACCCCATGATAGGAGATCAGAATTGAAGATGTTTGGAACCTCAGTGCAAAGGTTCATACAGTGCCTGTTTAAAAGTGGGACTTAAACTTCATGTGCTCTTTGTAGGAGATGTATTAGGGTTATTTCATAGAATCACAGAATGTTTGAGATTTGCGGGGACCTCTGGAAGGTCATCTGGTCCAAACTCCTGCTCAAGCAGGGCTACCTAGAGCCAGTTTACATGGACCATGTCCAGACAGCTTTTGAATATCTCCAAGGAGAGAGACTCCACAACCTCTCTGGCACACCTGTGCCAGTGCTCGGTCTCCTTCACAGTAAGAAGTGTTTCCTGATCACGTTCAGAGGGATCCTTCTGTGTTTCAGTTTGTACCCATTGCCTCTGGTCCTATCACTGGGCACCACTGAAAAGAGCCTGGCTTGGTCTCCTGTACACCCTCCCATCAGGTATTTTTATATATTGATGAGATCACCCTATCAGGTTCACTTTTTTCTTGGGCTATGCAAAGAAAAGGGCCTTTCTCTTTTGTCAAGATGCCAAATACTTCTTGATTCCAAATGCTGTTGTTGCTGCTGTCCTGTTTTTAAGTCTACTCCCAAAGAAATCACCATAAGCTGGTGATACTAAATCTGAGGATAAATGTGAAATTGCACATAGAGCTAGAAATCAGTGATGGTGTTTAATGTAATTAGCTTAGGTTAATATGAAAAATAAGAAGTTGAAGGATTTAGATAATGCCAGAGTTCTTGCTTTGAATAATAACTCTTACAGCGATTGTGTAGCTATAAACATCACATTTTCTTTTTCTGCATATTGATTTTGATTTAATGACATCAAAATGACATAAAAAGAATCGGTGAATAATTTTGTTCATCTCGTTTCAGTAAATCAAAATCACAATGACTTGAAAAGGAATAATTACAGTCAGTTGATATTTTATGCACAATGAGGCAATTATTTATCATGGCTTTCAGTAGACTGGGAAGTTATTGAAGTTACCATAAATACAGAGCACTGAATTCTTGATTTACTTGCACGTATGTACATCTGATACTCCTCAAATGTCAGAGTACCATATGCTATTGCGTATAAATAGCAATCTGCAATTTATACACCACAAGTCACAGACATAGCAAGTGGGACCTCAGACGGCAGGTCTGGATTTTAGAAGATGGCTAATGCACTGCTTTTGCAGTTGTAAGTACCATCTGTTTTGACACAGTCTGGGACTGCTTCACACTGGTGGTCAGGAATCCACGTAACTTAGTGCACTTGGGCTTGAGCCAGTTACATTTTCTAGCAGAAGAAAGCTGCCAGTGGCCATGTCTCTTTCCCAGCTTAACTCCCGAATTTCCCATAAACAAATTTTTAATCCTTGTGGTTCTGAATAAGCACTATGTGCTTGCTCAGTGCATCGTTGTATGAATATTGCATGTGTTTGTAACAGAAGAGGGGACTGATGACTGTCACTCCAGGGCTTTTATAATGTGAAGCATTTATTATGAAAAATCCTCGGTTTATGTATCTTTGTTAGAGAGGTGTTGGATAAAGTTAGATTGTGCTGGTGTCCTGCATTTCTGCTTTGGAGACCTACATCTCTTTTCTTTCATCCTCTCCACAGGGTTCCTCTCACCCAGGTCCCAAAGATGATTTGTTGGGGAGCTGGCTTTGGCCAGCCCTGTGCTGAATTTATTCCTTTGTCTGTAAGTGTAGTGGTAGCATTTTGGATTTGTAAGAAACGTAAAACTGTGGATTAAGTGACGTTTTCTATCATTCCTACAAAAAACCCTGGAGAGCAGCTTTACTTTATCAGTTTGGCTACGTGTCAAAAGGGAGGAGGGATGCAACGCTAGAAATGAGGTATTTGCCTGCAAAACAAGGGAATGCTTGCCAGGATGCTAGCAGGTGCTTTGAAGGAATCTCATTCCTGGAAAAGAAAATAAACTTTGGAAACTGAAGTGTAAATGGATCTGAGCTGATTGGGAGCAGGTGTTGCACGTTGGCCTTCAGTTACACTTTGCACAATTCTGATTTTCTGTAATTGGTGGCCATCCTACAGATGCAGGCAGGGCTCTTGATGGAGTCCCTCCTAGTCTGCAAAAGCATTAGTCTGGGAATAAACACTTCTGCTGATTTGGAAAGCCTGGAAAACTCTTATGGCCTCGGCATAATTCTCCTACAGGACTGAAAAGAGTTCACCTTGCTCACCTTGGAGTGAGCGATGACATGGTAAAGAATTGAGCAGTTTTTACAGAAGAGGATCCTGTTCTCTTTTCTATTGGTAGCGTTTTTTGTTGGTGGTTTATTATCACTCCCTTACTGATAAGTTGGCTGGCAGAGGGTTTCGTCATCTGCTTTGGTGTACGACTCCTCAGCTGGGACACCAGGTGGGCACTTGCAGGTATCTCACAGGACAATCCAGAAGAAGCTGGGCTGAACCCAGCTGAGTTGGAACTGGCTTGACTTTGTCATTTGGTTTTGGGTGGTTTTTTTTTTAATCTAGAGGCATCTTCATGTGCTGTGTACAACTCTGTCCCATAATTTGGAGGGTTGTCTCTTCCCAGATTATCAGCAAAGCCTATGTTTACAGAGCTTGAATTTATTTTAGGAAGGATATTTGGGCTCTTTTATTGAGTTAAGGAATGTTTAGCATCTAAACTTTTGTTAGGAGAGGAGCACAACTTTGTGGCTTTAAATTTCTTGCTACTTTTCCCCCTTCTGTTTCTCCTATTGCTTACCATTTATTTCTCCAATTTTGAAGGTCACATCCTGGATCTCCTGTTAATTTGAAAGTCAGTCATTTCTGAGAGTTGTGTGCTTTTAAAATGTCGGTATTTGATTATGAAAAACAATGCTCTTTTACACAAATAATTCACTTTTGCTGGAAACAGTCATTCTTGGGGGAATTATTTGTCTGCTGTAGAGTTTGCTACCAACTGGATGCAAGTCATATTGATTACACAACAAAGTGATTATATTGTCAGCTTTCCCCAGAGGCAAGCATTCCTCTGCTTTGTATATTATTTTCCATTTAGAGCAACGAACATCTACCAGAACTACATTTCAGGGTTCTGCAGGTCCTCTCTATTTTGATCCATGTGGACAACTGGGGATTTTGAAAATGTTTCCCTCCCATAAATTTATGTCCAGCAACTTATCTTGAAGTTCTATAATAATATAAACTGATACGTCTTTTATTGCAAATTCTTCCATTTTTGACGGGTGAAGTAGTGGAACAGCTACACCTGACTGGAGCAGCTGGCTGGATTTCTGCGTTTTGAAGTTGGGAGCCATTAGGCATTTGTTCCAGTTTTCTATATAAATTGCAAAGATACATTTTCATCAACACAAGCTTCATGTCAGCATATTGTTCAAAGACAGAGTAGGATCTGTTTGCCTCAGCTCAGTGTCACTCAAGGTGACTGGTTCTGGCCATGTATGTATAACTTTAGAGCCAGTACTCATCTTACCTATATTTATGTAAAGTGGGTTTTACATGAAAAATTAAGATCAATACATAAAAAAGTGGAGCATGGAAATGTAAATGTTGCCTAGTCTGGCAGGAAAGTGGTTGTCGTGGTTTACATGACAAAATTTTGACCTTGGAGTAAGTCAGAATAACTCAAAGAAAAGGCAGAACACAGTTGTAAGCCTGTTTCTCAGACCAAAGTCGTTCTCTGGATGAATTGAGAAGGTGTTTTGTATTCACCAGGATGGAGTTCCTGAGTTAATTAAGACTTTCTAACAGCTTGTCAGGTGGAGAGAGAGAGAGGATGGCAGGCTTTTTAGTATGACTTTGAAGTTAAGCAAACTTGCTATCTTTTTTTTTCTCTTATTTATCTTAAACCTTTATATAGACGTATATAGAAGATGCTTATATATAAGCATCTTGTAAATGCTTATTTTCATTTTAACCACACTTGGTTTGCACATTTGAAAGCAATGCATTGAACAGCAAAGGACTGGATCCCCATAGGTGTGGTAATCCCGAAAATGGGGGACAATGAAATGCAACGTGTCTGGTCCATTGATAATCCAGTCCTGAGAACCCAGCAGGGCACGGGATGCCTCTCCTCTACATGGTACGAGTTAGGTTGGGAGGTGGTAACTCAGGGTTTGGAGGAGGTGAACAGGGGGTTCTTCACTGGCCAGTGGGTTCATCTACACTAGAATTTTTGTTGAGGTCTGAAGCTCACTTTTGAAATGACTCTCCCCTTATTGCCTGCTTACTATGCCTTAGTTACCACCACAAGGTGTGTGAACCCAATTGCCTTCAGGTGAAAGTAAAGCAAAAAATATGTTCTTGCAGGAAACCCAAAGCACCAGAGGCAACCCATAGTGAGCATTCAGGTTTGAGGATGAAATTAGACATTGTCCAAAAGCTAACTCCCATTTCCCAGGCCTGTGGGTGTCAGGTTCTCAGCAGTAACAGTTTTGCTCCAGAGATCTCCTCTTTCTGGGCTGCTAATGCAGACATGAACTAGCTCAGCTGGAGGAGCTCCCTGGCATACCACAAGGAATTGGGAGAGCATCTGACCTGAAGAGGTTTAAGAAGAGCTTGTAATTAAGTATGTACGGAATTCATTTTGGGGTTAGATATTTACCGAACGTGGTAAAAATGCACCATCCCATCTATGTCTGTGTAGTTTCCCAGCAATGATGCACTGGCAAACCCTTTTCTCAGAACTGATGTGCCAGTATCATCAGTGGTACTGAAGGCAGAATTAAGATGCTCTGACTTCATAAATTAATAGGTTGATTACTTTTTTCTTTTTTTTTTTTTCCCCTCTGTCTTTGTATTTTTAGCTCTGTTCAAAAATATGGGGATAAAATTAATTCTTGCCAAGTGGCGGGGGACAAAGTCAGTAGGGGGAAAATTAGTTCCAGCTTTTGACAAATACATTGTAAGGAAGAATTATTTGTTTAATAAAACTATAACGATTACTTCACTTGCAGTGCTGTTTGACTTTAAGCATCTAGTGTGGCTATGCCAGGAATGCAAGATCAGGTCTCCAAATGTATGTGGTGGAGTTTATAGACTAAAGAAAACTGGAGCTCAACATCACAGGGAAGTTACACCAGTATAATCCAAGGTGTAAAATGTCACACAGAAACTACTATGAAATGGCTTTAAATTTAAGTTAACACATCCCTCTTCCACATGGTCTTGTAACAAAGTCTTGTACAACAGGTACAGTTTCTTATTACATTCTATGGGAGTTTTTTAAAAACTATAAAAGGTTATTTTAAGTTCTGTGGAACCATTCCTTCCAGGAGCATGTGGGTGCGATTACTTCATGAGCTCTGAGGCTGCTCATTCTTAGACTGAAAAATTGAGCTCTGTCGTAGATCTTTGCTCTCAAAAAGAAAGTTGAACAACCTACAAGATCTCACAGGATAAGAAATGTCTTCATCTTTGCAGAAGTGTTTTTGTTCTTTTGACCTTTCCCTTCTTAAGTTTTCAGTCTAATTTTCTGTGTTGGTAAGAAGAAATTGGTGAGAAGGAAGCAGTAGCTGTAACCTATCTTAGGTTTATTTAGACTTTTGCACGTCTGTGTTGGAAACAAGCTGGTGAAATACAGACTAAATGAAATCATCATAAGGTGGCCACTGAAGGGTATAGTCTATGGCATAGTTATCACTGGGTATTTGTCGACTGTGATGATGTTTCAAGGAGGACCCTTCAGGTATCTGCCCTGCTATACCCTACAGTATTCGTTACTAGGTTGCTAAATTTTTCCATCTCTCTGCCAAAGCCATCTGTTTGAATTGAATTGAGACATAAAAGTACTCATATACAGAGGAATGGGCTAAAATTTATGACACTGGACCTGCAGTATATTTGGAAAACTGAAAATGAGGGGAATTTGAGAAGGTTGGTAGTACTCAAAATGCTCTTGAAAAAACAGAAGATTAAGGAGATAGAAAACATACTACTCTCTAAGGAGACAGGTGTGGGGAAGATGAACAGATTATATAAACATTGATGAAGAAAATAAATGGCCAGGCAGCTGTATGGCACATGGGAATCTGGCAATATGTTGAGTCACATACTGAATGCATCAGCCTTCTGAGACTGTTGAAATCTGGAAGGTTGACAATATGGTTTCCATGAAATAGAGGTGGGAAGGACTCTACTTTAGCTGCTGCTGGTGAGGTGCGGTACTGTGCGGTGCTCAGTTTGGAGCATTGTGCTTTAAGGGAAATACATGCAGATTGGAGAAAATCTAAAGGAGAAACTAGGAGAAACCGGATATTAGTAATGTGGCTAGGAAGAAAGGGCTGAAGTTTGAACAAATGTATGTGAGAAATCTTTGCAGGAAGATTGGAGACCCTCTCATTCTTCAAAGATTGGAGACCTCTCGTTCTTCACAATCACTAGGAGAGGGGCAAGAAACAGCTTCTTGTATGAGTTGGGTAAGAGGAAAAACTTAGAAACTTGATATGGTGACAACACTGGAACAGGCACCTCAGGGAGCTGAGTAATAGCTGTCCCTGGAAATTAAGAACAGGGCAGACATGCACATCGGAGACGGTTTAAGTGTACTTGGTGTACTTGGAGAGAGACGAGCGAGCTCATCCAACTCCATTTCTCATTCTGTACGTTCTTGGTTGTAAAAGGCTACAAAATCACGTAGGTATCTCCGCCGAGCAACTCTTTCCTTCTTGCAGACTTGACCCCTGCAGCCCCACACAAGTCTGCATGGTGAGTTTTGTTCCAGCTGCCTCTTCATTATCACAGGCTCTCTGATTCCTCCCAGCCTCCTGGAACTGGGGGGAACCAAGGTCAGTACGGTAACAGCCTGAGAGAAACGCCTGAGGATGTTTGTGATGTGGAAGATGCTTTTTTGTAGGTATCACTTTTTCTGGGACCTTCTCTGTGCCCAGGGCCTTAGAAAGCAAATAGCCCTGTTGTAGCCTGCTGTCCTAGATAACTCCTTTTCCTAATCACCTCTAAGGGCACACACCCATATTTGACATCTGTCTGTCAAATTCACAAGTCTCTCCGTGACCATTAAGCTCCTGCTTTCCATAGTCTCTGTAAAAGGAGTGCTTCCTTGGCACGTGCAAAGTTGATGGTATCGTGGTAAAAATGTGAAGTCTATATCCACACTGCACTTAGTGAAATATGTAAAATCTATGCAACACTGTTATTGATGAAGAGATGCTAAGTAAGTGATGTTTCTGTATTATGTGTAAATGCTTCTTGCACACATTATTTTGCATCTGGCATTTTGACAAAAATGCCAATTGCTTTTTATTTGTCTCAGCTATACTGACTTTTCAGATCCTGAACATAGTTTGGTTTAATTTTTGCTTTAGCTTTGCTAAAAACCTCAGTGGTGACAGCAGATCAACATGAAGGATCCTGTTTAGTTGTCAGATAAGAATCTGAAGTTTGATTGATATTTAACAAAATTTTAATTTTAATTTTGTTAACTTGAAGAGCTCGATATAGGATTCACTTTAAAAAAGGTGCACCCGCGATACTATAGTGGCAAGTGCGGTTGAATGGAGTCACGCTTTGAGCATGGAAAATAGTTCAATCTTAAAAAGTCCTCAATGGGATCTTGACATCAAATGTCCCATGTTAAAGTTCATTGCTGGACTAATGAAAATACAAAGTTTTCTCTCTCTGCTTCTGAAATCGGAGCCGGCATATCGGTGTCAATGCCAGAAAGAACAGAGACTAGATCTTGATTTAAATCATATATGGCTCTTTTCCCCCAGATGTATGTATTAATTGGGAAACAAACTGAGGGGGGGGGGGGGGGGCCCTTTNAGATTCCTAATGGAATAAGAAAACTCCCTCCAGTGCATTTTCTCCCTCTGTGTCAGCTTTTATAGTTCTGTTTCTGGCACGCATCTTTTGAGATTTCTTTAAAGATTGTTAAGAAATATTCTCTTACATCAACAAACAATTTTCAGAGCCTGAGCAAAGCTTTAATAAAAAGCATCTTGCACAGAAGATTGGTAACTGGGGAGGGAGAGGGGCAAAAGAGGTTGTAGGGAGGGAAGCACAGAGCTGCTTTGTAATTTCTTTTTTACTTTCTAAGATCACCAAAATGTAAAGCTGCATTTCAGGCTTGTAAACAATTGTTTGTTTTGGGAACAGAAAGGCTTGTATAGGGCATGTGTGCAGAAAGATGTGTACTGAGAACTGCAATCAGTAACTTCATTTGCACTTGCAGGGTTGCATTTATTAATGTCACACCGTCATTAAGTTGCCCTGTCTCGGACTGACTCAGACTGTTATGCAGCACTCAGTAAATGATGAGGAACAAAATTTGAAGGAAACCCTTAAGAGGTTCAGATAGTGCTGCAGGAAGCCCCTCCCAACAATACTTGAAAAGTCTGGAAAATGTACAGTAGACCAAGTGTTTTGCTGAAGCTTTAAATGCTAGCAAAAAGCTTTCCAAGTTTTTACTGGCAAAGAGCTCCTGGACTCACCTGCTACTTTTTTTCTTCCCCCCTTAGGGGTGTACAACGAACAGTAAGCAGGAATACCTCTGTGCAGAGTTCAGCTGAGCTACCAGCAAAATTCCTGTCTGAGAGCATATTGCATTATGGGCTTAGCAGACCAGCAATGCTCTCTCGACTCTCTTGTTTAAACATAATGACAACACAACGGTCTTTTCCCAAAATACTTTGGGGCAGAGAGACGGGGTGCATGTGTGTGTGTCTGTCTGTGTTGGAAGTCCATGCCCCGAAGGTGGAGGGACAAAGTTTCACATGACGCACCTTTGGGATGGAAGGTAAAGGAAATACAGGATGCACATCTGGAACTGCTATACTAATGAGAGAATTAAGAGAGCACGAAGCAAGCACGGAGCGTACCCATAAAGCAGAAGGTCAAACCTTTTTTAGCTCTAGGTCTAAGTTAAAAACCACATTTTGGTAATTCATTACGCACACAGAGTGTCTAAGGTATTGATTATTCACAGTGTGCCCAGGAGTGATGAAGGAATGCCACTTTTGATCCAAAAGGAGTGGAGATTAGCCATATTAGCTTGGTGCTTTGGTCACCGGGGGAGCAGGGGGGGAATCATGAGGTATTAAACACTTTTTTGTACTTAAGTAGGAATGGAGAATAGGGAAGGATGTAACCCTGAAGAGATTTTTAGGTGTTTTCAACAATAACTGACTAAAAATCTATGTTCTCAAAGTATGCTGGGAGACTGTCTTACAGGAGGTAAGCATTCCCACAGTACTAAAAATTGTTTATAGCAGATGTTAAAAAATGAAACTTTTTGCTTTTGATTTCAGTTAGATCTATTTTGTGGTGTAGGAACAAGTGTTTGTTCTGTGGGTTTTATTTACTTCATTTTGTTTTCCCTTTTTGTGCTGGTTTGTGTAAAAACCAAACAATCAACAACCAAACAAAAAGCCCAAAGCAAATGAAAAAGTAGAAGGAAAGGAGAGGAATTCACAGTGCCAAAGCTGTGTAGTAGTGGAAGATACATTCAGCACTTGGAAAAAAATGTGTGATCTCTTATATTAGAAGCATCCCCTCAAAATCTCAAGAAAAGAGCAAAAAGTAAAGGCTCCAAGTCTGCCACATCTTCTGCACATGTTTAACTTCAGGCATTGTCATTGGTTTTGGTGGTAATGTGAGGGAGGTCAAACATATGGTAAGTCCTTGCAAAAATTAATCTGGGGGACTGTTGCCTAAGTGGTCTGTGGAGTCAGTGCCTGTGTGCAGGAGCCTGGCTGCTGCTGGGGTGTTGGTTTGTTTCTCTCCAGCTGTAAATCTCATTTTTAAAATACTGGAGTGTACCAGACGCTTTCCAAATAACACTCCTCAGTGCAATTATTTGCGATAGCTGCCAGGGAGGTATTAGGAGGTCTCAAAGGGGAGCAGAGCGTCTGCAATACCCACTCTGCGTTAAGATATGGTTCTTGCCCAAAAATACACAAATCCCTGGGTTACATCCACGCAACCATAGCATAGATTTAGAAGCCTTGAAGAAAATATTTTTCCTGTCACTTGCTGAAATACTGAGTTTCTGTCTAAGTAAAACAAGATAGCGAAAAGGAAGAGGGAAGGAGCTGGGTCGTGTAGGTTTTTCCTCCACAGTGTGAGATGATGATTTTAAGCTCTCTTCAGCTGAACTAGATGATCTTGGGCGAGCTGCTGGACTGGGCCTTGGGTTCTTCAGCTAAATAGTTGTGCCTCTCTTCCTCGCAGACACGCTGTGAAAATGCAGGCCTGTGGTTGCTACTGTTGTAGCTAGTGAGATCAGAACATGTCTCTGCTGGGCTAAGTTAAAGCTTGATGGGGAAATTCACATGTAATGCACTGATCAAATTCATCTAAAATGTACTTAATTTAAAAACTCTGCCTAAACCCAGATTTGGGCAGGTTTGTTGAATGCATTTCTGACTGTACCCTGCTTAGTTTGTATCTCTGCTGTCGCAGTCACAGAGCTGTAGAGTCAGTGTTACTTAAGGAGATGGCTTTGCACTCTTCCCTGGATTGTCTGAACACTGAAGTGATAGCAAAAGATGTGACGTGGAGGAAAGCTTGGTGCTCTAAAACCACTGTTCTTACTCCATTGGTGATATTTGTTGTTCTACTGGGTACTAAACTGTGGTTTCTGTATTCATCTTTTGATGATGCTTTACTTTATAGAGGATTTCTGTTGAGATCAGTACTGAGAGGTCAGGGATGAAAGGAGTGTGCTCAGCAGTAGCATTCATCTCTCGTACATTGGTTGCATCTTCTGTAGCATACTGCTGAAATATCTCAGGGTCTCCAAACATATTGCTCATGGCATTTGCTTGACTATCAAAATTATGTCCTAGTTGTCTTCCAGTCTTTTACTTGCTTTGCTTGGAGAGCTGGGAGCAGGAGTGGAAATGACTCATAGGCAGCAATGTCAGCACAGAGAGAAAACAGTTGAAATAATCTTACAGCAAAAGCAACCTTTCTTAGTAGCAGAGGCTCTTTATTTTTGTGCCTGCTTTTTGCCAGTAAAGTGAAATAAAAAAGGTAAAGAAGTAGCAAATTGGGTTGGATTGGGGTTTTTTTTGGGGGGGGAGGGAGTGGGTGGATTGACTGCTTCTAGTGTGACAATTAACACTAGCAAAAAGATTGTGTACATGTTGTGCAACAGCTCTGTAACAAGTTTCCAGGCATGCTGTTTCTTCACCACTTACTTTTCTGGGCCTGTTTTTTCAAATCAAACTGAAGTTCACTTTAGTCCTTTGGAAAGGAGTGCTTTCTGCGTGCGCATGAAGAGGCACAGCCAAAGCCCCTTCAAGAACTAGTCTCTGGGCTCTTGATTAAACTGTTGAGTCCCGGTTTGCATGAATGAAAAATTAACTTTTTTAATGACATGATGAAAATAAGCGTATGGGGTTGTGCTTTTCCCATTTGCCCAGGTCTGGTGAACGAAGCAGTATTTGCCTTGTGAGCTTTTCTTTGGCCTCCCACTGAACAGCTGAAGGAGTTGAGAGGCGAAGGACCACAGAACTCCCCGCAAAACTCACAGCTGCATAGGTTATTGGCAGTTACTTTCCGTCAAAAAAGCCTCTGACTCAAGTGTACTTATTTCTTGCTGTGTTCAGTCGAGAGTATAAAGAATTAAACTCCTTGGACTTCCACTACCGTCTCCTCTTTATTACAGGTCTCAGACCCACAGCCCCTCCTTTGGTAGCATAGCTTTGACAGCACACCTAGGACTGCATCTCTGTCACGTATCCAACCCTAAGGTGAACAGCATTTCCAGAGTATAACCTAAGATAGGTTTCAAAGTATGAGTTTCCTCACTGTCACTGGGAAAAATGGCTGCTTAACCCCCCCAAATGCTGAAGCCCATCATGCTCCATTAACAAACGGGCTAGCACGGCGCTGTGTTGCACCAAGAGCTCTGCATCCACCCACTGCTTACTGAAATTGTGCATTTTGTTTTCCAGACTCCGACCTGAGCATGCGGACGCTCAGCACGCCCAGTCCAGCATTAATATTTCCACCGAATTCCCCCGGTTTCCAGAATGGCAGAGGGTCGTCGACATCTTCGTCCTCAGTCACTGGGGAAACTGTTGCCATGGTCCACTCACCGCCTCCAACCCGTCTCACTCATCCTCTCATCCGGCTGGCATCCAAGCACCAGAAGGAACAGGCCAACATAGACCGGCTTCCCGACCACTCCATGATCCAGATATTCTCCTTCCTGCCCACCAACCAGCTGTGCCGCTGTGCCCGCGTGTGCCGCCGCTGGTATAACCTTGCCTGGGACCCCCGCCTTTGGAGGACTATTCGCCTGACGGGCGAGACAATCAACGTAGACAGGGCTCTTAAAGTGCTGACCCGGAGGCTTTGTCAGGATACACCCAACGTATGTCTCATGTTGGAGACGGTAATTGTTAGTGGCTGCAGGCGGCTCACAGACAGAGGACTCTACACCATTGCCCAGTGCTGTCCAGAACTGAGGAGGCTGGAGGTGTCTGGCTGTTACAACATCTCCAATGAGGCGGTCTTTGATGTCGTGTCACTGTGCCCAAACCTGGAACACCTGGATGTGTCAGGTAACAAGAAATATTTAGATATGGGTCCCTCTGAGTCTAAAAGCCTCATGCTTGTCAAACCACTGGCCCCTGTCGTGGTTTAACCCCAGCTGGTGACTAAGCACCACACAGCTGCTCGCTCACTCCCCCACAGTGGGGGAGAGAATCGGAGGAGTAGAAGTGAGAAAACTCATGGGTTGAGATAAAGGCAGTTTAATAAGTAAAGCAAAAGCCACACACACAAGCAAAGCAAAACAAGGAATTCATTCACTACTTCCCTTTCCAGGCAGATGTTCAGCCATCTCCAGGAAAGCAGGGTTCCATCACACATAATCGTTATTTGAGAAGACAAATGCCATAACTCTGAACATCACCCCTTCCTCCTTCTTTCCCCAGCTTTTTTATTGCTGAGCATGATGTCATATGGTATGTAATATCCCTTTGGTCAGTTGGGGTCAGCTGTCCAAGCTGTGCCCCCTCCCAACTTCTTTTGCAACCCCAACCTACTTGCCGATGGGGCAGTGTGAGAAGCAGAAAAGGCCTTGGCGCTGTGTAATCACTGCCCAGCAATAATGAAAATAGCCCTGTATTATCAACACTGTTTTCAGCACAACTCCAAAACATAGCCCCATACTAGCTACTATAAAGAAAATTAACTCTGGCCCAGCCCAAACCAGCACATTCTCCACCCCTTATCCCATACCATTTACGTCATGCTCAAGTCCCACACTATCCAATACATCCTCATTAACCATCACCCCCTTTCCCATCCGATGATATAATACACTGATATCATTCCCTTAGTCTATGGACCAGCCCTGTAAAATGTCCAAAAAATGTCCATAAAATGTCCACTGAGTTAATTTAGTCCATGACTTTGGGTTCCATTTGTTATGACTGTCACTCAAGACAGGTGAGGTGGTGTGTTGCGTGGAGTTACTGGCCACAAAAGCCAGCTCAGGTCAGGTCACTGCTGTTCTTGCACTGCTTCTTGTAAGGCTTGTCCTCCATTGGTTCAGGTGGTTCCTGCTATAGTAATTCCTATAACATTCAACTCAAATCCAACATTACAACAATTTAAATGTATTTCCATTACAATCTCCACCCCTGGTCCCTTTGGACCGGACCATAAGNGCATTACAACAATTTAAAGGTATTTCCATTACAATCTCCACCCCTGGTCCCTTTGGACCGGACCATAAGGTCTAACACTGCAAAGAACTCCTCCCTTTGTCCCTGCTCCAGCTTGGACTTATCCACAGACTGCAGTCCCTTACGGGTGTACCTGCTGCAAGCAGAGCCTTATCTATGAGCCACAGTCTCATCAGGGGTATACCTGTTGTGGCATAGACTTATCCATAGCCACAGTTGCTTTGAGGTGCATCTGTTCCAGCATGGCCTTATCCATGGGTCACAATGCCTATAGAGATATACCTGCTCCAGCGTGGCCTTACCTGCAGCTGCAGTCCCTTCAGAAGTAAACCTGCTCCAACATGGCCTTACCCATGGCTACAGTCCCTCCGGGGGTGGAGGTGATTTCCCTTTTCTGTGTTGCCTTTCGAAGCAGGAATGCCAGTCTCCTCACACAATACTGGTGAGACAGGTACCGCTAGAATCTCAGTGCCCCAAATGCCAGCAGCACCTCTTGAGCGGCCAGGCCTCCTCCGATGGAGACAAGTTAGCACAGATGGCCCATTCAAATAGCACAAGGACTATTTAGAGATTTTTGCATAAAGCACCCTTACAAGGGCCCACATTGCAGCCAATGTTATATCATATAGTGAAGGCTACTTACTAGAGCAAAATTTGTTTTATCGTATATATATATAATTTATAAGTAGATGATATATATATAAAAAATATATGTACCTGTAATCTTATGAGTGACTTGAGCAGGAGCTCAGAATCAGTGCTAGGCTTTTGTCTGGCTATAAATATTAACTGTCATCCCTAGCTATACTTCAAGGTCCCCTTGTTTCCACTGCTATTTTAACCAGGCTTACCTAGCTCGGACTTTTTTTTTCTTTAATAGTGTATATATTTGCTTAGTGGCTTTCTGCTTTTCATTTCACCCAGTTACACTGTATCACTGCAGCTGTTTAGATCAGCAAAATTGTTTTAGACAATTTTTCTCATACCTGCTCTGGGGAAACAAGATGTTTTTTCCCCGAGATCAGCCGCACAGCATTTCCTCTCTGCAAACAGGTTGGCACTTCATTAAAAGGATGCAGCCATGTAAAGCGCTGACATAAATTTGATGTTCAATACTTATTCTGTGATCTCACCTTGTTATTAGTCTAATGTTGATATTAATCAGCTGGACCGGGTGTGCCATTGCAGAGGTACTGATGGCTACGCAACAATCAGGACAAAGTGGGGACTGGAAGCATTCTGTTGAGTCACTGGTACCTAGACAAACTGATTTTTCCAGGGCTGCCTATCTGCTGTACACTGATTTGCTTTCTTTTTCCTGCCTTTTATTTTTTTTTTAACTGTTTTATCCAATCTTTCACCTCGTACTTCCTAGTATGGCAGAACGTCATGAATGGCATCAAAACAAATAGTAACAAATCAGTTATTCACTTTTTGTGATCACTGTCTGAAACCGTCAGCTGATAAGGATTCTCCACAGGACTCCATGGGAGTCCTGTCCCATGGAGTCTATTCGCAATGACCTTGCGCATGAATTACTTATTGCCAGTGCATACTGACATTAGCTGTGGATTGCTAACCACACATTCAGGTTGAATCATCTCCAACACCAGGAGAAAATGTATGTGCCTCTGTGATTTAGACCTAGAGCTACATACCACTTCGAAGGCTGGCTGTATCCCAGGCGTATTTATGCTTTTCTTACTACATCCTCTAGGGTGGTATGAAGAGTTGAGGGGCTCGAGTATCCTGAACCTGGAGGGACAGGAGAAGTAGAATTGCTGAGTTGAGGGTGAACTGCCTTGGCACACCAGGTTGTTAGCTGACACACCGAGTGTATTTGGGGACTTTCCTTGTAGGTGGCTGAAAATGCTTTGGTCTACAGCTTCTACTGATAGATATAATATAGATCAAAGGTGATTTTTTCAAAAGCAGGGGAAATGAAAAGATGACACCAGGTCTTTAAATATGTTCTTTTGGGGTCTATCTTCATTTGTGGTTTTCCCAAGCCTGTAACTTTCAGACCTAGAAGCTGGTGTCTGTCCCTAAGAGCTTATCATTTTGGTCTAAAGTGCGTAGGGGGTGAGTAAAATACCTGTCCTCCTTTAATTTTGTCTCATCAGTGTGACAGGAAAGTAATTTTAGTCTCACATTTTTCCAAGTTATCCTTCCTTTTTGGAGCAGGTGAGGGAAAAATCCTGGTTTTGAACATTCACAGAAGCCAGGGTGTTTGAATTCAGACAAAGCTTTTGCTGCATGTGCCTGCATATGAATTGGGGATAATTGATCTCTCAGGTCTTGTTCTGAGCACACTTTTTTTTGTTCTGATGTGGGTAATTTTGGAGGATGTTTCAGAAGAAGGATTCCATTTTACCCTCCTTCTGTCTGGCGGAAATAAAATATATTAAAATGTTGTTTACTTCTTTTTTGTTAGACCCTGTTTTTTTGAAGGGTTACTCTACAGTTTGTCAGGATATGTAATGATAATCTCTGAGTAACTTTATTGTTCATGTATTTCACATGCGACTCTGTACTTGGTGGCATGTGCAGAAGGAGAGGAAATGAATCCATCTAAGCAAATTGAATGCTATCTTCTAGGGCTAGAAGTGACCTCAATGGTAGCAAAGCCCACAATGGTGAATGCAGCACAGCAAAGTCCTCAAATGAAGACCGAGTCTCATCCATCTTCACAGTATGTGTGCCAAGGATTGCATTCACCTCACACGATTTGGCTCCTATGGAGGCTGCTGCTTGTGTAATGCAGACCTCATCCTTTACAAAAACCCTGTTATCCCCAGGAACTAGTTTAATCCTGCCAGTTATATCCCATTCATTTCTTCCTTGCTGGAAGGGCAGGACACACCATCTGTAAACACATTGGTCTTCAGAGAAAAACAGCTTCTCTTGGAGTCTTACCAAAGAGGCATCTCAGCTCAGTCACAAATTACAGAATTGGCAGGGAAGGGGCATCTTAGGGCACCAGGAAAGGGTAGTTCCAGCTAGTATTCTGTGAAGAGAGGAAACGGATTTAGGGCAAAAGAAAGTATAATTGGTTCAGTGGACACCACCTCAAGGACTGGAGCAAGAGAAAGCCTTGGCTGAGCAAATGGTGATGCTGTTGGGCAGATTCAAATTGGTTCTTAAAGCATCACCTTGTTCCATCTCTGTGGATGTTTCCTATAGAGGTGAATTTTCTTGCTCTCATGCTTTCTCTCTTTTCTCCAGTTTCTCAGTCAGAAGAGGTGATTACTGGGCTTACAAACTAAACAGGAAAAGCAGTCCATACATCTGTAGCTGTCAGTCTTCCTCTTCAAAGGGCAGGGACACAGATTTTTACCCATCTCCATTGCTGTACGAAGGCAAGTGTTGAAAGCCCTTGCTGAGCCCTGGCTCAGACTGTGTCACGAGTACTTATGCAGCTCGCTCTTTTACTGCCCTTTGGGTACTAAGTGTTTAAAGAGAAGGTAAGATGGGGGACGGGGGGCAGAAAGAAAAAAAAAAGACACAACTTATTTTCATATCTGAGTGTCTTACGAAAAGAATTCCAGGAATAAGATTTCAAACAGCAATTTTGGTTGCTGTGCAGGCTCTCCCTGGACTTGTCTGCAATGAGGCTGCACTCTAGGTCCTTGGACAAATTCTGGGCTAAATTGAGAAGGTCTCACATGAGATCTTTTCCGTAATCAAGTCCAAGAAGTAGTCAGAAGGACAAGGCTTGCACCTACACACTCAAGCAATCTGCAGGACTGAAGTGGTTCACTGGTTCGGTTTTATACTGAGCAAGAAAATTTGGGTACGTGTGCTGGAGGATAATGCTATACTTGTAGCTAGTTAGTTAAAACCCAGTTCACAGTTGTACATCTAGTTGAATCCCTCTCCCTCTTGGATGGTTACTTGGCAGCAATAACATAGCAAAATCTTTAATGTCTAAAACAGACATTCGTATTAACTTTCAGAGTTTTCCACAATGTAAGTTCTGTCACTCTCAGCATCCACTTTGTGGGCAGATCTTAGATATCTCTAGAAGTTGGTTGAACTTGACTGCAAGTTATTATCTAACATGCTAGCCAACTTTTTTTTTTTTTTTAATCTGTTTGGAAGTTTCTCCTCCCTTTTAAAAATCAGTTATACTTACTTTATGGAAAATCCTTCTACAAGAGCTTTGTTTTTACATTTTTTATTATTTAGGACAGAAAAATTGTTACAGGCCCAGGAACCTGTCATTTTGCCTAAAAATCAGGCAGTTCTATATCAACATGGACTCTTTTTTCTGGTGAAACCATTTTGAATAGCCTTCCCATTAAATATTTTACAGTGTAGCCAAAGTAACTAGACTAGAGGATTCTTGTCAAAACAGCAATCACACACTGATGTACAATGACTCCAAACCTGCTGTGAGACTTCTGACCCATTCACTTTCTAATTGCGGTCATTAAAGCATTCTCCCTTTGTGGATCCTCAGCAGACAGAACATTTTCCTCAGCCTTGTTGACCCTTCATTCTCACTTAAATTTTAAAAATGAATTCTGGTCAGCATGTAAATCATCCAGACTGATTCCTTAATCCAGCAACTTCCCCAGGCAAACACAATAGAGAGAGCTACGTCGGGTCCAGCAGAAGTCTGCATAGGTGTCAGCTGCTTCTGTGGAAACCCAGCTCAAGGATGGGGACTTCTATGGTGCATTTTGTTTCACCTACTCCAAAGAACATATTAGAGGTGAAATTTTTACACCATTAGTACTGTACTGCTTCCCTTTAGAAAAATCACTTTGCATTATTGAGCGTGTATGTAGTATTTATTTGAAGGCAAACGTATTTCCAAAGATTGCACCATAACATAGCTGGATCTGCAACACAGTCTGAAGAGGAAATAGCAGCATTCAGTTTTAGGAAGATGTTGTTCATTGAACAAAGTGCTTTGTTTCAAGGTCCCAGAGCTTCTGCATAACCTATGGACAATTTGCCCGTGTCATTGTGTGAGGCCTGAGGTAAAATTTGCATCTGTTTGAATAAATTTGAAGCCTAAATTAAAAATCCAGCTGCAGATTCAAATGATGAATGTAGAAATCTAATTTCAGGTGGCAAACTCTTTCAAGTCCATATCCCATGCTTCTTACAGCATTTTCATAAACCCACTAGAATATCTCAAGGGTTTTTTTTTTCCTTTTTGTTATTAAGAACTGAATCATAATCATACCTTCCGCTAAGCCTCTGAATGAGAATCTGTTGTTTCAAGTGCTACGAGTCTGAGTCATTCAAGTTTTTGAGGTGGTCTCTGTACATTGTCATGTTCTTTACTTCCAGATTACAGGATTTGTGCAGCATTTCTGATACACAGACCTGTAAGGTCATCATCCTATTTTTTCTGTTTTTTCATGGGTCACTTCATCTCCCTGGGCCAGTGTTTCAGCAATACAGAAAAGCTCCTTTTATCCCTACCTGAGGGGCCCTCTGAGTAGACATTTATGGCTAAAACTGCTGGGCCTTGGTCACTAACAGGTAGACCCTCCCTTCTTCCTTGCGGCTGTTTCTAGCTATGTTAATGCAATGTGCCCAGCTGAACTTGGCACGGACAACAATTTCCCTTCAGGAGCCCGAGACTGCCAGTTTGCAGTGCAGCAGAAACAGCACTTTCCAAAAAGAGCTTTCATTCATCACCATGCACAGAGTGGAGGTTAAAAACGGGAGAAGTGTGTGAGCATGTTTTCCCCTTTAAACTAGCTCTTTTTCTTTCCTTGCAAGGTCTGGTGTTTCTCCTCTAGCCTAGTTACCTCCATTCATGGCCAGGCTTTCACATTCGAAACAGTCCTTTTCTGCATCTGTCCATGTCCTCTCGTGCCCTTACCAGTCTGCTGGCTCCTGCTGACTCTCCCCATTCTCCCTAGGTTACTCGAATCTCCACCCTTCTGCAAGCACATAGTCTTGCCATAGTTTTGCATCCTTCCCACATTGCAGGCTTGGGGCTGGAGTCACATCTGTTCCTCAAATGCTTTTTGGAGGGTGGGTGGGGTTTGCCTTTTTTATAATGGGGTTGGATGGTGAAAGAGCCTCTGATGTTGGTTTACAAACTCGGCTGGTCAGCAATGAGACTGCCTCTGATCAAAAAGTTGTGTTGGTTGGCATGTAGTACCATTTTCTCAAATTGTCACTGGGTTTATATTGCAGTAGCAGATCACAGACTGTCCCTAGATAAACCTCGGACCATCATTTTATGTTTGGGATATGGAAAAAATTGGTCTGTCACTTTGCTGGTGCTCAAAATCCCAAAGCAACCTTGCTGACTCTAGTGGAGTTTATTATTTCCTCTGGTGTAGGGACACCTCACAGCAAATCCAGGCTAGTTAGTCAGATGATTCTGCTCTTGCAATGTGAAGACGTCTTCTTCACACCCATCATGCAATTTCATGCTCACCTTTCTGGTCTTGCTGTGTGATTTGTTTTTACTGCTTGCTTAAAAGTGCTGTGTTTTTCCACTTAGGCTGCTCCAAAGTAACATGCATCAGTTTGACTCGCGAAGCCTCCATCAAGCTGTCTCCCTTACACGGGAAACAAATCTCCATTCGCTACTTGGACATGACAGACTGCTTCGTCCTGGAGGACGAAGGACTGCACACCATCGCCGCTCACTGCACTCAGCTGACCCACCTGTACCTGCGCCGCTGTGTCCGCATCACCGACGAGGGTCTCCGCTACCTGATGATTTACTGCACGTCCATCAAGGAACTGAGCGTGAGCGACTGTCGGTTTGTCAGTGACTTCGGCATGCGGGAGATTGCCAAGCTGGAGTCGCGCCTCCGATACCTTAGCATCGCTCACTGCGGCCGGATCACGGACGTGGGCATCCGTTACATTGCCAAATACTGCAGCAAGCTGCGCTACCTCAACGCGCGGGGCTGCGAGGGCATCACGGACCACGGTGTGGAGTACCTCGCCAAAAATTGCACAAAACTCAAATCGCTAGATATTGGCAAGTGCCCTCTGGTCTCAGACACCGGCCTGGAGTTTCTAGCCCTCAACTGCTTCAACCTGAAGCGCCTGAGCCTGAAATCGTGTGAGAGCATCACTGGGCAGGGCCTGCAGATTGTCGCTGCCAACTGTTTTGACCTGCAGATGTTGAATGTGCAGGACTGCGATGTCTCTGTGGATGCTCTGCGATTTGTTAAACGACATTGCAAGCGCTGTATCATAGAGCACACCAACCCTGCCTTCTTCTGAAAGGACACCCCCACCTGTCGTTACAATGCAGTATTAAAAACACTGACGTATAAACACACGCTCCCATATTCAGTAATGCTGTCTTTTCTATAGCTCACGGGAGTCAGCTTTTCTTGTATGTTGGGGTGAGGGGGGGTTCTAGAGGACTATTTTGTTTGCTTTTTGTATGATCACTTTTTAAGGTGCGGTGGGTCTCCGTGGAGAGGCTGCCTTAATGCAAAAGCAATGAGTGCTCAGCATCCCCAGTGTGATGCCATTTCCATAACAGCCGTGATCTTGTCCCAGGCTACAGTAGCTACCTCCAAAGGAAATAGCACATAATCCCTCCTTTGGAAATGCTACTAAGCTGTGTCAAATACATCTGAATTCCAGCTGTGCTCATGAAGCTGACTATGCAATATGTGTCTGGGTTCCCCAACTTCTTCCAATACGGCTGATAAAGCATCCCCTTGTCTCCAAGTAGTTTCTCTTTGGTAGTCATCCATTGTAATCCCTCAGGAAATACTGGGTAATATTCTTAAATGTACTTGACTGACGCAGAACAAGACCTGCTGGCCATTGCCGAGCACTCTGCTGAGTGAATCTGGAGATTGTGCCCATGCATGAATTCTCCTGGAAAGCCCACCTCCAGGTCACTCGTTCATCATCACTACTTGCCTTCATTTCTAAATCTGCCCTCTCCTGCATGTGTAGTACCACTCTGTGGTAGCAGATAGGGACTTCTGGGTCTGATATTCACCCCAGTGAGGGAAAACAGATGAGATATTGGTGGCCTGGCAAAGGGAAAAGCCAACAAATCAGCCCAAAAAAGCTGCTTTAGTTCTGCACCAAACTGACATAGCACTGTAGTACACCGGGGACCCTCTGAGGCGTTGTGGAGCAGCTTGCACAGAGCAGTCCCAGTTGCTGTGCTACACTGCTGTCACCAGAAAATCTTTCTTTGTTCCTTCACTGTATCTCTTCAGCAGCTGTGGCACCACTGCAGTTGACACCCCCTGAGCAAACCAGGCACGTGCGTTGAGGTAAATTCAGTATGTGCCTTAATACACGTAGAAACCCAACCCTTTTCTGTGGCCTTCCAGTTCAAAGGATAGATGGCTGACCTTGAGACTTCAAAGACATTAGCCTGATGTTAGATAACACCCCTGGGGATGGAGGGGCTTAGATTGTTATTCACATTAGATTTAGATTTTGTGAAACCTTGTCTGTGTGTGTTCCCTTAGGCTGGAGAAACAGCTGCTGTTCAACAAGGAATTAAAATGTCAGCGTTGTCCTGTGGCATTGGGGTCCCCTTGTACTCTCATGGTCACTCTTGGTCATGCAAGAGCCAGAGTGGTTTGGTGGTTCCCCCATCTCATTGCCTCCTTCCTTAGAGCGTGTGGTCGGTTCATGGTTACTCTCTTCACGATTTTCTGGCAGCCGTTTCTCTGCATTTTCACATGTAATGCTCAGATCTGAAAGCCAGACACGTTAGGGGTGATGATATTTTCAGGCAGGCCCCCTGCGCCTGACTTGACAGGTGAATTCATACGTTCAGCTCAAACACTATAAATGTCTGTGTAGAGAACATAAGAAGGGAAGCACCGTGTCTGGTTTTCATAAGCAGTAGTTCCATCATCTCCAGACAACACTAATAAAATCATTGATATGAAGTGAAAATCCATATGCTCCAGAAAAATACATAACTGCTGAGGAAATACTTGTAGTAATGCTCTCTCAAATTATCAAAAAAGCAATGGTTTGGGCACGTCCCTGCAGAGGGAACTTGTCCTACTGCTGCAAAAAGTCCTGTAACTTATGTCTGTTCCTCCAGTTTTGAGTTTCTTAACATACAGGATGTCATCAGCTCTGAATTATAAATCAGATTTTACTAAAGCAAAGAGGGCCACGGAAAATAAATTTGTCATTGCTACTATTACCTGTCAGTGACTAACAGGGGGTGATACCATCCTTTGGCCAGTTAATATCACTTTGGTTTTCCTTTCTGTAATTTTAAAATTAGAGATTCTTCTCCAGGAAGTAGACAGTATATTTTATCCGAGCCAGCTATTCTCTCTGTTTATCCTTTATCTCAAAATGGCCCCAAGGATAGTTAAATGTTAAGCCCATTCCTGAGGATGGTGGGATTTTGAGCCATTTGCACTCATGAAATATAAGGCCTCATTAGTAACATTTAACTGTTTATTAAAAAAAAAAAAAAAAGCTACTTTTATGGCTATGCTAAATTGAGTGAATAGTGCTACATGGTTTTTAAGGTTTCTAATGTTTAAATTGGCCTGTACTGTACAAATCTCACTATAAAGCCTTAATTTGCTACCAAGAAATAAAGCAGTATATTGGTAACTGATTCATTGTCATTCGCACTAATTGATTAACTTCTTGTGAAAAAGAAAATATTAAATACCTGTAAAGATTTCCTTGAAAGGTAGGTAGGTGAGTGAGCACATCAGCACACCAGGTAGGTGGATGACTATATTAAAAAAGTAAAAAAAAATATTTGTTATGGATTATGACCTTGCCTATCTGTCTCTTTAAAATTTGATTTTACTCATGTGGTTCTTCTTGACTCTTAAACATAATCAGTAACTGGAAGTATAAGTAAAAGAAAAAAACAGTATATAAAAAGCACATGTATAAAAAGTTCAGGAGGGCCTCTGTATTGGTTTAAAAGCAAGTTAACATATTTGATGTGAAAAGTAAAATGGAATGACTGAAAGGGTAGAGCACTTACTAGTGAAGCATTTCCTTCTAATACTCTAAAAAAACTACTCTGGGGGTACTAGTGGAAAAGGAATAAAGGTAATTTTTCTAAGCCAAACATTTTTAAGTATATAGTCTTACGTGATCCGAGTTGGCACTCTGAGACTGCTACTCATTTAAAGAAAATTTGAATTTAACTTATTGATACACCTCGCCTGTTTTGACTTTTAACCTTTTTCCTGTGTCTACTTGCAAAATGACACGACCAGAAAAGAAACTGAAAGAGTGCATGTGGAGCTGAGTTTGCTGGAAAGGTTGCAGCATGTGAGTGATGTGTCTTCTTTGCAGTTTGGGGTTGGCAAAGGCTATAAATTTCCCCAGTGAAAACATTGTTGATTCTTGAACCATAAAATGTGGGCTCAGGCACTGAGGCTTCTTCTGCTCTGCAATAGCATGTGGTGATCTCATCAAAGAAAGCAGCGATGAATCACATCAGTCAGGCCGGCATGTTGTTTATGCTTCAGAATAACTTGTGTCCTGTAGAGAGAGGTCTCTTAGAAAAGGCGCGTCTAAACTATAATGTGCTGTGATTATAGCCAAACCTCTGTATCTAGGTATTTCCCTTGGCTTTTGTAAAAAGCGGAACTGTATTTCCCGCGTTAGCAGCACGAGATTGATGTGGAGTGCAACACTTTTTGCCTTTTTGAGCTATACTCATCTGGCTTCCTACAAAATGCAAAACAGCTTCTGTTAGATGTCTTGGACTCAGAACCGTGGTTCAGACTGTAACCTTCAGTAGTGGCTTACGTGGTTTCTGAAAACTTCTAGCCTTTGAACTGGAAAATTAAAAAGCTAGTAAAAGACCTAATTTTAGCACGAGGCTTGAAGCAGGTCCAAACTCTCATTAAAAAGAAGTACAGTGACCATTTGGACTGCAGACTGGCTGCCCCACAGCTGCCAGTGTTAGTTTAAAGGGGAAAAATTCTCTGACAGAGTTGGTGCATGGCTCCTCTTCTCCCCAGCGTTCCCCAGGAAAGTAACCTGCCCTCGGATTTTTACAATTTTGTCAGTTTAGCTATTCGTGCTGAAACTTCCCATGCTGGGCTTTGAAAATGTTAGTTGAAATGGTTCATCTGGTTCTGTAAATAAAGCTAGGAGGAAATGTCATTTTGCTCATGTTAAACTCCTGGTGACCTTTCCTTTGAAAACGGTTCATTGCTCTGCATCTCCTCTAAGGCCTTCAGAGTGAAAGGGAGAGCCTTGCCAGGAGGTCAGCTTTGGGACAAGGATGCGTCTTACAGATCTCCCAGTTTAAATTCACCCAAATTTAGCTGCATTATTGTGTCTTTGAATGTCTCCGACTCCATGACCAGGGAGAAAAGGGGCACGCTCAGATCTTTTGGAGCTTGTAGTCTGGCGAGGCTGAGATTTGGCAAAGCTAAGAGGCGTTTATCACTCTGGCAGTGTGAAGGAGGAAATGACCTGAATTATATGGAAGGTGCCTGGAAAGTCAGGGCAGGGTTGAAAGATGGGGTTTTGAAAACTGGGACAAAAAGAAGGGTGAAGGAAATTTCCTGGGCAAGGGGAGCTGGGATTGGGATGAGAAGAAAAGAGATTGAATGATTTACAGCAAAAAATCTGGGGTTGGGGTTAGAAGAGGTGGGTTTGTATAGCTTGTTGAACAGGGGAGTCAGGCCAGAGAAAATGTAAGTACTGAAGAATGAAGTTTGGGACAGGGACAGAAACATGAAGAAAATGTCCTGAACATGATGTAAGTAGAGTACAACCCCCCCCAGGGAAGGCTCCGGGAAACGCTGACAAACTGTTTCTGTGAGGACATCTCAAATCTGAAACAGCCTTTCAAAAATGAAATAGTAATTTTGCATTTAATGCATCCAATGTCTAACTTCTTTTATATGTTGCGAAACCAGAAAAGCTTTACAGGCACATCCTTTGCCTTTACCAGCAAATGTATACTGAGGCCTCAGACACTGTCAACCTCAGTGTCTTGTTCCTGCCGTTCCACCTTGGCGCGAGGTAGTCTGCTGAGGAGAAGGCAGCAAGGCAGGTTTGTAACATCTATTCTTCCTTTGGCATTGCATTTCAGCCGCACCAGCCCTTCGGCTTTGCTGAGGTGTAAGCATCAGCGTGGAGCCAAATTCATGCCCTTTTGATGGCTGTGAAAGGGCATAATAATAAGAGGTTCAAATTACTGCCAGGCAGCAGACATCAAAATTCAAACTTAGCTCTACAAAAAATACATTTAACTAAACAGCATTACTGCAAGCTATTAAACAGATTAAATCAGTTTTCTCCATAAAATAGCTGAGGGACGTTTATTTTCATGCACCCCTGCTGTACAGCTGTATGCTTCAGAGCAGGTTTTTCCTCTGTTTTTGTCTTCTGTGAAAACTGGACAGAAACCTCAGGTCATTTTTCCCTTGTCCTCTGGATGATCATAGAGGCGCGTCTGAGATTTAAACTAGTTAATGGAAATCTTTTCAAGTAGGCTCTGCTAATACAAATTTAAAAAAATATTATGAGCGCAACAATCCAGTTGGCCATAGATATGTCAAATTAAGCCATTATAAATATAAAAGTTACTAAACAGGCACCAGAGAGAGAACCAGAGGGACCAGAAGGAGGGATCTTTTTAAAAAAATAAAAAAACCCAAGCTTTTATAAATGACCTTGATACTTTTAATGCAGAACAGAAATCTTAACCATTCCTTCTAGCCCTAAAGATACTGTGTTCTTTGGGTTAGAACAGATTAGTTTTCCTTTGTTTTTTAAAGAAACATTGCATGCTGTAGCCTCAAGCTCACATAAATGGTAGACATGGAAAAAGTCATCTTAAAAAGACGAGAGAGAATGCAAAGAGGGATTTATGCCAAAAGGAATGAATATTTTTAACAGTTTCATGTTTCATTGTCTCTTTGATGGCTCCTAAAATATTTTTTTTAAATCAAGTAAATGGCCATTCTTGAGAAGTTTCCGTTACTTCTTGAATACACTCCATTCACATAATTGCCTCAACAGATAGACATCAGAGCTTTAGAAAAACTGGATTTCTAGCTATAAAAAATAAATGTAGCTGATTTATTGTTTATAATTTACTTTATCAAGTGTTTTCACATCTTTATCAATTGACATATGAAGGATATATCCTCAGCCTTTATCAGGACAACTGAAAAAATATTTCTATATATTTATTAGTAACAGATTATATTTTTCTGACACCCAAGTTTTGCTCTAGTTGTCTCTTCCTGGTCTCTTGTGTGCTGTGAAAATACTTTGAAGAGTAGGGCTTATGTCTGGACTTGAATTACACCATATTTGATTACTCTATGGTCATGTATCTCATGTGGTGTTATGGTTGTTGATGTATGTTTTGTGACATGACACTGCAGAGTGGCTACCTGCATTGAGCATGGAAATAGAATTGCCTAACACATGACGCATGTGACACGTAACAGTTGTCAGAGCTCAGATCTCATGTGCGACTGGCTACTGGGGGTCTCAAAATACCCATCCACAGCAGTGTTAGTGCTTTTGCAGTGATTCATTCCTTATCTGCATGAAGCATCTTCTGTTTTGTTTGACATCAATTTCAGAAACGATCACTACCTTCAGCATCTGCTTTGGTGAAGGTAGCAGAGCTGGGGCTTTTTGTCTGTACTGTCCTTTCCTTTTCTCTTCTGCCCTCAGAGAGTTACCCGAGCTCCTGTTAGAGTCTGAGGTACTCTGCCTGTGTAGTCATGGATAACACACATGATGAACGGCTTGGTACTAATGGGATGAGTAAGGCCATTTACTTGGCAGTCCATCCCGGTGATGATGGACTGAGGAGATTGACTGCAAGTCGGTGACCACTCAGTTGCCAAATCTTGCTCAGGTTTCTCAGTGGAGGTGGGAACTCTATGCATGAACACCATATGATGCTTTCCGAAGCTTGTTCTTATAGTGATATGTAGAACTATACGATGAATTGGCTGGGGGAGGATCCACATAGATCATTAAAATCCTCTTTCTTAAAGTAGCATAGTAGGAAATCGGGTATACGTCTATCATGAGCCACAATGGCTTTCACTGATCACCGGTATAAGACTGGGCAGCTGGTGAGTTTCCATAACATAGCAGGTCAGCACTCAGTGATGCTGCTGGGGCAGCGCTGGGCTGGGATTTTTTTCTCTCTGGTGTTGTATTCCTGTACCTGCACAGCAGAGAAATGACCCAAACTTTCTCTCTCTATGTCTGTCCCCCATGTGACTCGTAAGTTTTGGTGTTTTGCTTTTTAATCTTCCACGAACTCCTGTCCTGCCCCCTGTCTCTCACCAGCTGACACGCTGTGCAGCCATCCCAAGGGCCCTCAGTGGGATCTGGCCAGGAGACATCATCTCTGCTGCCACCACCTCCCCACTCAGGCTGACAGCTTCTCTTGCTGCTGAAACTTGAATCCCCACCGGTGTTCCCTCTGAAACATGGCTGCCTCTCCCTTTCCCTTTCCTTGAGGTACGCTCACCACAAAAAGCCCCCTTTCGCCCTGGCGGGGGAGCGGGGGTGCCACTGTGGTGGGACCCACTGCGTTTTCCAGAGCCCAGGAGGAAGGGAAAGCTCAGGCAAGCAAGGAAGAGCCCGGTGTACGATGGCAATGGCAGAGCTGTGCAGGTGGGGAAGAGAAGGAGCAGGGACACACTTCATCTGTCAGGACAGAGAGGAACGTCCTGGAAATACAGCTGACTGAAACGGCCTGGGATGCACTGGAAAACCTGTGAAGGGTTTTGCCACGGTACCTTCTTGCTGAGGTGGCATCACAGCATTTGCATGGTTGTGCGTGCAGGGGGAGCTGAAGTCTTGAAGTGAGGAGCCCACCGTCAACATGTCACCAGTGACAGGGGAGAAGAAATGCCGTCCTTCCCTGTGGCGCTGGGTCTGAGAGGGAGGGAAGCTGTGGCCGGTTGGGAGGGGGCTCTGGGTTGCCCTGGGGCATGCCAGGCCTCACGGCAGGTGTTCAGCAGCTTGGGTCACTTTGATTTAAATGCCACTTGTGCGACACTGGAGTTGCAAATGGGTGGAAAGTCTGCTTGGTGTGGTGCAGCTGGGTGAGGTGTCCAGACTGCAAGGGCTGTGGGAGCCCTGTCGTAAGCCAAGGAGAGAGAGGGGAGAAAAGGGGTCAGGGCACCTTCTAGAAATGTGTGTTTTACAGCAGGGGCTCTCCTGGCCGCCGGACGGGACTGACCATCTCCAGAGAGTCTACGCTGTGTGGGGACTGCTCAGAAGCAGCAAAGGGAGCCGCAACCAGGCAGAGGTGACCATGTCCTGAGAAGCTGAGGAGAGGTTGTTGAAGATGCAACACAGGCACGTGTTAAGAGACTCCAGGCTCCCCAGCTTATTTTTGTAAAAAGAGAAGGAGGGTGGGTGTTGGTTCGTTTTGTTTTTTTTTAAGTCACGGTCTTTTAGAGTTGCTTGGTACTTACCATGTGTAGGGGAAATCTCATTCAGAAACATGGAGACCGGCTTATCTTCAGATCGGAGGGGTGTCTGATTTCTGAGCTTGGCTTACTTTTTTGTAAGGCAAATGGATGAAGGCACAAGAGGGCCTTGCAGCCTGAACTTTGGAGTTCATAAACCTCTGGCATGTTGAATTTGAGAGCATGATGAAGCAGCCTTACCTTCCCCTGCCAAAAAAATAAGAAAAAGCAAGGGAAATTTGCATCAAAATGCCCAATAAAGAGAGCAAAGGAATTTGGGGCTGAAAGCTGAACTGCAAACAGTAATGTGTAATCTCTTGCTTAAAAGATAATTTCTCCCACAGGAGTCAAATATGGTCCTGTGAAGCTGAAGGGTAAATTGAAAGCTATCATAAAGATTACATATACTGAGCACACGGATAAATGCGGCAGCAGGGAAGAATCAAAACAGCTTTTCTACAAGAAATCCTCCCATGAGGTCAACAAATACGTGGGGGAACATGTCAGAGCAGGGTGCTGAGGACACCAGAAAAGGTTTGAGGACAGGTTCTGTGTCTGGCATCACAGTGTGGGCTAGGATGCTTCATTGGGAAAAGAGATAACTAAGGTGGGATACGACAATTATGACAAAGGTGACTGAATCATGGGTGGTGTAGGGTATGAAGGGACTGAATATTTACCATGATTACTAGGTAAAGTAGATTTTTAAAAAAGTTAGAGGGCATCAAGTGAAGCCAGAAGGTAATGGATCCATAGCAAGTTAAAGTAGTTCTTTGTTTGCCATGTGTTAAAGCCTTGGACTCTTGCCACAGGGTGTTGTGAATCCTAAATGCTCACATCGGTTAAAAAGAGACTGGACAAGTTTGTGGAGGAGAAGTCTGTGTGCAGCTATTAAATACAACAGACAACCTCTGGCTCGGGAAATGCCTGAGGCACAAAGTGTTGGAGGCTGGCAGGCTATGCTGGGAAAACACGCTTGCTCTATTCTTGTGCTTCTCTCTAGGCATCTGGTTTTTGGCTACTGTCAGACAGGCTGTTCAGCTACACGGACCTTTTGTCAGCAGCCGTTTTCATATTCTGATATTTGTCTCAGCCGATCACTGACACAGAGCACACGCTCACTTCTTGCTTGCGATGCTGTTAGTCAGAGTTGCTCAAGGTCCTCCAAATTAAATAGGTTTTGGCATCCTTTTTTCAAAAATCCTTATGCTCCAGAGTGCAAAACCCAATCTTGTCGGGAGCTAACATCCTCATCTATTGACTTTCATGGGAGTAGGCACTTGAAATTTTGCTGGAGGCTTAGTACCCTGCATATTTAGACCCTATTGCTGCAGGCCTGCAGCAGAAAGCGCCTCTGTATTCGGAAGAAGGACCAGAGGAAGCAGAGCGTTTTGTGCTCTCTCAAACTCCTGCAAGTCGGGAAGCTGGTCACAGAGACACACTGCTTTTTCAGGTCTCTCTCACCCCTCTCATCTACAGGGAGAATTTGGGAAATCAAGAAACCTCTTATTTCTTTAAGACAGCTGTGCTGCATCTTTGTAATCAAGACCAGAATTTGCCTGTAGCCTCTGCTCAGCCAAAGAAGTTTAAGCATCCCTGCTTCCCTTTATTCATTTTTAAAAGGGCCTGCCAGTTGTTCTGCTAATTTCAGACACAAGAGGCTGTATAAGGGCAGTTCATGGCTCAGTCAGGTATTCAGCAGCATTCAAACAACTGGCTCTGATGCTTGACTTCAAAATTTCATCTCCTTTAGGCGCCTTGAAGCCAGAGCATGACCAGTGAACACACACTTGGTATAAACCATACAGTCACTAAGCGGCAGTTCATGGGGGTGTGATTCCCAGGCTGGTCTGGAGGAGGCAGAAATGTTGTCCGAATCGGCAATGCAAAGTCCCTTCTCTGCTTCTGCAAACCCTTCGCCTACTTCTGGCCCTGAGCCCACACAAATACCCAAACACAGCGAGGAATATAAACTCGCAAGGGTCTCAGCTTTCATAATATGACTAAGTTGTTTTGATTTAAGAGTGCTCGTCTTGCCAAGATTGGAAAAAATGAGTCCATTCTCTTCACGGCTGGATGTCAAAGTACACCCAGGTTTTCAGACAAATGCCCCAAATGCTCTCACTTAAATGAACGACTGGATGGAGACTTGAGTGTTGGAGAACTTAACTCTTTCTTGAATATTGTTTTTAGGGAAACTTGGAGAAAAATAGGAAAAGCAAGACCATTATCAACCTAAGCTAAAAATAGAGTGAAGAAGATGGGGAATCATGTCTTTTTTTTATCATCCCCTTCTGAGGCCAGCAGACACATTTGGTTGTTCTGGGTGCTGTTCCATAGGGCACAGAGCATCAGCAATGCCTGGAAGCAAAGAGGGAGGAGGGAACTATGGCACTGTGAGAGGGACAAGTCCTTGCTCCGCGCATGTCTGAAGTCACCTACGTTAAACCAAAAAAATGGGGGGGGGAAATAGGTGCAACCAGAATTACTGTGCTGACCTTAGAGTACTGAGACACTATTTGAAATGCTCCTGGACTTCACTTAATTTTCTCCACAGAATTTGCCCACAGTGCTGCAATACTTCATGCGTTTAAGAGCTTTGCTCAACTTGCCCCTTAATGCACAGCATGGGGATGAAAGGTAGAAACAACACTGCTGATGTTTAAATATATTCTGGGTCTTCTCTAGAGTCATCCATAGCTACTCCTTACTGCGTAATCCCAGCCTGCCTTTTTCTTTTTTTTTTTTGTTTTTTAATAAGGCATTCTTCCTGTAATACTTTTACAGCTTAATATAAATGTGGACTCATATTGGGGAAAATCGTAGCAGTACAGAGCAGCAGTTTGCAGGGAGACCAGTCACTGCGAAGGAATCCACACATTGGTGAATTCCTGGCACATTTGCTTTCATTCCCTATTAAAGCCGGAGCTTCAGGAAAACTGTTAGACCAAAAGCTCAATTTAGTGGTTGAAACACAGGTATTGGATGCTGTTAGGGATGCACAAGGATATCTGAGACATCCACAGAAGGCTGGCAGGGATGAGACAGTCCCTGAGGAAGACTTGTGCCCTTTTGCATCCGCAGAAGGAGGCCGGGCAGATGCCATCAGGCACCTCAAATGCCTTGAGCTGTCCTTACTTAGGCAAACATGCTTCCGGAAGTTATAGGGAAGACGTTTGTGGTTAAGGTCAGACAGGCTTTTCACTGGGCCACAAACACACCAAAAATAAACCACAAATTATTGACTATGCAGGCAAGTATAGAAATGACTGTCATGTGAGGGTATGATCATTTTCTAATGCTGGCTGCTGCAATTTTTAGACAAATACTTATTCTTGGAGAAAGGATCGTTTGGGCTTCCTTTTCAAAACTGAAATGTTTCCGATGTTTAAAAAAAAAAACCACGAAAAAAAGGTCAGGCATCTTAGCTCTTACTGCCCGAGCTTTGCTGAAGGTCTCTAGGTCCCTCTCTGGGATTTGGAAGGAAGAAGTCCTCTCAACCTGCAGCACTGCCCCCATCCCTGGCTGAAGGGGAAAGGATGTTGGGTCACAGTCTCGGAATTGCTGAGGACATCCTAATGCCTAAAATAGCTGTGAAGACACAGCCCTGCTCTGCTTTTGGTTCTGCCGTTTAGCTGCTGAGGAAACAGCACCTCGTGTCAGGCCCAGGGGGTCACAGGAAGAAATGTGGAGCGGGTTGCAATCTGTGGTCCCGTTGGGGCTCCTCTGCGGCCCTACAGAGGGGATGGTGCACAGCTCAGCGAGCCGTGCCGAGGGTCCTGACGGGGATGTGGGGTGTCCAGCAAGACCTTGGAGGGCTTGTCTGACTTCTGGCCTTGAACCCCGGAGCCCAGGGTGAGAGAGTCCAAACTCAGCCCCTAACTGGGAACCTCGGCATGGTGAACTCCAGGGGGGCTCAGTGTCCTCTTCTTCCTCCCTTTCCCCCTCCGCACATCCCAGGTGTGAGCGGAGGGCAGAGGCAGGGAGGGATGAAGACCTGGAGCCTGGCTGAGTTTCGGCTGCAGCGCCGAGGGGTCTTTCCTGCCAGAGGCCGCACAACCTCTGCTTGCAGCACACCTGGACGCTTTAAGGTGTCAGGAGTGTTGTCCTGGGTTTATTTTCCTTGTGGTGTGTTCTACAAGGTCACGACAATTCGCACTGCTGCCTGTCTTTCAGCACTAAATAATTTGCTATTAAATAGCCTATTTGTTCTGTCTGTTTGTTTGTTCACCCCAGTATTTTTGCTTTGGGTACTCCCCCCCTATCTTCCTTGTTTCTGGAGTGGCTTTCACACCCTACCTGCTTCATCTTGATTTAAAATAGCATATTTTCTCTCCACCTAGCAGATGCCCTGAAGATCTCTCAGAAATCCTTCTTGTTTTATTTTACTTTTCCCTCAGAAAGCCAAACTAGGAAGATTTTACCATAAACCATTCACTGCATGTATAAAAGAGGAGCTAGACCCTTGCTTTCCATGATTTCAGACTATTAAATGCTGAAAGCTATCCCCCAAATGTTTTGGGTTGTGTTTTTTTTCCGGTAGCTACAACAGTTGATAGATCCTTTGCAAGTAAAGGCTGGTTTGTGTGGAAAAATTTGGCAGCTGATGACAGCCTGAAATGAATTTACTTTTGTTTTGCGCGTGAATGTTTTCCTGTAAAACAGTCATCCTGGATCGTTACCCAAGGTGAATGATTCATGTGGAAATGATAAATGTTTGTGCTGAATGGTGGTGTTTGTGATACTCATTGAAGGCAGTATCAGCTCTCGTTGCTGGGCAGCAGCGCCTATTTAAATAAAAAGGTAGGGATGTCTTTTCTATCCTTGGAACATGCAGAAAGATTATCCTGGTTTATTTTGTAAGAAGGAGGTGTTAATGGGTTTATTCTGCAAAGAAAATTTCCCATCTCTCCTTGTTCATCCTTTCTAATAAGGTTAAATTCTCTTAATGAACAAGATGTTCAAGTTTCTATTCCACTTAAGTAGTAGAAATGACCCTTAATAAAGCCACGAATTGTCACAACACTCTTAGATTACAAGCTATGGCTCCTATAATAGTCCATTCTCATTTTGGGAAGTTTACGCCACTAGGAAAAATCATGTCACCCATGACAAGATACCTTATATTTAAAACACCCAATTATACAAGTGCCAAATAGCAAATATAATAGATATAAGAAGTGTTCTGGTTGTGTGGCTCCTAAGTGTTCACGTGAATTTTGAAACTTAGACTCTATATTTCTTTCATCTTGCAAAGCTGGCCTGAGGGCCTCCTGCTGCCTGCCTCTTGCTGAGAAAGACAGCACCTCTAGGAGCAAGGGAGACCTCTTCCAAAGACCTGCTCTCAGCAGACAGTGGTCCTCGAGCAGATCCTTGCAGTTTGAACATCCTTTCTTCTGCTGCAGGTGTGTTGGCATGCAGCAGTTCATTTGAATTCTTCATTTCTTGAAGAAAAGGAGTACGCCGGTTTTGTCAGATTCACTCAAGACCGGGTTCAGGTGAGAACCTGGGAAGTTCAGTTCCAAGCTGATGAAGAACAGTTCCAAACTGTATCGTAAATAACTAAATATTTTTGTAGTGTCACACAAAGTTTCACAATTGTGGGACTCGGACTTCATTGCTCGCCCAGTGTGAAAGCAGTACATTCAGTACATGCATTTTTCTTCATCGTATTTTCTGAGCAGTGACATTAGTTAATGTCACAGCTCTTGCTTTTCCTGGAATGCTGTTGTGTTTCCTCATAGCCTGACCAGATTCAAAATACCGAGGACTCTCTCATACTGAGACATGTAGTTATTTCTTGGCCTGCTATTATTGATAACATCTGTCTCAGTATTATAATCTAGTTCTCTGCTGTACTGGCAGCCAAGAAATGTGGCGCTTCGGGATCAAAAATATTGCTGGTTTTGTTCTTGAAAAAAAATTTTTTTTAGATGAAACTATTTAATTCCCCATGAATTGTGAAATGAGATCAGTTTCACTGACACAGAACAAAAATATTTTCAAAACAGTTTTAAAACTTTTCTTAAATGCTGGCCCTTTCATTTTGGGTTGGATAAAACCTGTGTTACATTCCCGTCCTTCCAAGTCTGACCTGCCTCCTGACCAACCTGACCAGCCTCCCTCCAAAAATGTCTCCGTTCACTGTTCGAACAAAAACACTTAAAAACAATTCAATGAAATGATAGCAGCTTCCAAATAAAACATTTGGAGTTCATCAACATGTATCATTTTACTGGGTTTAGCATGATTCATTTGGATGTATAGCTCTACTCTACAAACACTTTTAAAATTGTTTTCTCCTAGTTCAGGATAAAACAAAATTTGAAACCTGCAGTGTTTAGGAGAAAAATGGCATTTGCAGATTTGTGTTGGCTCTTTCCAGGAGATGTGGCTTGCTGTGCTCAACTGCTCACCGTTCCTCTTGGATGGATGGCAAACTGCAACACGCACCTCACCTGTGCAGGCACAGAGTGATCTATAAATGCATCTTACAGGAAGGTCAACTGCTAATCACAGCACTGGTGGGAAATGGGATCAAAACGCTGTCAGGTCTTACAGGTTCCTGTGGAATCGGAACTTTTCCTGGAAAAAAAACAACCAACAAACAATAAAAACCGCACCCCACAGTTACTTGACAGCTCTGCTTATTTACTTTTAATATATTTTCAAGCCCCTCCATGATCCTGAGCCCCTGTCAGGCTAGCAGTGAGCTGCCAGTCCCGCTCCACCATCCTGACTCCTCCTGGAATTTGCTAATAAAACCAGCTCATTTTATATAAATCTCCCGGAGCGGGAGGAAGAAAAAAAAATATTAAAAAGTCACAATCCGATAAGACCGAGAGAAGGAGCAGCTGAAACCCGACCCTGCAGCAGACTGGGAGCAGACTGGGAGCAAACTGGGTCCCCCCTACCCGCCCCGGAGCTCATGGCGGCTGCGCTGCCGCTGGCTTGAGCAAGGGCTCCATCTGCGGGAAAAGGACCGGCATCCCCGCCGAGGAGACGGTACCTTCTTGTAAGAAGAAGGGGAGGATACCCTCCGGGTTTCTCCTCCTCCAAATGCTATGTGAAATGCCGTCTTGCTACAAGGCATCGCCTGCAAAGCCCAAACAGAAAAAATTAACTCTCCCTTAATTTTCCAGTAGAGAGCAAAGCAAGCTCTGCGCTGCTGGAGTGGTGATGCTGGTGGGTAAGGATTTGTTTTCTCTAATGTTAAGTTACTACATCTTTAGGGCTTGCCTGGAACCAGTACCAGTATAGGTTGCCTGAGCTTTTCACGTGTGAGAACAAACTGGGAATGCTCCTGTAAGTGGCTCTGTGCATGTGTGTGCATGCTGCTCCCTCTCCATCTGCATTCCCGCTCTCTTTATTTTTCAATTTGCTGTTGCCATACACGCAAAGCATGGGCATTTGGCGTTGTACCTGTCAGAAGGAACATGTCTTCTGTACGTGTCCCCTTGCCATGGCCGAGTCTGTTCACCATAGCTCGGTGGCAGCAGCAGCTGGTGTTCCTAGAGAGTTTTACAGTGGGAGTGCGGCTGAATGCTGATGCTCCTGGAAATGCCAGGCAGGGCAAACATTTTCTCACAGCTCTTGTTCATGACAATCCAGCAGGCAGTTCCCTACTACTTTTTTTTTATTACTTCATGCAATTTGTCGGCGAGCTGCCGTCTTCTGAGTTTAGATAAGGCTAAGTGCAATCCCTCTGTTCGGCAAGGGAGGAACGTGGCTCCCCGATAGCTGGGATCTCGTCTGCATTATGAAAACGATGGTGTTTCATTTCTGAGGGCAGACACCTCCACTCCATAGCTGTCGTCTGCTATTTCTGTCATCGGCTAGTGAAGGCTCCCATGCCTTAACGCACTGGATGGTCTTAATGGGACTTACAGTGTTTTTTTTCCTGTAGGAGGTCCAAGCTCAGCTGCTTGTTAATAAAAGAGAGAGGAGGTTTTGTTCAAAGTCCCCACACATGGACCTGCATTTTGCAGTCTGGGCTTTGCAGCATACCCACCTGGCTTCTGAAAATGATCCCTTTGAGCCTTAGAGGCTATGAATCCATAACAATGAACTCTTCACATGAAAATCGTCCTATAGCTTGGCAAATGATTTAGCATGGGCTCAAGGTCCAGTAAGTCTGGGTGAAACATGAAACACTACTGTAAATTTGTTCTGTCTCAGTCTGTGTACTTTTTGTGCAGAAAAGCAACAAACCTCTCAAGCCGGTCAATGTCCTCATACCCACAGGCAGCAAAATCCAGAGCTGGCACGACTGAATACAGGCAGGGTGTTCAGTTTTTAAAACACACTCTTTCCTACCTAGGGCTGTGCCAGCTGAGTAAAGCCACCCATTAAAAGCCCAGTTGGGCTCCCTGTTCCTGTCCCTGCCCCTCTCCCTTTTCTAGGAGGCTGTGCTGCTCCTCTTCCTCACTCAGCTCTTCACCTGCTGGTCTGGTGATGTTATGTGAGGCCTCCTGCCAGCTGCTGGTTGGTCAGGAAGCAGCATCCCTCCTGTACACCGAGGGCCGAGCCAGCATTTGGTTTTGGGGTATGCAGGATATGTTGTGCTTCCATCCAGATATTTCTATGAGTGTATCGGTGACTTGCCCAGGAGGTGGTTATTGAACTGAGACTTCCCAGGCCTTTGTTTCAAGAGGATTTTTCTTCCTTCAATTAAACAGTGTATTTATACCCCAAAATTAAAATACAAATCTGGTAAGTAGCCATGGTTAAGGCATAAAAGTGGTAGCTTTTTACCTTATGTATTAGCTGGAAGCTCTTGTGCTTTAACAGCAATCCTGTTAACTATGTGGATTATTACAGCTGACCAAAGGTGTCTCCTAATTATCAGCCACATGCAATTCTCTCTGACTTTAATAGGAAGAGGTCTTTCCTTGCTGTAGTAGGTCGGTTTCTGAATTATACTGTGTATTCTTTTCTGGTTTAAGTTTTCTTACGAGACTCATCACAGAAGAAGCAGGAAATACTTTTACTGCCGTCCCTCTGTATAGATAACTGCTTGCTTACGTTGTAAAACATCAAGGCTATAACCATTAGCAGCGTCACTGCACCATTTCCCCCCTAGTGTTACCGAAGTAAATATTTCCATAATAGGTAACACAAAAGCTCCCTAGGGAAGAAAAGTATGTATTGTAATGCGGGAAGGTTTCCTTTGCTTGCTTTCAGCACTGTTAACACCATGTCCTTGCCGTGCTCTGATTAATTGCCCTGCTTTTATCGTGATTAGCACATTTGCCATNTTTTTTTAAGAACAAACTGTATGCAGAGATAGTGGAACTGCTTATGCACCCAATACTCAATTCCACCTGGCTCTAGAGGAGAAAACCCTTATCGGACAAATTGGATATCACTTTTCCTGCTTCTGAAATGCTCAAGAGGAAGCCGGGATGCAGGAGAGAGGGAGGGGGAGCTGGTTTTCTTACAGGTCTTTGCATCAGTACTTATCACTGCTCTCTTACAATGGAGAGAGCAGGCACAACTGTCATCCAGAAATGTCATTTGAAAAACAGGCAAAAAACCCAAACATCCTCCTCTGGTTTTTGTGTTGGAATGAATTCCGTGTCTTGACTGAGATAATCCTGCTGTGATTTGAAAGTCTCAATCCATGATGTCAGGTCCCAGCCCCCGTATTAGGCAGCAGCTCAGCACACATATGCTTTCTTTTACTTTATTGCGTCCTTCCAGTACCTAAAGGGGTCATACAGGAGAGCCGGGGAAGGACTTTTTACTAGGGCATGTAGCAATAGGACGAGGGGGAATGGCTTCAAACTGGAAGAGGGCAGGTTTAGATTGAACACTTGGAAGACGTTTTTCACTGTAAGGGTGGTAAGGCACTGGAACAGGTTGCCCAGAGAGGTTGTTGAGGCCCCATCCCTGGAGGTGTTCAAGGCCAGGCTGGACGTGGCCTTGGGCAGCCTGGTCTGGTGGGAGGTGTCCCTGCCTATGGCAGGGGGGTTTGGAACTCGATGATCTTCAAGGTCCTTTCCAACCTAAACCATTCTATGATTCTATGATTTATGGACCATCTCACCTGGTGCTGCTTCGCTATGGCGCTCCTGTGATTTTTGTCACTGTCACTAGTGACCTAATTCTTCTTTCAGTCAAAATGACTGGGGAATGCATAGGATACTGTGGTTTACTGAAGTTAGATATCTTTTCAGATTTCAGGGATAAACAGATGCGTGCATGTACACTGGGAGCCCACTCTGGATTTCATGAGGAGCCCCTTTGTCGTCAAGTAACCCAATCTGCTTGCAGACTGCAAAGTTTAAACTTCAATTTAGAAATAATACCAGTGAAGGGAACTCCTTTGTGGAAAATTACCCATTCTTCTATCATGTGTAGCAAAACTCATATTTACACTGCCTAGCATTCAAATGTCTATTTATAGCAGCTGGTTTACGTGGGCAGGGGAAGACGACTGCAGCACATCTACTCTGAGGACATTGTTGTCTCTTGCTGTCTACTAGTTTCTTTCTTTCTCTGCTAAAACTCAAGCTCTGTAGGGACAAATCAGTCTCTGAGCACTGTGCACAAAAGAAGAATAGACTTTCAATGCCAGAACAGCAATTACAGTTTAGGTCTAATAATTTTGATTTCCAGAGAATTAATGTAAATATGTTGAAACAGCCTGTAAAGTATAGTATAGATGACATAGCACAAGTATTTAAAAAATGTCCCAAAGTAGCTGGTACATAGGTGGCTGGATTTTTACAATTGTTGCTTGGTAAAAGTTGTTAAGACTTGAGCTCATTGCAACAGGGACAGCTGATGCTCTCTCTGACACTTAGAGATGGCTGACGTGGTTTTTACCAGGTAAGCCAGACCAAAGGATTTTCTGGGTTAAACAAACCAGAGTTGTACTCTGCTCGTTACTACCAAACGTCACTTTTTTTTTTTTCCTCATTTTGGTACATGCCACCATTATTATCTTCTAGATTCAGGTATGTTAATCCTTTAGCTTTCTCCAAAAACAGTAGCCAACCATTACTGGTGGATTTGCAGTGTGCACATGGAAACTTGTGTGAGATGCTTCTGTTCTTCTTTTCTCATGGTCAGAGTCAGAGTCTGGCTCTGAGCTCGGGTTCCTAGAGATGGATTTCTGTATTACTTGGTCCTCTTTAGATAAAACTTGCATTTAGATATACTGTGATTTAGTAAAGGCTCTCCAGAAAAATCTAACTTTTCCTCTGTAATATTTCTCTCTTTTGCTCTAATTTCTCTTTTAAACAGCAGCATGCAATTCTCTGGCATTAATCTGTGGACCTTATACTGCAGAAGAGGACAAATAAGTGACTGCTCACAAATAAGTGCAGTTATCCAGATACCATCAAGGCTAATTTATCTAACTTGCAGGTAAGACCAAGGAAAGGTTAGATCATAAGTTAGAATGGCTTCTCTTTTATACAAGTGGAAAAAAATATTTAATCATAGTACACTTCTGCTCTGTGGGTTGTAGCATTCTCAGTGCTCTGGGTTAAAATAGCGTTATTGCTTGCTTTTGTACAACAGCAGCATCCTCGGCTTTAGTTTTGGAGAGGAAATGTCTCCATCACTGCCGATGCTGAGATAGTACACACAGCATAAGTCTAAGACTAATAGCCCAGAGGCAGCGTGACTGTAGAGAAACAACATGCCGAAGCAGAGGAGGAAAGGTTGCACGGAAGAGCCAAAGTGCTAATGTTTCTATGATTAATAATCACCTACTGCCCGTTCCACTTTACCAAATGCTACTGAAAATAATGATGTACCTTCAGCATAATGAATTTCCCCCAGCTCATCTGAAAATCTCTTTATCTGGGTGTTTTGGCTTTCCTCCACTTTGGCTGAGCGGAACTGTTTCGTCATTGTGAAACCACTTGAGAATTTGAGTTGAACAGGACGAAAGGAAAAAACAAAAATCTGAAAGAGCAAATGGCAGCTCAGTTTGAAAGAGGCTTCATGTAAGCAGAGAGGCCCAGGCTGGCAAAAGCTAAAATGCTGCGGGGTCTTAAGTTTCTTTGTACAATCTGGATGACCATTTTTTCAGAAATACGTCTGTTCTTTTATAAAGGAGGGATCTATAAAAATGTTGGGGGTTTTCTCCTTACCAAATCTGGCCTCAAAATCTTAATCACTGGCTTTACATTTTCTTTTAAAAACTTTGTATACAGCCACAGTTTATATAATACAGAAATATATTAAAACCCAACCCCATACTAAGATGAGTCAAGGTTTCAGGTTAACTCTAGTGGTCTGGAAACTTGTGATTCTAGCCAAAAGTCCATCTTCGCCTCACTCTATTCTGCTCAAGCACCTGGCTTGTTTGGTTTTGCACTGCCATTGCTCTTGCCTTTGTTTCTGAGGGATGTAAGGGAGAGGTCATATGCTTTCACACAGGTCGTACGCTCTCACACTGTGCCTGGCCAAGCTCTGGTGGGCACTGGGGGCTGACTGATGGTGGGCTGCCTGGCTGGCAGCTTTGATACACACACATATACCCCGACAAATTTTCCCCTCGATCACAAAGATGGTGTATGAATGCGTGCAGTAGAACCAGAGTTTCAATACTCCCGTGTGTTTCTGTAAATCTTTTCCTGGAAACAGTAGGTCTATGTTCCTGAATCTGCGTGTTTTTCTACACTTTACTTGTCGAATTAATTGAATTCAAGCCAGTATCAAATACTGGATTTATATTCACTACAAGTTTAATATTATCCTGGAGATTTAGAATGAGGATGCTGTTATATTACATTATGTTACATTTCATTAGGCTTTAAAAGGCCCTGCTGGAGAGCAGAGGCTCCTTGTGATATGCTATGTATGCGTGGCGAGGAAGCTGTATATTAAAATAAAAAAAAATAAGAATCTAAAATCTAATCTAACTACATAAAGGGTGAGGGTGACCCAGACACAGAGAAGGAAAGTGAGTAAAAATCCATCAGCAAAACTGGGATGAAAACCTGGGACCTTGTTTGCCAGTGTCCCTTTCCATCAGTAACTTTGTTTGTCCTGTACTACCTTGGCCACTTACCAGCTGAACTGAAGAGACTTTGGGCTTTATTTGTGATTTCTTCAACCAGTTCACGCTGGCAACATGCTTGAGGTTTTTTGCAAATATGCAAATACCAACCTTACTGGAAAGTTAAGGATGGAATGATGTTTTTTTTTTAAAGAGTCATCAGATGGTGGGCATCAAATTGCTTTCAAATACTAATGGAAGTATATCCTAAACAAATCATAGCCAAAAAGAATGAAAACCAGAGAAGGCATTCTTGTATTTTTTCAAGGAAAGACTGGCACTAATAAAAATTCACCCCCTGAAATTTTCTGTTTTCTTTCAGATGATTCAGATTTAGAGTGAAGGAAGTTTCTGAGTTCTGGTGAGGATAACTAAGCAGAAAGACCTTATCACGTCTCTTGTAACTGACAGAGATTTTTGCACAGCTAGAACATAACATCAGATACACTTGGGGCTTAAGAATTGTCACATGCTTTCTTGCATCATATCCAAAAAGTATTGGATAAGCTCTATTATGGAACATGGTGAAAATTGTACACATGGCAAAAAGAGCCTTTGTTCATTTTGAAGTTGTTAGTTATAAATGAATGCAACAATGAAACAGGGATAGTGCCTCTAAAAACTGCCCCAGTTTTATATGTACTGAAGTATTCAAGAAGACACAGTATAGTAGGCTTAAATATTAATAATTAGCTTCACCATAAAATATATTTTCTAAAACTGTCCGTTCTGCTTATCCCAAGTGTCTATTTTAAATTGTGTACTATCAATGTATTTTTCACTCAGGTTTTACTTTTAGAAGTTGCTACCAGATTTGTGGTGTTGAGATCTGCAAATCTTTATAACAATATCTATAAATACCTGGTGGTATTTATATACTATATATATATATATATAGTATAACAAATAATGTGGTTCTTCTGGGTAATGTTCTTATCTAGAAAGATATGTAGGGAGTATTACTCACCATGCAGTTAGGACGTGTAGCTCAGTTGCAAACAAAATGCAGGTAAAGAGATCATCAGACAACAAAAAACCATGTTACAACTGGACCTGAAGATGAATCACCCTGTCTTCCAAAGGATTAGTTTTAGCATACATGAAGAGGAAACAAAGAAAATGGGAAAAGGAAAAAAGAAAAGGCAATACAGAAGTACCAATGTAAATATAAAAGGACTAGGAATCTTACAAGTTTGTAAGCTCACGTATTTGGCCTGCCTTATACCCTACTCAAAAAAATATATATTCTTCTGATATGAAAAATCCTGCGTTATTCAGGTACCTCTGTATTTTAATACATACTACAGATTGGAGGCCTCGGGGCACACAATAAATCAGGTTTGTAGTCTGGTAGTTCTTGCAAAACCTCGCTTCAAAATCAATTTTCCTGTGTGTAAATGGATGTGATTTGGTAGCTTGCATCTGTTTCCCATGGAAAAATCTTTTTATAATAGAATACCTAACAAAGCTTTATTTCCTTGATGAGAACATACTCAAAACTAGACAAGCGTTTTATACAGTTTTAAGGCAGCAATGAATTGGAGAACCTATAGAAAACAATTCCTTAAATATTTGAACTAGTTTTGCAATAAATGGTTGTTCAAAAGGTTTGTCATGACATTGAGGTTTTTTGTGGCTGAATACTCAGATGGGCGCACGGGTTGCACACATCCTTTTCATGGCCTTGGTGTCCCCAGGGCAAAAAGGGAAAGCTTTGCGACATATTCAACACTTCTCAGCAAAAGAAGGAATTGAATCCCAGCCTCCTTTGGTACGGAGGAGCCAACTAATGACGGAGCTGCTGGGTATCTCCTCCTTTACTGGGTTTTCTATTGTGTTCAATCTGGCAGAGAGACTTTGAGAGTATTTACTTCATTCAGCCCTACATGTGAGGGAGGGAGAGCAATAGCAACCTGCAGTTTGTGGTGGGAATTATGGATAAGCTTTGCTGTGTTGCTGTTGGTGAGTGATGTGATTTGGGCAGCTCTCAGTGTGTAAAGGGACCTTCCTGACAGCGAACAAGGTGGCTCTCAACCCTTCTATGGTGGCTGAACAGAGACATTTAGACTGATATTACAACAGTAAAGACTTAACTACTGACTACGGCGGTATTTAAGCACCTGAGATAATTAGCAGACTCTCTCAAAGCTCATTATGAGTAAATCGGGTTACCTTCACCATGGATGAGGCTCAAGATTCAGTACTAGGACCAGGAACTCTCCTACAAACCCGAACACCACAACAGGCAGAGTCACTCTGGGGGTGCATGGTCCCCTGGGTCAGAGAGCCACCAAGCCTGGGGTGAATCCAAAAAACTGAAAAGTTCTCATAAGTGGAAAAGAGACATGGGGAAAGCAGGCTTGTGCTGCCTGTTAGGAAGTTGCTTACGAGCTGTAGTGGAGAAGTTAGAAGACGAGATACATAAGAACGATATACTAGAAAGAGAAAAAGAAAGAGTTATAAAAGATAACATGATGTATAAAACGCAATATACACAGCTAGAAAGTCGAAACAGGTTCTTAGAATCACAATTGCAGTTTCAGACCACAGCCAGTTCCCACATGTGTAGGGATCATTTACTATGGTCCATTCAAACAGACCCTGTTAAGGTGTTGGCTGCTATGTATACAGAGGACAGTGAATGGTCAGGAATTGTCTGGCTTGATCCCAATTCTCCCGATCCTCTTCATGGTGATGATTCAGGTGATCCAGGACATCAGGAGGCCACTGTGATGGCCACATGCCTGGACCACCCCGGGAGGCCCCACAGACTCGACTGCACCACTTCTGCTCTCATGCTTGGTGTAAAGGCAATCGCTACCTTTAGGGTTAGGAAGGAAATTTCCCCAGGTCACAGTGGCTGGGACAAGGCAGATTTTTTCACCACATTTTGCAGCACAGAGCACCAACTGCCTGCCACCATCACCTGGGTCCATCTTCTTCAAGTCATCTCTCATGTAGATGGGCTTCTCGTGCCCTGCTCCCATCTCGCCTCTCCATACCTCCCACATCTGCCTGGGAAGAGATTTCTTTTTTTAGATTGTATTTTTATCTCAAAAAAATAGTATTCAATTTGATTTGAACTGTATCAGTAATGAGTTTTTTCATTCTAAGAGGTTTGCACTGTCAATATGTGTCAGAGTTGAGACGTAAGAATGTGGCTGGTAGTGCCAAAACGTCATATGTCATTGCAAGCATTACCATCAGGGGTGGGCGAAGCTGCGTAAGCTTTCCCTCAGTTATGGGAAGAGTTACCATGAATGTCAGGAGAGTTAATTTCTTGCCCTCTGATGCCAGAGGAGAAGGATGGGAGCAACACAAACCCATGTCCCTTAGGAGAGCCTCTGTGGTCTCACTGCAGGTAGGGATGGAGCTGAGCCCAAGGTTAGGAGGCTGGGTGTCAAGCAGGGCTGTCTGCTAGGTTCATCAGGGTCCACCTCATTCAGCCCTTTTCCTGGCAATCAGGAGGCTTCAAACAATGGGAGAATTCACGTCCTCCCACGGGTCACCGGCAGAGGCTTGTTCCTGCTTTCTTACACATTTTCCTTTCAATAAAGGAGTGGAAGATACATCAAGTTTTCCATTTTGGACAGCAGGAGGATGTCTTTTAAAGGAAGCAATTCTGTACTTGAGAACAACACCCTGCATGCAGCAATGCCTTTTGCTCTTGCCAGGATTATCTCCACAGGATAAAATTTCCCTTGAATTTGAGAAGGGAAATGGTCAGTGAGCAGCAAAAGATCCTAGTGGAATGACTATGCTGAATACACAGAGCTGTCTCTGTCTGACGACTGGCAGCTCTGCACACTTAGGCATTTTTGAGCCTCAAAGCTGGCACGCCAGCAAGGCATTGGGAAGGAGAAAGAAAACATAACAGGATTAGCAGGACAATGTTGGGGACAGACACTGTGCATGCAGTGCTTGCTTAGATATGATGCCAGACCTACATTCCCACCTTACACCGAACATAGGGTTCATCCTATGCTGGACACTGGCTGTTGCTTTCCCCACCCAGAAGTGAAGGAAAGGGAGGGCAGCATCCGAGACCCCCCAGCACAGGTGCTCAGGAAATGGTTGTGACACTTTGCAAGAGGCTTCAAAGAGAATCATAGAACCATAGAATGGTTTAGGTTGGAATGGACCTTGAAGATCATCGAGTTCCAACCCCCCTGCCATAGGCAGGGACACCTCCCACTACACCAGGTTGCCCAAGGCCACGTCCAGCCTGGCCTTGAACACCTCCAGGGATGGGGACTCAACAACCTCTCTGGGCAACCTGTTCCAGTGCCTCACCACCCTCAAAGTGAAAAACTTCTTCCTAATGTTCAATCTAAACCTGCCCTCTTCCAGTTTGAAGCCATTCCCCCTTGTCCTATCACTACCTTCCCTAGTAAAAAGTCCTTCCCTAGCTCTCCTGTAGGCCCCCTTCAGGTACAGGAAGGCCGCAATAAGATCTCCCCGGAGCCTTCTCTACTCCAGGCTGAACAGCCCCAACTCTCTCTGCCTCTCCTCATAGGAGAGGTGCTCCAGCCCTCGGATCATCCTCGTGGCCCTCCTCTGGACACGCTCCAACAGGTCCATGTTCTTCTTATGTTGGGGACTCCAGAGCTGGATGCAGTACTCCAGGTGGGGTCTCACAAGAGTGGAGTAGAGGGGCAGAATCACCTCCCTCGCCCTGCTGGCCACACTTCTTTTGATGCAGCCCAGGATACGGTTGGCCTTCTGGGCTGCGATGGCACATTGCTGGCTCATGTTGAGCTTCTCATCAATCAGCATACCCAGGTCCTTCTCCTCAGTGCTGCTCTCCAGCCATTCCCCGCCCAGCCTGTATTTGTGCTTGGGATTGCCCCGACCCAGATGTAGGACCTTGCACTTGGCCTTGTTGAACTGCATGAGGTTGGCTTGGGCCCACCTCTCCAACCTGTCCAGGTCCCTCTGGATGGCATTGTGTCTACGATGCCTCCAGCGTGTCTACCTCACCGAACAGCTTGGTATCATCGGCAAACTTGCTGAGGGTGCACTCGACCCTGCTGTCCATGTCGCCGACAAAGATGTTGAACTGTACAGGTCCCATACCAACCAGAACAGCTGACCAATGCCGTTTCTCTGCCTGTTTCTGCTCAGGACTTATCCCAATCTACCTCAGCCTTGTCTGAAGTGGCTTCTGCTAGGATTACTTCATCTCTCTCCTGCCGTCCCCCTACCTCTGCCTGCCCAGATGTGGCCTCTCCTTCTCTGCATGTCGACTCGCTTCTAGGTGGTAGTTTTGGAAGTGCTGTCTGTGTTTCCTGGAAGGCTGCACTAGAAGAAGTGACACTTTTTCCCCTCCTGTTGGAGAAAGCCAGCCAAAATGCAGACTCTGCCAGTCACTGTGCCCCAGGGCAGGGCAGCCAGGTGTGAGGAGGGTCCCAGGCGCCGGGGGACCCGGTCTGTGCATGAAGGGAGCAAGGGAATATTTGGGCATCCTCAGGCTTGGAGTCACTAAGAAGGTAAGAAAGCAGTCGGTCCACTGCCAGGGAGCTCAGTTTGTTCTTCCTGGCAGGGCATGCCTGGATCCAGCTGGTGGTGCAATCAGATCCAGCAATGTCCCAAGGTCTGGGCTTTACATGCAGTCCCTCTCCTGAGGACCATCATCCTCACAGGCGGGTTTTTGAGTTCACAGAGTGCAACAGTAAAAGGATGCGGCATTCCAGCCATCACAGCTCCGTCTTGCTGCTACTTAAAGGAATGAAAAGCCAGGACAGGGGAGCGAACAACTTAAATCTCCAAGAAATCTGGTTACAATTAACTCGCCCTTTTTCTTCTAGCAGGGGCTACTGCATTTTTCCACCCATGGGACGAGATGAACAAGGTGCATTGATGGGAAGAGAAAGGCAGAATGGGGAGACTTAGCAAAAGGACAGAGGCCTGTTCAGCTGAATGTGCAACAGGTGGGTATGTTTTCTGTGCACATAACAGGACAGCTGCTGGGCACTGATGGTTTTCATAGGGCATGATGTGTCTCAGCTCTTGAGGTTGCTGTGGTATGAGCAGAGTCCGTGTCAGCCGGGGAAACAAGGGCAAACACTGACATGCAGCTCCTTGGCTACAGCATTTAGCCCATCGGGGTGACGCTTGGGAAGAGACTGTCTGACCTCTTCCACCAACAGGGTGAAGGCACAAGAGCTGAGTGCTAGTTTGACCTCAATGATGAGTCTAAAGCTGTCCTACCACGCAAAGCAAACACCTTTCAGCGTGTGAGGCATGGCGTGTCTGGGGCTGTTCTTGAGCGATGGGTTAGAAACTGTCACAAAAAACATGAGAATTTGGGAAGAGGACAGGAAAACTAACTTATCCTTATGAATGACTGGAAAGGGTGGATTGGTCATTAGGGGTTGTTACTTTTTTAAAAAAGTGTTTTAATTAATAAACAACATGCTCACTGATTTCCACTGGAGTAAATAAGTGTTTTATTAAGTATGTAAGACACAAATTAATGTCCTATGAAGGTGATAAACACTTGATGTGACGATAAATGTTGAACAGGTCTCTTAGAAACTCTTGTTTCATGGAAAAATGCCAAATTGTCATTAGCAGCAAACTGGGATACAGATAAATTACCTTAATGTCCGTGTGTGAGTGATAGCCCAGAATTGTTTAGTGGGAATGAACAAATACCAGTGTGCGCTGAATGTGAGACACTAGCTTGAAATGTGTTGCTAATATCTGCCCGTGTACAGAAAAGTTTCCATTTCAGAGTGTAAAAGCTTATATAGATTCTTTTTGAAAGTTCATTAATACAAGCTGAATCTGCATGGGATGAGAAACAGCAAAGTCTAACAAGAAGCACCACCCAGAAGGAGCTGGTCTGTGCCTGGATGATAGATATCCTTGTCTTGTTAGATCAGTAGATCAGGGACCTACTGCATGGTTTGAGAAGCTCTGTCTGAGGGGACAAAACACATTCTGTTAAAATTATTTGGGCCTTTTCTGGATTTAATTGCTTTCTTTATAAGAGAGAGTGAAAGAGTTATATTCAGGGATGTTCGCTGACATGAGAAATGCAGCTGCCACTGGATTTCTGTCCCTACACCAGACTCCAGCTGCTATTCGTTTTGAATGGTTGCATTAGAAAAAGCAAAGCCACCTATGCCCATGCACCTACGGCAGGAGGAGTTCGTGTGTTTGTGACCGATGGTAAAACTGTTTTTCATCTTCAGGTTGTTGTGCGGTGTGTGTGGGTTGTGGTGGGCCGGAGGGAGGACAGCCGCCCGTTTGCCAAGCCCCGAGCGCAGGCCCCGGCGCTGAGCTGCACTGGGGGGAAGGAAGGGGATGCCTGGCAAGGGGCGTCTGAAGCGGAGCAGAAAGGCAAAGAGGGCCTGAGAGCTGCTGCAGGCGAGGATGCGCCAGAGGCCCCTGCCTGCAGCAGAGAGCAGAGCCAAAGGCAGTCCCAGCAGTGACAGAGCTGGCTGAGGTTTCCCAAGGAGCGGGTGGGTTCCCGGGCAGCTGGGTGAAGTCTTGCTGCAAGGGGACATGGCTCACATTCACTTTGTCTCCTACGGTGGAGTTCAGTTTTCCCCTCGTTAAAGGCTTGGCTGCTCCAGTTCAATATTTCGAATTCTAGCAAAACTGGGGTGAAGAGCATGTGGTGACTTTGATATGATCCCTTAGAAAAAAAAAAACAAGTTCCTTGGTTTTGGCCACTTTTTTTCGCCCAGTTTCAAAACTAGTAGAGCAAAAGCTGCAATCAGGGGAGGGAAGACGTACTCTTTCCTCAAGAATTAGTGGTGGTCAGGCCCAGAAAATGGGACCTGTGGACTAATTATTCAACATAATTTTTCCTTTCACAAGTTTGGCTGTTCCCCTGCCAGCCTCATGTGTAGGACAAAGCGAGGTTTTGGGCCAGGAAGGAGCTGTGGAAGCTGGTGGAAGTTTGGGTCACCAAGCCACCACTGTCCAAGCCCCTTTCATTCACCTTAACTCTTATCCTGTGGTGACCTCGACAGCATTTCTGCCCTCTGCTGATCCTGAATTCTGGCACTTGGAAGGACTTGCCAGCATGGACCTGGTTCAAGACTATGTGCTCAGGCTGGTGTTAAAACAAAGTTCTGTGGTTGGCTCCAGCCAGCTGCTTCATGCTGAAAATGTCATTTTATGAGGCTTTTACAAATTTTCCACCAGCTGGTATGTCTTTTATCCTTCAGAGGACAGCCCCTCAAGCCCACTGCTAAGGTTTTCTGAACTAAGGGAGCAAATGGTGACAAGGCAGGGTCAAATTCAGCTGGAGTTAGTACACGTGGAGACTCCAGGGGAAAGGATAGTTTTGGTCTGTCAGGCAAGAGCTCGTTAAGCGTAAGGATGATCACGGGTTTCCACATGGCTGCAGGATAGCTGACTGGCCACAGCAGGAGAAAATTATGCTACTGATTGCTATTTTTCTGTGATCTGCGGGTGATCTTTGAAAGGTGTTTATGCTTCTCAGGGGCCCGTCTCCTGGTGTTTCCTTTTTATTTTTTGCCATGCGACTGGTTTTAATGTATACATCACCTTTAATTCAGACTGGTTGCACTCTGCAGTGCATTATAAATATCTCTTCTTAAATCCAGGAGAAATGTCAGCATCTGCCTGACAAATTTCTGAATGTAGAGAGATCTGAAACCTCATTTCTGATTTTAATAGAATGAAATACAAGTATTACCAGTTTTTAAAGGTTTCTCTGGTGTCCTCTCTCTGCTCTGAAGGCTGCTTTATCTCCTCTTACACAACAGCTAAGAGGTGATTCTAGGAACTGGTAACTCGCTAAGTTTTTTTTAAATTGTTATGAGGTTTATGAAAATGAATTCTTTTATGTAAGGCAAACAAGAAAGATGAAATGTTTTAAAGAGCATCTTCATTTCTCTTCAGAAAACCTTCTAACAGTTCTTATTTTTCAAGAATCAGAAAATGTTCATGTTTTGTAGTACATAATTACTGGAGTCATAGATCTGACAGATAGTAACAAACTATTTTCAAATTTAGTCCACTAGAAATCTTCAGTTCTCTTTAAAAGACCAGTTAAGGTTTCAGAGGGAGAAGTATGTTGCTCAGTATAGCAGCCCCTGCTTGTATTGTACTGCGTCCAGCTCTGGAGTCCCCAACATAAGAAGGACATGGACCTGCTGGAGCGTGTCCAGAGGAGGGCCACGAGGATGATCCGAGGGCTGGAGCACCTCTGCTATGAGGAGAGGCTGAAAGAGTTGGGGCTGTTCAGCCTGGAGAAGAGAAGGCTCCGGGGAGATCTTATTGCGGCCTTCCAGTACCTAAAGGGGGCCTACAGGAGAGCTGGGGAAGGACTTTTTACTAGGGAAGGTAGTGATAGGATGAGGGGGAATGGCTTCAAACTGGGAGAGGGCAGGTTTAGATTAAACATTAGGAAGAAGTTTTTCACTTTGAGGGTGGTAAGGCACTGGAACAGGTTGCCCAGAGAGGTTGTTGAGGCCCCATCCCTGGAGGTGTTCAAGGCCAGGCTGGATGTGGCCTTGGGCAACCTGGTCTAGTGGGAGGTGTCCCTGCCTATGGCAGGGGGATTGGAACTCGATGATCTTCCAGGTCCTTTCCAACCTAAACCATTCTATGATTCTATGATTCTATTGTCCTGTGGTGCTGTGTGTAGATTTGAAGTAAATTTCAATATTAGTAATCATTCCTTGGATATGTCATTTACAGAATAATGATGCAATAATTTAAGATATTCTGTAGTTAAAAAACCCCAAAACATTATCAAACAACTAGTATGAAACGTCACCAACCAAATCACGTATATTCTTTCCTCAAAGTTTCTGAGTAGCTCCTGAGTAGGTAACAGCAGTTTTCTTTGCAGTCATGACGGGTTCAATGGTACCTTATGAACAGAGTAAAAAAATTCCTGCGAAAGTGTTGTGGCTTGGTCTGGAGTGTAATCAGACTGGCAGAGCTCAGTAAGCGTGCTGCCTATTTCATCACAACGCTGTTTGAATTGTTAAATTTGATTTACACAGCAGAGCAGGCTAATACTGATGATACGCAGTTTCAAGAGGAGAATATGTGAAAAGGTTTGCTTTAAATAATACATGACTTGTTTTAACAATAAGTTGAATTTTAAATATAATGCCAAAGGAAAGAAATGAGAATCCAGGGAGCTATTCTGTAGAGCTCCCATCAGATTATCCTTCTGTGGTCAAGAAACCGTTTATCTTGCATAATTGTTTCTACATTTTTAAAGAAAAAACAGGCTTTCTATTGGTTTTCTTTTTGATATTCAACAGGGTTCTTGAGCGTGTCCAGTCCAGGCACCTCTGCTGAGTTTGACTCCCTAAACTATATGCCTCTAATAGTAATCTAATTGTTATAAAACTGGGTTTCTTTTTACTTTAAACATTTTAAAACTGTGTATGTACAGCAGTGACTGGAAACGACTTTGTCCTTGAGAGTCTTAGAAGACTGTGTTTCAACACTTACAGTTTTTGGCCAGTGATCTTTAGTTTAAGCAGCAAACACTGCCGTCCTTGAATGAGCAGAATCTGATTCCTCCTTGCTTTCAAGTTGATGCAAATTCGTTGGTCATTTAAAGCAGAATTCTTGCTGTTTCTCCTGCATTCCAACAAGGGAGGTCCGAAGTTACCCTTACACTGCCTGTAGCCCATCGTTTTACTGCCGGTGGGGATGAATGCAAGAAAAATGAAAAAAACCCCAACTTTCCAGAGGTGGTGGTGCAAACCCTTCAGTTTGTGCTCCACCTTGAATCTCTCCCACTTGCAGTTTTAATATTAAAACAGGGTGGTGACTGAAATACAGGTTTTACATGAGGTCTGATTTCCAGTTTTGTTACTCTGTCTGGAACTTCAGGCAAGACCTCACCTCATATCGTGATCTGGTTCTGTGGTTGGGTCAACAGTGATTTTTTGGTGTCCATTAAATACATGCTTTTTACATAACTTGATTAATCCCAAACAAGTTTAAAGCTGTTCAGAGGAGACATTGAATTCTTCAGAAGAGGGGATGTATGCATTTTGGGCACATAGAGATGAGCATAGAGAGGGAAGGGTATTAATTCCAATCTTCTGCCACCACTAGTAATAACATCTTAATCACTTTCATAAAGTCATCAAACTCCCTCTGAAACAGGTTAGATGTTTTGTTGTCGCTGTTTTTATTGGGAGGCTCTTCCAGTAATTCACTGTGGCGCGCTCAGGAAAGACAAGCAGGAAAGACAGGCAGGGAAGAAGCAGAGGAGGGGATGCTCTCAGTTTGAAGAAGCAGCTGGGATGTATGGAGCGCTCCTGTGAGATAGACAAGGGTCTGGTGAGAACTCATGTGTCAGATCCAAGGGGAGGCCAGGGAGGGCAGCAGTGTGCAGGCCACATGTTAGTGACCACAAGTGAGGGAGGGGACAAAACCTTCCTCAAACCCCTCAAGGAGGTCTGGGGAAGGCAGAGCCTGCTGCTTCTGGAGGCCATGAACCTCCCTGTCACCTGCTTGGAAGGGCTGCACGACGGGACACATGCAGCACTGGAGATTTCTGGAGGGTGTACTGGTTGGGCCAGCCCAGGGGATCACACTGATGCATCTGCTGTCCCTGCCAAGGGGACAGTGGGGGACAGTGGGGGAGGTGGTGACCCATGGTAGCATTGGCCATGGTGATTGTGAGAAAGCGGGGATGAAGATCCTGGGGGGAGGGTGGGAGGAGAGTCGCAGAGCCCAAACAGGGGGCACCAAGTGAGTAGCCTGTGGCTTGTCCAGGGAGCGGACAACTGGGATCATAGGGGAGCAGCTCTGAAGGGTGAAGGAGATGAGGGGAATTGCCAGGTCTGGATGGACCGTGTTCTCCAGATACGAGAATGGACCATCTTCATATCCAGGTAAACAAGCAGGCACATCAGGATCCTGGCTTGGCTAAGCCGAGAACTCCTGGCACAGCTCCACTGCAAAACAGCCATGTACAGGAGATGGAAGCAAAGCCAGGATTCAAAGGAGTGCTTTAGAAATGTCACCCAGACATGCAGGGGTGGGCTTAGGAAAGCCAAAACTCAGCTTGAACTGTCAGTGACATCAAGGGCAAGACAAAGAGCTACAGCATCTACATGAGCAGTAAAAGGCCAAATGTAAAAGCCCCCAGGGAAATGTGGATTTGCTGCTTAGTGGGGTTAGTAATTTTGTGGCACTGGACACAGAGAAGGCCAATGCCCCTAATTCCGCCTTTGTCTCCATCTTCACCACCCGGTTCTCACAGCCTCTGGTGCTTAGTGAAAGGGCTCAAGGAGGGTAAGAACAATGATCAGTAGGTAAAGACTGAGTCGGGAATTATATGTAAGAACTTGTGGAGATCAGGGAGGTCCCTGGCAACTGCAGAGAGCAGCAAATGTCACACCCATCTTCAAGAAAATCCCAAAGGACAACCTAGGGACCTACAGGCTGGTTGGCTTCACTTTGGTCCCTGGGGAAATTATGGAGCAAGTTCTCCTGGAGCCCATTTCTGGGCACATGCAGGAAGAGGAATATTGTTGGGAACAGTGAGCCTGATTTTACTGAACGTGAATCATACCTGACCCACCTGATTGCCTTCTGTGTTCAAAGGACTGCATTTGTGGTCGAGGGGAGAGCAGTGGATGTCATTTACCTCAATCCCAGCAAGGCTTTCCACACCATCTGCCACAATGGTCTTCTTTCAAAGCCAGGACAATCAATGGTTGGACAATTTGATTGCAAAAAAGCTGGTTGGATAGTTGGGTCAAGAAGGTGGTGGTTAATAGGACCTACACTGCCTGTAGACCAGTAACAAGTGGAGTAATGCAAGGGTCTCTGCTGGGCTCTGTCCTATTTGACATCTTTATCAGTGACATGGAGGAGGTGACAGACAGTTTTGGTCTCAAGTTTGCAGATGGTGCCAGACTGCAGCGACACACAGCTGAGTCAGGGCTACCATCCAGAGGGACCTAGCCAGGCTGGAGGAATAGACCAGCAGGAACCTCATTAAATTCATCAAGAACATGTAACAAGTGCTGTCACTTGGCAGTTAGCACCGCACCAGTGCAAGGACACAGGCTGGTCCATGCCTGTCTTGGAGCAGCTCTGCGGGAAGGGACCTGGGGACCTTTGCAGACATAGAATGAGCATTAGCCAGCAGTGTGTCCTGGCTGCAGGGACAGCCAACAGTGTCCTGGGCAACCCAGTGCAGGAAAGACATGGAGTGACTGGAGCACGTTCATCAGAAGGCCCCCAAGCTGGCTGAGGGCCAGAGCACTTGCCCTGAGAGGGGACGCTGAGGGATGAATTCTTGCTCAGCCTGGAGAAGAGATGCCTTCAGTGGAGGTCTAACAGTGGCCTGCCAGCACCTGTGACAGGTTATCAAGAAGACAGAGCCACAGTGGGACATTATGGGAGGATGAGAGACAACAGGCGTAAGTTGGAACAAGAGAAGAAGTAGGATAGAAGGAAATACTTTTTCACTCTGGGGACAGCCAAGAACTGGAGCTGGTTGCCCAGAGAGGTTGTACAATTTCCATCCTTGGAGAATTTTTAAGACCTGACTGCTTAAAGCCCTGAGCAACTTCTTCTGATCTCGGAGCTGACCCTGGAGCTTGGTCTAGATGTCCTTCCACAGGCCCTTCTAAATTGAATTGCTGTCTGTGATTCATTGTATGAATATTTTAAAACTACCTTGAACTTACAGCTAAATTTATTTGTGATCTATTTGTGTCCTTGTGTTCTTTTGCTTCTTAGGCTTGTTCTTTGTCTGAAATAAATTTTATTCTGCAACGTATTAACCGAGAACAATAACATCCACTCAACTTTTGTTAAGCAGAACAAGCCACACTTTTCTAATTTCCTCATGTGAACCAGAGTCCCTACTCCTTTTTCATCCTAATATCCCCTCTCTGCACCTGTTCTGATTGGAATTCATCCATCTTGCATGTAGGTGATCACAGCACCGCAGTACTGCACAAATCCAAATACAAGGTCAATGAAGAAATATTCATACCCTGCACTAGGCACTCTTGCTACTGAAAACATTCTGCAGCACGATACAGCTATAGATACAATTTAATTTATTTTTTTTCACAACTGCACCCTGCCCATGCTAATTCTGTCACTGTTTATCATTTCCTGATCCTGCTTTATATATCTAGAAATACGTAAATGCAGACATATGCAAAATTATTGTGCCATAGAAATGATTAAGGCTTTTCTGATATTTGCCCTAAACAATTCTCTCACTACTAATTTTTTTTTCCCTCAGAAGCTGTTAAGTGTTCTAGGCCCAGGTGTCTTTCAAATATTTGTACACAGAAATTTTGTCCTCTTTTAAATTACATCTATTGATCTTTTCTGGTGAGTCATTTTTTTCCAGCACCCTAATTATCTGGACATGAATGAAAAAGATTTCTTTACAATGAAATGTTTTAATATAGTTCTCAATTTTATTTTTAGAATCCTGTAAAAAGACGCCTGAAATATTCTTTAAATCCCAGAGATCACGAGTACCTAAAAGGTGTGAGACATAACCTTTTAAGAGTATTCATCACAGAATGCCTTATTCTCCTTGTATTACAAGTGCTTTTGAGATGCTAACTCTGATTCCAACTTGGTCATGTGGAATGGTGGTCCTTCTGGGAAAGTGGGCTTTATTTAGGTAGTAATTAAGATCAAGAAATTCCCAGTGATACAGCACGTTTCCCCAATCTTAGTTTCTCTCATCTTCTGTTTCTCCACAAATTCCTCTTTTGGGAAATTGTTTAAAGCTAATCTGGAAGTGAATTCTCATAGTTTCTCAATGAGATTGCCAGTCACGTATTGGTAATTTACCATGCAGGAGATAAATTGGGGTTTTTTTTTGGGATAGCATTTTGTTGTTCATGGTTTATGTGCTGCTTTCACATTAATTGTTTAAAGAGCAGCAAGTCAGTTATAGATTTAGTAAGTGTAAATGTGAGCTTGTGAGACTGTGACACAGAATGCTGAGAGCTCTTAGCTCCAAGGCTTGAATTATTTCTGTCTCCTTTCCAAGTGTGGCTGCAGAAGCCTCCTGTGCCTCGTCCTGGCACGTGAGCTTCTTACAAAGGGGAGCCATGCACTGATTCCAGCACCAGATCCCTGAGAGGGAATTTTCCAGCCACAGCAGTCTAGCTACTTCTCAAAATAACTTTAAAATTTCTCAGCCATTGGTTACAACTTATTTTGAAACAGCAAAATGTTTAACTGTGTACTGGGTGGAGGTGCCCAGTGGGGGAGGTCAGGGCAGAAGCCGCAGAAGTGGCCTCTGTGAGGAGAGGCTGGGGCTGCCCCGTGCCGGATGCAGCTGGTCCCAAGCAGAGATTCCCCCGTGACTCTAGAGATATCCAGCTGGAGCAGGTATTTCCCTGTGGGCCCTGGAGAGACCATGGTGAAGGAGGTATCGTCTGCAGCTCGTGGAGACGACCATGCTGGAGTAGATATCCACACTGCAGACCTTGGAGGACCCCACATCACTGCAGGTGGACATGTCCTGAAGGACTACGGACCCTGGGAAGGCCCCAGGCTGGAGCAGGGAAAAGTGTGAAGAGGTGGGAGCAGCAGAGAGGAGTTGTTACGGACTGACCACAGCCCCCCGTTCCCCACCCCCTGCGCTGCTCAGGGGGTGGAGGTAGAGGAGTCGGGAGTGAAGGGATGAAGCCGAGCCTGGGGAGAAGTGGGGGTAGGTGGTTGGAAGGAAGGTGGTTTAGGTTTTGTCTTTTTTTCTCACCATCCAACTGTATCTTAATTGGTAATAAATTAAATTGATTTTCCCATGTTGTCTCTTTTTTGCTCATGACAGTAATTGGTAAGTGATGTCCTTGTCTTTGCCTCAGCCCATAAGCATTTTCATCTTATTTCTCCCCTTGTCCCGTTGAGGAGAGGGAGAGAGCAGCTGGGTGGCGATCTGACAGCCAGACAACATCAGCCCACCACAAACTGTTTCAAGTAAGCCAGAGTTCTCAGAGGCACTTCAGCCCTGCTTTTTCATGTTGATCTTCAAGAGCCTTAATTATTAACTTGGAAATTGTTTCCATTTCCATCTGATTGCATGATATTAGAATTTTTGCCACAAGACAAAAACACAGAAGCAAACTTCCCAGCATTGATTAGCTATCATGATAAAGATGAATATTGGCTTATTTTTAATATGATGATTCGTTACCTGGCAAAATTAAGGCTCTGCAGTATTTCTATTTTCAGTTTCCATTAGGATTTATTATTATTCCAGGACTTGTAATGTACATTTCTTCTTTTTTTTTTTTTTTTTTTTCAAAAAAATATGGCATGTCAATGTGCTATAGTTAGAATGGTGCTAGAAATTCAAAGGCTGCTAAATTCAGCACCGCTGCTTAGAAGGTAATGTCATTTCTGTGCACGGGCACAGACCCAGCACCCTGCAGATCTTAGAGACTCGAGAGGAAGTGCAAGACTTCCCCTGCCTGTGTCATACTTGTGTCTGACATCTTGCTCGTCCACGTGGGAGAGCTAAAAGAAGAGTTGGCATCGTCCCTCATGTTTTGTACAACACCCACTGGACTTCTGCTTAAAGGCAAAGGACAACATATCCTTCACTTACTTTCATATGCCTGAACTGAGCTACAAACAACAACAAAATAAAGACAGAAAAGGAAGAATACTTCACTTGTGTCAACATTCTTTTTCTTTTTGGAAGAAGGTTGTTCAGTTTAATCCTCATGAAAGTGGGAAAAATAACAGTAGTGGATTAAAGCCAGAGTTTAAGAAAATACATTTAAATATCTTTTTTTTTACTTAAAAATGAGTTTCCTCATAATAAACCTAAGAGTTAAACTATATTGTATACACCTCAGGTACAAATTGACAAAAGATCTAGTAAACCAGACTATATAAAAAGGAAGAGACTTTTTTTTTTTTTCCCAGAAAAATGTATTTGTGTTTTAGCTGATCGTATAAAAAAGCATTAAATTTTAAAAAAATTTGTATATATTTTTTCAAGTGTTAATGGTTTCACCATTTATTGTAACTACATTCCAAAGTCCTGTAACGTCAGGGCACATTATCCTCATCTGTGTAGCACAGTGAGCGTAATCTTTACACTGAGGTCACTCTCATCACTACTTCCCCAGAGCCGTTATCTTCTGATAAATCTTCCTGAGGTCTCATGCGGTTGAACAGATGCAACAATACATAGCCACACTGAAATCTTGGTGAGGTTAACTGTGTTGGATGAACTAAACTTCTGTTTCTAAATGCAGTCAGTGGTAACCACAATGTCCTTCCTGCTGAGGGTTCTCCTCGATTGCTCTCTTCTATGTCTGTGGCTTTATCGTAATTTAACACATCCCAGTGCAGATTCACAGCCCTCCAGCGCTTAAACACTCGATAAACAGATGCACCTTCATGTACTATCAGTCCTGAAATTAAGAAAAAAAAATAGTTTGTACAAAATGTCACTGGATACCACTTTGAGAGCAAACACAGATGTAACACATTGTAATGAATCTGGCAATTGCCAGAGCTTATTAAATTACTTGTAACTCTGATCATTCAAATAGTACATACGCAATATAACTGGTTATTCATGTGTTTTAAGATTGGGAGGCGGGAACATGTAGAGGAAATAAAATTGTTCTGAATGAAAGCTCAACATAACCATTACTGGAATAATCTGAGCATGCCTAACTAAATAAAGTATTTAGGTTTAAGTAAACCAATATAAAAGAACCTTACTGGCAGATTTGTAAATTGACTGTTTATGCTAGTGTTATCCTTGTTCATGGTAAGTACTATTTACTGAGATTTGTACTGGTGTAAGTAGACCTTTAAGTAAGTTAGACCTTCTGTAATGAACAGGATGGTCCTAAATTTGTTAAAGTGTTTTGTAGAATTCAGTACAGATACAAATGTAGTTCAGCTAAACTTAGTTCAACTTGGGAGCACAGAAGATTCATGAAAACCTGAAACAGCTGTAAGTATAATGACTTTCCTGTCTTGCTTCAGTAGAGCAAGAAGAAATTAAATGTTATTATTAATTATGATGAGCATGGCAAGGATGACAGGCTTTCTTCTTTCTCTTCAAAATTCAGTAGACAAAAGTTGAGAAACATCTTTTTTGTTGAGACCCAGGAAATCTTTTAAAAGGTACTTCAAAGAAAATACAGAGTATCTGGAGTCCTCAACAGACCAATCTGCTTATGAGCTTCCATGTACCTAATACTTATGCTTATTGTATGCATGCAAACAATTTATTTACTTAAATGAAACTCTTCACTTTTCATGTATACGTATAAGCGTATACGCATTTATACACACGCTCTTTATGTGTAAGTATTTCAAACATGGATTTACCGGGGAGACACATGGGGCTTCAGCCTTCTCATTAGGTTTTTCCTCCGTTCCTCAACCAGCCTGGTAACTGATATGTTTCTGAGCAATGTCACATGTTTCCTTTGACTCCCTGCTTTGGGACGAAAGCAATCTGCCTAGCCAAAAACATTTATAAATCTTTTGTCCAGTGCAATGCTTGCCTAAAATTTTCCTACATATGGCCACGTCTACAATAGGATCTGCAGTGTCACAGGCTATAGTCCTTTATCGTATAGCTATTGTATATCACCTGTTCCTTCAAAACAAAATTGTCGTTTAAGTGTCTGAGGCCTCTTAGCGTGGTTAAGTGATACCAGAAAGGAGACATTCAAAGAAAGATGACACAAGCAGAAAGGATGATAAAAACATTTATATGAACAGCAAACCTCAGATTCAAGTGCAATGATTTGCAGATAGCAATGCCTACTCTAACACATTTTTAAAGATCATTACACTGAAAGATAGAGAAACAACAAGATTGCTTGCAGAAGGACATGATAGCAAATGCAGCATCTGTCAGGCTTTCAAGTTGCCTAGAATTTTTTGAAGCATCTGATACAGCAAAACTAACACAATATAAACTTAATTAAATGTTAAATATTCTAAATGGATTTTGTATCAGCATAGCATTTTAATGGAAAATTTTCTTGATTGCAAGATGTCTATCTTAATCTTCTCAGATATATATAAAGCTACCTGTCCTAAAAATTTAGCAGCCATGTTAATACATAAATGCACCTTCAAGACTGGCTGTATTGTCTTAAAAAGAATAAATGTGTTTGATCATGTACAAAATGTACAAAACAAATAAGCCATGGTTTTATTGACGTGACAAAGATCCCCCCTTTTTTTTTCTGTTGGATTTCCTACAGAATGATAAGGGAGATGAGCATAATTTTCCCTCTACTTGTCACTGGATCATAGTATTCTTTGGCCCAATTTCCCCCAAGACTGTGATGAAGCAAAATTGAGAGTACCTATTTACCGCAATGTAAAGATTTTTAATATCTGCCTGCACTCCATTGGAACCTGAACAACATAAGGAAGCAGTTGAGAAGGGATCATTGAAGTACATGAGGTACATTTAAACTGTCAAAAGTATCCTTTCAAAATTATGACAGAAAAAGTCATAGGACACTTTTTAGGGAGCTCTTTTTTACTTTTTTTGAGTTTTCAGGATTTACTGAAATTATGTTTTCAAAGTTTTTTCAACAATAGCAAGGAACAGAACTTTTCTTTAAAATGGAAGCTGTTATTCACATATGCTCCAAAGGAGCTAATGAACAAAGGATCAAATATTGTAAGGCTTGAATAAAAGTTGTCAGATTTGGAGAAAAGGAGCAGTTCCATAATTCCTCCCATAAAAGTTTATTTCCCATCTGACAAAACTAGAGATTGAAAAAGGCGTATATAGAAGAGGCAAAAGAATTCCAATAGATCTTTTGTCTCTTTGAAAGACATTTTCCACAGAGCAGGGGAAAAAACCTCTCAGCACCAACAGTTCCAAGACCACAAACAAGGGGAAATCTCGGTAAGGTTTAAATGCTGGAGATTTTCCAGTTCCAGAGAAGTTTTGATGCTCAAAACATAAGTAGGTAGTCACTAAAGTGAAGCTGTCAGAAAATGTCAAAGAATCTCCTTTTTCTTAAGAGTTTCACAGCAATGAATGAGGATATGAGAGAGAAAACAAGGATAAATCCATGAGTAATACTGACTTATTCCAAATACCATGATTTCAACAGCACAGAGGACATAGTTGCACAGTCCTAGGGAAAAAAAATTACTTGTTTACCCAGATGATCCTTAGAGGAAGTGTTAGAATTCACTACTGTTAGCTGTTCTGGTATTCTGTCCAATTAATATCTACAAGGAACAGAGTTTTGGGACGATGGACCTGGCAAAATGTCCTAAGGCTCTAAGAAGACTTTATCTTCAGGATTTGTTTCTAAGATGTAGGGATTGTAGTGGGATCCAGACAATAGGATTATAGAGAGATCATAATTTTCTTTTCTTTTAGTGCCAAGTACTATGAGATTCTTTCACTCTATCAAAAGGATTTCTTAGCCTGAGTCACAAGACCACTCGAAATTTTTCATACTGAATGTCTTTACAAGCAGGCAACTAGTCTTAGTACATTCTGATTTGGTGCTATTAGGTTCCAAAGCAGTCTCGTTTATCACACTAATCTTTCTTCTAAGCATTTAGGAGTGGTCTTCCCAGAAACATCACAAACTTTTACCAGGGAATAAAAGACCCTTTTCAGAAACTGACTCTACCACTGGACAAAATGACATCTTTTAATACTATTCTAGGGCCCACAGATATAAAAAAAAAGCAATAAATTGCTCAAAGGATTAGTGAAACATGTCCACTCTAAAAATAGCAATATAACTTTTTAAACTTTTTCTAAACTATTTAAAATTAGATCTAATGTGAAAAAAAAAGACTTTCTGAGTAGAGAAGTATTATGTGCAGTTAGATGTGTTCACTATAAGTAAGTTCATCCTTTACACTTTTAAAACTAAAGAGTTACACAAATGTTGCTAGGCTTCAAGTTCCTTGGTGGGGAAGAAAGAGGCTTTGAGAGGGCTATTCACACCTCGCATTGGCTTCTATCTCTTCTTTGCCATAGTACTACTGGCACCACTCATGTTTCTAGTGCAATGGTTACAATTGCTTCTCACACTCTAAAGGAGCTGCACTGGTTTTCTGGGATTGCAAGTAAGCTCTTATTATTTGTGAGAGATTTTGTTCATGTTAGAACCATTTATGACTAGTAATTATGATTATATTCCTGTGAAAATTTATAAAATCATATGACTTCACTGTTATGAGAAATAATTGCTAGGTCTACAAAGTAGAATGGCAAAGGCTTGCTGTACTGTCCTTTAGTGGCTAAATAAGGGGGTTCTATTATTCATTCATTTCATATTAGCTCATGAATTCACTCCCTTTGGCCATCCCTACATGCATGGTCTGATCCTGGCACTACCACTGCCACAGCTCTGGGTTTCACTTGGGCAGTAGTTCTACTTGATTAAAACGTTCAAAGTTTGACTTAGGAAAACTTCTACCATCAGAAAGTTTCAAATAGAACAGCTTTGCACCCAGCTTAGGTGCAGAAATGTACAAACTAGTGACTTTTAGGGTTGAAACTAAGACCAGTAAGTAAAACCAATCCTGTTAGGAAGAATTATGGAAAAATTTAGAGTAGAGCAAGAAGAACAATGGGTACCAATAAAATATGTACACTGGAATGAATAGAACACACTATATTGGTGATCTATAATCTTTGGGACATTTATTTTGGTGAAAAGTAAAACAAGACCAGGAATTAAAATACAAGTTACATGTAATTTAATTGAGAAGAAAGTGGGTGGTATGCTACGTATGGTATATGAATCAATCATTGGGAAAACAAATTAATATGTACAAGTTTTCAAAGATGTCATATAAATATATGTCAGTACCTTTAGGCAAACTGCTTTTAAAAATAATGTCAACAAAACATTGCAAAAACTACAGATATTTACACTTCACAAATGACCACAAATATTCATATTGTTTATGCAAAATTATAAGGAGGCATAACTGAAGGCAGCTGGAAGAAGTCTTGGTCATACCACCACTAACTCAAGCACTTGTCTTGAAATATGTGCTGCATAGGAAAACCCATATGTCTGCATAGATTTTTCATTGAAATAAAGAGAGATTCCAGTGGGAGTATAGGTATTCACTCACTGTAAATCCTGGTGAAAACTAAGAGAATGCCATGGATGACTAACACAAATGAGAGGAGATACTAAGTAAGAACTGCGTCTGGCTGTAAGCACTACAAGCTTGATATAAGAGATTATATATCATATGCAATGGTAAAATCATATGTTAATGCCTTTGGGAAGTCATCGGCATAATGGACAGTGTTGGGTTTTTTTAAATCATTCATGAGTAATAATTACATCCATCTATTAGAGAACTTTTTTTGAATGTTTTAAATTAAAACTATCAATCTGGAATCCCTCACTTTGTGATGAAAGAAAAAGATAAAATTGAATAAAGTTGAACATATTAACAAGTATTTTCAAGAGTTACAAGAACTCCTGGTCTTACAGGCCTACATAATTCAGACTACTTGAAATTATGTGCAGAATAAGTGGGCTGAATGAATCTGGATCACCAGAATCCTACAATTACCAAACCTCCTTTATACAGCTTTCTGCATTTCCAGACGCAGTTTAATAAACTGTTAAGTCATACAGGCACTGAACTTTGTAATTAAAAAACAGTGTCCAAATGTTTAATTATAGTCAGTTTTACATAAAGATTTCCATGTATTATTTATAATAAGACTATAAAATATGCATTTATGTAATTACAGGCAAGTCAGTTTATTTGGTGGGTGAAGACAGCTGCACGTTCACTTTGCTCCTGCATGGTACCAGTTAGGCTAGAAGCTCCACTGCCAGGTGGGGTACCAGTTAGTTCAGTAGCTTCCAGTCCAGAGGTGGCTTGAGCCTGGCTGGCTTGAAAGGCAGCTACATAACTGCATGTGCCAAACTATTGAAGGCTTGCCTTACAATAGTTTACTTCTACGGATAAATACACTTACATTTCTGGTCACCCACAGACATTCACGATTGATTTTGAGATTAATTTGGTTTAGGTGTTTTAACAGTCAAACAAATGGAAAGAAATGGAGAGTTTGAAATAGCTGGTTATTCCAACTAGTTGATGCATACCAAAGTAATTTTTTTACAATTGCAATCTCTATGAAAAAGCAGAATTCGATATAAATGAAAAGTTCAGAATACGTGAAGTGCATTTTGTCTTCACTTACTGTTTTTTTTAAGCAAAAGCAAAAACCTCAATATTGAGTCTTAAGCCAGAAAAAGTGGTATTCAGGAATCAGCATGTAAGACATGTAGATGAGACCTTTTTCTCACTTAGAAGCTGAACACTTGTCTGGAGTATTAGAGACCTAGACTTTGTTCATTTTTCTGCCTGAGAAGATTTGGGTTCGCAGAAGAAAGCCTGTGTCCTGAAATATTCCAGAGTGGGCTTCTCTTAGAAAAATTACAAAATAAACAGAACTGCTGATCCAGCTGAAATATAAATACTCTTACAGAAATGGGATGGTTTCAATAAAAGATGATATGGCTTTATGGTTGGAGCAAAAGCCTTGATATTAGGAATCACTCTTTTTCTTTGCACCTTATTGATCAGAATTCAGCACTGTCCTGAATTCCCAGATATCAGATGGGGATAACATCAACATTTATCACACAGAAATATCAAAGAAAACATCAGATAGCATTTGACTTCTGGATTTTCTTGGAATTGCAATTCTAAGAATGTGGTTTAATGTTTAGTTTAATGTTTAATTTTCTCTGCAAATAATCGTAGCTATTCTAACAATCAATTCAAGGTTGTTTTATCAAATACTAAAGAGATTTCTACTTAATATTTTTGGGTCTAGTATATTTTCAGAAATTTCAAACCTGGTCAAAATAGCTTTGCAGTAAATTGCATTTTCTTTTATAACATTTCAGCTAGAGTTAAATGACTTGAGACTTTTTAATAGTACAGTAATTTATTATAGTTAGCACTATTAGAGTGTTTCATAACTGATTATGATGTACAAAGAACTCATGCTTGTCTTCTCTGTTCTTTTCTATTACCAGCACAGTAACCTATATAAGTCTGTGCAACTTAATTTTGGATATGCAGTTTGATGGCATCCTCAAGGGCTTGTTGTGCACTTCATGATGGTACAATCTAATGCAAAGTAGCATCAGTAGAAGACTTGATAGCATGTAATTTTACTAATTATTTTAACAATGCCTTTGTTATTTTCATCAATTTAAATTCCTGAACTTTGCTTGCCATCTATTTTTCAAGAAATTGAAACTGATCTTGTTCTCATCCCTTGATCTTGGGGTGAATGATGAATCTGAGAGTATAGTTTCTTTGGTTCTTTTCTCTTTGCAGTATTTGTAACACTGTAAAAAGCAGTATTTGCCAAAGGTACCAGCTGAGAATAAATCTGCAAAGAACTGGAGTGATCGATTAGAGTGACCAATTAGAAAAATAGATATAGTCAGTCTTAAACCACAGTCTGTGCTGTTTAAAGATTTTGAGCTTACCTATGCATACTAGATCCATAAAACCATACATTCCATAGCAGATTTGAAAAAGGATGTCCTTTCTTTGCCATACTGCATAAGGGCTGAAGGCTGACCATAGAAGCCAAGTCACACTTGCTACTAAGAACAGAGATCCTAGGATTACAGCAACCATCTGCACTTTCTCAACCAGTGTTATAGTAATGCTTTGCCACTAAAAGAGAAACAAAGTTGTATAAGATAAAAATGTTATTTTCTGTGATTGTACATTCAACTCCACTTTTTTCCTGAAATCAGAAATTATTGTAATATTTATACATATCTTCATAAATCTTTACTAATATCCTCGATACTGGCATTTTATATTTTTTTTTACCTATTTCACTTTTAGTTAAAGTGAAACTAATAGTTGCTTCCCCAGCCCCTCCAGCATCACTATCATCACCATCTAGCTGTGAACTTCAGAAGGGTTAATAGTTTTATTTCTGTTTTGAATACATAGGCAAAAAAAAGATTTAGTCTTAAGAATGGAACTCAGCTTTTCATATTTGTAGGCTAATGAAGAGAATAAAAAAAAATGTTGGGAAGACAATATTCAACATGTTAGTGTGACAAGTTGAAAGCGACAACTTCCCTTTCGATCCCGTTCCCTTCAAGTCTGAAGCCATCTTCCACTTTCCTGCTGCTCAGCAAAGTTCCAGGCTATCTCCAGACATACCAAGGGAGTTGGGTTAACCAGTGTTAACATTACCAAGAGACATCTGCAGCCTAGTATGGAAGCAACCTGAAGACTCAGGAGAAGCCCTGAATATAGGTACCAGGAACATTTCTTTTCAGTGCACATCAACTAGGTCTGCCTTTCCAGGGAAGGCTGTATTTATGGCATGACAAGATTTAAATCTAAAAGAGTATGCCTACTGAATTCTGTCAAGATAAGAATAGAAATAAAATTTTGTTAAAACAGAGTCACAAAAGCAAAACACAGCATAAGGAGAAAAGCATTCTAGATTACCCTTGACATATATGGTCTTTCATGGCCATAACTGTCTAAATTAGCTTGGCAGATGCCCCAGTCTAGCCCCATCACCTATTCCAGAGCTAGCATGCAGACTTTATAGACTGTCCTCTTTCCCATTCGTAACTTCGAACATACCTGCCCCCTTATACAGTTGCAATAGGGAATAAATGGAGAAAGAGGTACTGAAGTAAGGGCTCTATTACCTCTTTTCCCATCTGGCAATATTTTTTCCTTTTTACTGTTACTTTATGAAAGCTTTCTCTTTTTACCAGCAGTTGGGTACCCAGTACTGTATGATCATAGGATGCTAGAATAATTCAGGTGGCAAGGGGCTGTGGGAGGTCTAGTTCAACTTCATACTCAAAACAGGGTCAGTGATAGGATCAGACCAGGTTGCTCAGGACTTTATTCAGTAACACCTTGAAAATCTCCAAGCATGGAGACTGTTCAGCCTATCTGGGCAACTTGTTCCACTTTTGACTGTCCTCAGGTTGAAAAATGTTTTTCTTTAAAAATGCTTTTCTTATATCTAGGCTGATCCTTTTTTGTTCCAACTTATGCTCCCTTCCTCCCATCAAGTACCACTGTGAAGAGCCTGAGTGAGCAATGAGGTCCTCTGGCCCTTTCTTCTCTTTCATTTTTTTCCATTAACTTTTCTACTGTTGCCTGCCTAATTTGCACATCTGGTGCTGAATGCCTTCTCTTGTTGCAGCCTTCTGAATATAATAGTACAAAAAGATAGCTGTGTAACAATTTTTAAAGTGTCTACCTTGAAATACTATCCTTTTACAATGAACTTATAAAACTCACACTAGCTATTTCATTGAACTTCAGGCTTTGGAATGGGGCTATTCATATTAAATAATAGCTTTTTTATGGTAAAGCAACTATGGATACTCATTTCCTTTGTTACAATTTTTTTTTATAAGGTCAAGGAAGGTCATTAATAAGTGATGCATGACAAAATGGTGTGAGCATTTCATGACTCAGCTATTACTTGTATACAGGATTTAAAGGTCAGGACTGAAATTCATAGAACTCTCTTTAGACTCTATAGGGATATGTTCAACAAAATTATTTTTCACTTCTCAGCTGAAGCCACATAGTGTGACTTGGCAGAAAACTGTCAAAAATGCTATTGGTTATGTATCTTTTTCTATCGTCTCTCATTATCAGTGTGAGACAGACCTGTAACAAATTTGTTTGGAATGCCTGAAATCAAAGTACATTTACATGAAGTAAAGCTTTAACTGTCACAAAATATTAAACTGTCAAATTCATGGAAGAAGCTGACAATAAATTGAAAAAACTGCTATATCACTGAAATAAACAACAGATCTTTCACAGTCCAATTTCAGCAATGCAGAAGTTCCTAAACTCACTTCAGCTTATTTTGATTTTCTTTTTTTTTAAACTTAGATTACTCATAATTATTCTGCAAAGATAGCACTGTACAGAAGGAAAAGTAGTGCAAATATTTGGGCTAAGTGTAGCACGCACTCTAGATATAAAGCCTATCCTTTATTCTGGTGTTGTCTGAAAACAAATTTCTATTCCTGGTTCCCACTCCCATCCAGAATAACCACTCCTACCATCTTTTTTTCATCTCACGATGGCTTTTGTTGGCTTACCCAACCTTTTTCTTTCCAGAAAAGCTTGACCTTGAAAAGTCCTAAGAAACAGAGATATGATCCTCACCTCTTCCTAGCATCTTCTCAAGAATGTATTCTAGTTATTTTGCTATTCTCCTGATCAGATGAATTGTCTGTCAAGAATGCAAGCAATTTAATCTCTCAACATCAGTAAATTCAGTAATTCCAAAGATTCAGCATATTAGCATGCTACCAACCAGGATGGGGAGGTGCCCCAATTACTAAGAAAATGCACAAGCATTCCACAGGTTGTAGTTCCTACCTCCTTTGCCTTTAAAAATCAAAGAACAGTTATAAAACAAAACAAAACAAAACAAAAAACAACAAAACAACTGAGAACCCCAGGAGGGGGTTGGATGTTTTCCTCTATTCCTCTACTTATCTACTTTGGCCTTTGTGGTATTCACTACCTTTCTTCTACAAACGAAACTGTAGTCCTCCACCTTCCTCAATATGAAGATCAGCAATAACCAAGCAATTTAAATATTTTAGGAAAGTTACCCTCCTATTAGTATAATCTGTAAGTTAAACTAATTGGTCCCACAGTACACAGAGAAGGAAGGACTATATGCGTAAGATAGAAGGCATTCAAGAGGCCCAGAAAGTTCTATGCAAAACTGCTTAACTTGCCTCCTAGCGCTAGGCAGTCTGCCATAAGAATCCAACACCATAAGACTGACAGGGTAGGATGGATTGGTATTAAGCTCTAACATATGATCAGTTTGGGGACCTTGGTTTCCATGTATGTCTCTCCTTAGTGATAATGGCAAGAAGACTGTGGATGTTCCTGATGGCTAACTTACCTCAGCCGACATTTTCTCCTCCTTGCCCCCCTCCAGTCAGTTTTGATTTAGAACAGTCTGAGATTGCCTCTTGGGAAATGAATGTCTTGGTTTTTTTCCCCGTAAGTTTTACTGAGTTTGGGTACAAATTATAAAAAACAAACAGTTCTTAACTGAGATGCATATTTTTCACATAATGAAGAAAGTATTCTGTAGTTATGACGTTATTCACATGTAAATAAGTTTGGAAGGTTCAGTCGTTTACTTAGCCATGGACAGCATTAGCCACGGGGCAACAAGAGGAACTACATAGGACAGTATTGTTTGGTGACATTGCATTTTACAGGGCGTGTAAAGAGGAACTGGAGTTGTGGTCATACTGTTTTCTTCTACCTGAAGTCTTATCCACAGCATAGCTGATATGTGACTACACACTCTGACAGACACTCAGGAACAGAAGACTCTTTTTCTAAGAGTAAGATTCTTTTTATGGTACCAAAAGCCAGTTAAACTTTACCTGATTTCTCATAATCATGTACTCTTTTGTATGCCCTGTTGCATGTTGTTATAATCACTTTATCTTTTTATGTCAAATAAACGTCCTAAAATAAAGGTCTCAAAAATAATGTAGTAAAATAATTCAGTGATAGTTAATGTTGAGAAATTGCATTTAGAATTTAACAGACTGAATTTTTTAACATTCCAAATGGAATGATCTCATTATTAGTGTGTCATAATTTAAATTCATTATTGCCATAAAAGTTTCTCATTTTCTTCATATAACTTGTCTCACAAGACTTAATTACTCATGATTATAAACTGGCTTCCTAATTTGCTTTTGTCATTGGCTGACTATACATTCCATAATCAGTAACAGTTCTTTTAGCTAAGTATTTTGCCAAGTTAGAAAAAATCTAGACAGCCTTTTAGTGTCAGCTTCTGTAAAGTATATGATCCTAAAAAATATTATGAGAAAGATTACAAGTTTTGCTTAAAATCTAGAAATTGAAAGAAAATTGTAAGTATTTTGTATTTAGATAACTATAATAATACTCTGAGTAATTTTTCAAAGACAGATTAATTTAAAAATTCTCATTTAAATTTCTATGAAATAGGATTCCGTTTCATATCCCTTCCCATCTTATCTGTAGTCTTATGATGTACCATGCCATCCCTGATGCCCATGAAAAGAACACATTTTACTTTAATATACAATGATGATGAAATCTTCCTTTGAAAATGGTGTCTTCATAAGCAAAATATAATTCATGGTTCTGATTTTAATGTAATACTGTCTGTCCATTGAAAACTTCCTACACTTTTACTTCTACTGACACTTCATTATGTTTGGCTTTTTTAATCTTTTATTTACCACTGGTCTTCCTTTCATGAATCATTTGGCAGTCTAGTACATTAACTCTGTAGTTCTAATGCTGACCCCAAAAACATTGCTCCTGTTTTCTTCTAAGGGCTCTGTCAAGCATAAATATCACATAATTTCTTTTTTTTTTTTTTGAGGTTGAGATTGCCAGAAGTTAAAAGAAACATATTACTTTGATGGACTAATTGTTAAAGAATAAAGTTAATGCAGTTATATGCATGTTCTTACTAACATAAAGATGGATATAATATTCAAAGATCTGTCACCTTTGAGATAAATCGATATTAACTTGGCTTTTTTTTTTTTAATGGTGTCTTGTAAAAGCCCACTGATTATTGTAAAATACATAGCAGAAAAGTGATCTAAAAAGTAATGACTGAGACTGTGCTTGTTCTTAGAATACATTACATGAAAAATGTCTGAAATGAAACTACAGGTTTTGCTACATCCTTAATAAAGAACATATGAAATTTCCTTAAAGCTACCCAAATGTCTACATGTTTCAACTGTCACAGTTTGTAATCCACCAAAATTCCCTAAACCAAAGAACTGTTAGGGGTTACACCTCTCTCTTCTCTCAGAAACGCAGCTTATTATGGACACTGCTGACTGAAGCCTCTCATTCCCTCTAGTAATTTTGGAATGCATATTTTACATAAAAGTAACTAAAAATAGCGGGCAGTGACCTATTATAACATAACATGATTAGCCTGAAGACATATCAATTATATGACTCCAAAAAGTTTTTATTAGATTCTTCTGATTGCTAGAATCAGACAGCTCTGACAAGAAAAAGTTATTTCCTACTGTCATTCATTATGCATAGTAGGATTTGCAATCTATGCACATGTGAATAAAACTCTTACAGAAGCAAAAGAATACAAGGATTTAGGTCCAACAAACCATTTTTGAGATGCCTGTCCCTTACTTTATCTTGTTAGTAGTCTAGATGATTAGATAATTAAGTTTTCTAACAGGTTTTGCAGTAAGCACATAGTGACCACATTTATATATTTAATATGCAGTGTTAACTTATTGATCATTCTGGATAGAAAATGCATAGTTTTGAGTACACACACACATACAAACCTTTGAGATGCCATTTTTGGCTATAGGTTTCCATTATTATGTGTTTTTTTAAAAGAATCAATGCCACAAAAATTGCAGCTCACCATTAATGCTTACCTATTTTGATAAATTATTAACACATAGAGTGCCCGTAGTCATAATACCCATTATCTTTTCATGTATCAGAGAGCTCATGAATACAGATAGTTTGGCTTGTATATAACTACTCAGTCTGCTTGGAAGGCTGTACCAATATTTTCCTTGGGACGTTCTGAAGGGACAACATTTACTGTGGAGATACTGTCCATCCGTGCACCACACAAGCAATTTAGTTGACAGTTCCTGGAAGTGTTGGCTTACTGTGTGTACACAGCTGAGTAGAACATCTACACCTACAGTAGATGCATCTTGGATTTTTGAGTGCCCAGAAGCCTGGACATCCTGAGCAATGTACAAAATCTTCACATGCTATTACATTCACCTTTCAAAATCTTACTATTTATTAAGGAGAATAGTTTAACAGTCTATGTTATGATTTTTTAAATGATGTTAGAATCAAGACCTGAGACCACAAGCAGAGCTGTGATTAAAACTGTATTAGCCTTACATTATTTTTTCTCTGAGAAATTATTAGTAGTTATCTTTTCCTGCTGACCAAAAAATAAAAAGCATGAGGCAAGACTGCAGGACTGTGTGACCACTTTCACTCTCCTAGAGACAGAAAGTGTGTATTTAGTTTTAACGGTATATGGAGGTGAACACCTTTTCCACTTTGAGGCATTCAGAGTTTCTGGAAACATCAACTCCTGTTGATTAAAATAAGGATATTAATCTTGTGTGTTAATCCTCCTGTCTATTAAAAAAAGGATTGTAATTTTATCCAGTCTCAAAAGAAAGGCTGGTCTTTTACTAATGAGCATACTTGAACCAGGAATCACTCCACAGTAACTAATACAGTATTCTCAACAACTAAAAGCATATGAAAAAAAATATGAAACCTGCTAAATGTCCTATTTGTACCAAGTAGTATTTTTTCCTAATTCCCAATTTCTGCTTTTAATTAAGAATTGCCTGTTAATCTACCAGGATCAAATTCTGCCCAAAATATGTATCACAGAATACTTAAAAGTCATGGTGTGTTGTAGAGATGTATCTGTGAGAAAAATGTAAGGTTAAAGTGAATTATCCTCAAGTCAGCTTTTAACTCGTATGAGATTCTTAACCAATTAAATTTAGCTTAGTGGCTTAGTTTGTCGGTATTTTGAACGTTCCATGGACATGTGTATATTTGGTGAAAGCTGGTGAATGAAAATTACCGCTCTATGTGAATAAATACTATTCCTACCGTGAAGTAGGAACTGTTCAATTTTTGTTGCAGCTTTATTGGAAACACTGAGTTTCATTGCAACCTAGCTGTACTCCTGATAGCTTTATGTGAAAATTACACCTGAATGAATGGAGGAAATTAAAGCCTGCCATGGTTGTTGCATTCTCTGCAACTTAAAGATGATCTGCAAAATTAAACTGGAATCAGCTCAAGCATAGACTGACATATTATGGATAGGTCCACATTCCTGGAATAACACTGTGAAAAAAAACATTTATTCTGATTACTCAGAGGAAGTAAGTCTCAGCAAGGTTATAAACCAGCTGTGTGAAGGAGGTATTAACAATTTTCATGCCATCCAGTCACTTAGGACTGCTAACCATGTTTTGCCTATACAACTCTGCACTTTGGACACAAAGAGACGATATGAAAAAGGGTTCTGGAGTTGCTTTTTCCTTCTCTTGCGGGAAAGGAACTGTTTGTAAATTCTAGCTAAAACTGTTGAATACTTTTACATGAAAAAGATACTGAGCATGAGGGTAAGACTGTGCAGCTCATTATGATATTAAGGCACTCAACAAAGATGTGTAAAAAATTGCTCAGCTTGGAGGGCAGAAGCCTCTTCCACCAAACTGCCCTGGCCACCAGTCAGTATATAGAGGGATCATCTGTTCTTGATTGTTTCTATTGATGTCTTCTTGTCTACCTTATTAAAAGCATTCAGGTATCAATTCCAGTTCATTTACTGAAACTCACATTTCATCTACCAGCTGGACTTTCTGAAAGTGCTCTTTCTCTGTCTTTTGGACTCTATGAATAATTAAATAATTTTTACAACCCATACAAGAGGAAACACAGTGGGGTTATCTGAGAATATTCTACACCCTAATGGTTGGTGCCTTCCCTTGTGAAAGACCTTGACTCAAACCCATTGTTCATCTGAGTTAAAGCAAGGTTTTAAACTTCCATCTCTAAAGATACTATTTTAATAACTCAGATTTACATAGTATTCAGGATATTCAATAGTAGGACTCCTTCCAAGTAATTTATTGGAACACTTCCAGTTCCCATACAATAGATAGATGTTCACTGAACCAAAGAGAAAGTAAATGAAATTGATTCCTCTATTCACATCACCTCCATAGGGATGAGTAGGGAGTTGATTTTAGTATGGTACAAAGCATTATGAACTATTTCTGACACTGACCTATTTCAGTGGGTTCTGGATGCTGAAAGAGAGGCCATGGAAAGGCCTTTCCTGGAAAAGAACCATATAAATGATGGGAAGGTGGAAGAAATGCCATATAATTGGAATTTTGAAGTTCAAAGTTCCCAGTTTAATGAAAGCAGACTGAAAGAGGACTCTTGTAAAGCATTTAAGTACTGTAAAAAAGGTAGGAAATGTTAAGCATTAATGTGTTTTTCCAATCCAGGCACAACACAAAATGATTGTTAGATGATGGAGCCAAAGAATGTAAATGTACAAACAAATTTGATTAGATAAGCACGATTGAGATGTTGTAAAGCATCAATTAACAACATCTCATTTAAAGTACACAGTATTTACTGCTTTCTGCTATCTGCTTCTAGGCAGTCTCTGACTCCAAAGACATGAAATCAAATAGTGCATCACCATCTATTGTCACTAGATTTCCTTGCATCCTGCAGCAACATTATTCACAGCTGAGAATCAAGGACTTCACAATAACTCTGGCACAAAACAACTCTGTACCCTCGGTACAGCATGTTTTCTGTGAGTACAACCTCATCAGAAAACAACTGAGTACAAATATTGGCCTCTGGCCTTTTTGGCCCTGAACAAAAACTAATTCACAGAATGGGATCAGAATTTTCATGTGAAAATCTGGAAGATGCACAACGTGAGGGAAGAGACAACCCTGATTTCATGTGCTTCTTTGTATGATGTAAAACAAAGGAAAATTCAAATTTTGAGGGCAACAAAAAGACTAAGGAAACATACCCTGAGTTCAGAGGTAAGGTTATTGCCTTGTCTAATCCCTAAGCACGATTATGTGTATGTTGGGCGAAGGTTAAAAGGCAGGATGATACCAAGGACAATACCACGATTATCTACCAGCACGTAATCATGAAGACAATCCTGGGTTCTGGCTTGTACAAAATCTGGCAGAGCCTGCTCTAAAAGTCAATTAAAATGTAATTTATTAGATTAGCAAATCAATTAGATTGACTCTGTAATCAATTAAATTAGCAATAAATCTTCACTTGACAATTTATTCATAATTATAAAATTTTAGATTGTGCAAATGAATATGGTAAATAACATACTGCTTGAAAATTTGTCCTAATGGAAGAAATAACTTATTTACTTATTATAATTGTTTTATATATTACATATTATGTATAATAATTAAAACTTGATATAAAATATGTGCAATACATTTATAATAAGAATTAATATAATATATGCTTGCTACAATTATTACTAATAATTATTTTAATTATTAAGTCATTAATTATAAAAATAATAAACAGCAAAATTTAAAATGTCAATAGCCTTATTTTTTTCAGGTACTGCTGCATAATCACAACTGAAAACTAGTAGGTACTGTTGTTTGAATCAATAATCATTTTTTTTCTAATAGTTTGGGGTAGACATGGTTTTGATCATCCAGTTACTTGTAGGACTATTTTACGATTTGAAAACGTGTAAGATGTAGTGCTTAATTACAGAAAATGGCAATTTAGATACTAAGTATAATTGAATATGATAGCTCTATGTGTAAAAAAAAAGAAAATCGTTGCCTTTATAGTATACACTACACCAGAAACTCTATATTTTTCTCTATATGTCTGAAATCTCTTAGAGTAACTACATTAAATTGCAAAATATAATTGATGCTTTTGAACATTGAAAGTACCACGCTTTCTGGCTTGTTATATTGTGCATCAGCATTCATAGTACTGCAAGAAGCAATGGTTGTAATATCAAAAACTGTAATATCCATTCGTATCATTGTGTTTGAAAATCCCTAAACCATAAATTGTTCTTGGCTTAATGGTTTTTATATGACTTACACATAACCCATGTACCACCTCTTGCAGTACAAATACAGACATAAAAATAAAAATAGCCTCAGTTTCTCTCAAATATAAGAAGCACCTAAGAGAATGAAAGGTAAGTACACACTGCCCATACGGAAAACACGCTTATCAAAGAACCACTTACTCTTCTGCAAATTGTCGCTTTTCAAGTTTATGTCTATAAACACAGTCACATTTTGTTATCTCTAGACAATAGTCCCCTCTTTACATTTACTAATTGTGTATGAAGGAGGTATTGGTCTTCTTTTCAGAACAGCAGCTCTCAGATTGCTCTGTCCTACAGTCAGCACTATTTCTGGATTCCCTAACAATATTAACAATAACACTTGAGCTCCGATGAAACTAGTATAGGGCAGTCTTGGAAGAACACCCTAGTGATCCTATAGGATACAAGTCCTGAAACAACTTGTTACCCACATCTTTTGCACATAGACTGATGCTATTCTTTTGACTTTTGTGAAATGGATAGAAACAGGCAAGTAGATCTTCAGCTGGCCCTAGTTCTGCCATTGTAGTAAGAAAAAAGTTTCTTGATATCCAAAGTTTGTGAGCATCTTATCCTTACAAGGACGATGCCTAATGAATAAAGTAGGGAAGGTTTCTCCATCTCAGATGGAATTCTCACTCACTAGACTCTGAGAAACACCAAGTCTGTAAGCTGAGAAAACACAGAGCATCTAAGACTGGTGACTGCAAATGGAGCTAATGGAACATGTCTCAGCATTGTGAAATAGCTAGTAGCTCATGGCTCAAAGCACGCAAAGATATAACTGGCTCAGACATATGGTAAGGGAAAGACCTTATGATAAGCAAGGAAATTCTGGAAAAACTCAGATGGAAGAAGAAGGAAGTTTACAGAATGTGGAAAAAGGGACTGGCCACTTGGGAGGAGTATAGGAATGTTGTCAGAGTATGCAGGGATGCAACGAGGAAGGCTAAGGCCCACTTGGAATTAAACCTGGCAAGGGGTGTTAGGAACAATAAGAAGGGCTTACTTACATTGCTCCTAGGGAGGTTTAGATTGGATATTAGGAAAAATTTCTTCACCAAAAGGGTTGTCAAGCATTGGAACAGGCTGCCCAGGGAAGTGGTTGAGTCACCATCCCTGGAGGTATTGAGAAGACGTGTAGATGTGGTGCTCAGGGACATGGTTTAGCGATGGACTTGGCAGTGCTAAGCTAACAGTTGGACTCAATGATCTTAAGTGTCTTTTCCAATCTAAATGATTCTGTGATTCTAAGGACATCAGTACTAAAAGAAAGACTAGGGAAAATGTGGGCCACCTGCTGAATGAGGTAGGTGCCCTGGTGACGGAGGATGCAGAGAAGGTGGAGTTACTGAATTTTGCTTCAGTCTTTACTGCTAAGGCCGGTCCTCGGGAATCCCAGACCCTGGAGGTAAGACAGAGAGCCTGGAGAAAGGAAGACTTTCCCTTGGTCAAGGAGGATCAGGTTAGAAATCATTTNGGTTAGAGATCATTTAGGCAAACTTGACACCCACAAATCCATGGGCCCTGATGGGATGCACCCACGAGTGTTGAGGCAGCTGGCATATGTTATGGCAAAACCACACGCCATTATCTTTGAAAGGTCATGGAGAACAGGAGAGGTACCTGAGGACTGGAGGAAAGCTAATGTCATGCCATTCTTCAAAAAGGGCAAGAAGGAAGAGACGGGAAACTACAGGCCAGTCAGCCTCAACTCCATCCCTGCAAAGATGATGGAACAGCTCATCCTGGATATCATCTCTAAGCATGCAGAGGAAAAGAAGGTTATTGTGAGTGGTCAACATGGATTCACCAAGGGGAAATCATGCTTGACCAATCTGATAGCCTTCTGCGATGGAATGACTGGCTGGGTGGATGAGGAGAGAGCAGTGGATGTTGTCTACCTCGACTTCAGCAAGGCTTTTGACAGAGTCTCCTATAACATCTTCATAGGTAAGCTTAGGAAGTGTGGGTTAGATGAGTGGACAGTGAGGTGGATTGAGAACTGGCTGAATGGCAGAGCCCAGAGGGTTGGGATCAGTGGCACAGAATCCAGTTGGAGGCCTGCAACTAGCGGTGTTCCCCAGGGGTCAGTATTGGGCCCAGTCTCATTCAACATATTCATCAACGACCTGGATGAGGGGACAGAGTGTATCCTCAGCAAATTTGCTGATGACACAAAACTGGGAGGAGTGGCTGACACACTGGAAGGCTGTGCTGCCATACCTGGACAGATTAGAGTGTTGGGTGGAGAGGAACCTAATGAAGTTCAACAAGAGCAAGTGTAGGGTCCTGCACCTAGGGAGGAATAAACCCATGCACCAGTACAGGTTAGGGGTTGACCTGCTGGAAAGCATCTCTGTGGAGAGGGGACCTCTCCAAGACCTGGGAGTCTTGGTGGACAACAAGTTGACCATGAGCCAGCAGTGTGTCCCTGTGGCCAAGAAGGTATCCTGGGGTGTATTAAAAAAAGCATGGCCAGCAGGTCGAGGGAGGTCATCCTCCCCCTCTACTCTGCCCTGGTGAGGCCACATCTGGAGTACTGTGTCCAATTCTGGGCTCCCCAGTACAAGACAGACAGGGAACTACTGGAGATAGTCCAGCGGAGGGTTATAAAGATGATCAAGGGAATGGACCACCTCTCTTATGAGGAAAGGCTGAGAGACCTGGGTCTGTTTAGCCTGGAGAGGAGAAGACCGAGAGGGGATCTTGTCAATGCTTATACATATCTAAAGGCTGGGTGTCAAGAGGATGAGGACAGACTCTTTTCAGTGGTGCCCAGTGACAGGACAAGGGGCAACAGGCACAAACTGGAACACAGGAAATTCCATCTCAACATGAGGAAAAACTTGTTTACTTTGAGGGTGACAGAGCACTGAAACAGGCTGCCCAGAGATGTTGTGGAGTGTCCCTCTCTCGAGATATTCAAAACCTGCCTGGATGCGTTCCTGCCCAACCTGCTCTAGGTGAACCTGCTTTGGCAGGGGGGTTGGACTAGATGATCTCCAAAGGTCCCTTCCAACCACTACCTTTCTGTGATTCTGTGACCGAATATTATTTTTTGGATAGGTTTGCCCAGTAGACGTGGCTGACTTAGTAACTTATCCAACACCCAACTCTGAAGTAGAGAATATCGACTATGGCTCAATATACTAAAAAAATGTACCAAAAAAAATAAGAAAATGGCCAGTATTCTGACACTGACACCAGATAGCTTCTGCTATGCTGCAGTGAAGAGGACTATTTCTGCCATATTGGCCTAGAGGATTCTATATAGAGTATAACAGAAGATTCTAAGGCAGAAGAGAGATGAAGGAAGGAATACATCATTACTCCAGTCCAGGAACTAGGAATGAGTGCGCAGCCTCCATGCTGAAAGAAAAAGGTTGGTATTTTTTTGTGGCTACAAAAACAAGCCTCAGCAACTTTCCAATAGAAGAACAGTTTTTAGAATGTCACTTTTGAATGCCTGATCATGGTCCACCAAAGTGAAGCAGCTCATGCTCTCAGCCAACATATTAACCGAGTCCAGTGGTGGAAACCTCCAGCAGGCAGCTAAGCAGCTACTACTTTGCACCCACAACACCCTGCAGAGATTCTGAGTGCCAAAGACAGACCAAGCAGTAGGATCGTGGCCTTCCAGAACATACAGAATTTTTCAGAAAGTGTTTGCTTTATTAAAGAAAATAAACACGAGAAATGCAAATTATTCATCCCTTTGGAGCAATGCAAATTCCCACATGAATTTGAGTTTGTAAATAAAATTATTTAACTTTCTAAAGTAATTTTCTTTTTCATATCATAAAACATATTCTACAAAACTCTATTCTCCCTTAAGGAGGTCTACAGGAAAGATGGGGGCAGACTCTTTATCAGTGAGTGTAGCGACAGGATGAAGGGTAATGGTTTTAAACTGAAAAAGGGTAGATTTAGATAAGACATTAGGAAGAAATTCTTAACTGTGAGGGTGGTGAGACACTGGAACAGATTTCCCAGAGAAGTTGTCCCTGGAAAAGTTCAAGGTCAGGCTGGATGGGGCTTTGAGCAACCTGGTCTAGTGGAAGGTGTCCCTGCCAATGGCAGGGGGTTTGGAACTAGATGATCTTTAAGGTCCCTTCCAACCCAAACCACTCTATGATTCTGTGATTCTATGATTCCATGATTCTATGATTCCCCTAAAGTGAATGGAATTAGGCCTCGATTATCAGAAGAAAAAAAAAAAATAAGACAGTGTAACTCTTGCTGAAAGAGGTCTCTACCCCAGGAATCTTCCTGATTTCTGTCACAATACTTGAAAAGGAGTAGTCAGCATAGTTACTGAGGGGAGAAGAGAAATAGTCACAAATTTAATATCACAACCAAGGGTCACATCCTTAGGGATTCATATGTCAGAGACAACAATGCTTCAGCACTTAGATAACCTAGCCAATTCATCAGCAAAGTCAGGGAAAGATGAAAAAGGAGAGAGTGACACTGTGACAAAGACATGGCTTTCACAATTCACAATTCAGATATGCTAATTTGGGGTCAGAGGATGCAGCACTGTGGAAATGATAAGTGATTTTTAAGTAAACAGACTTGAAGCCTGTACCTCTGAACCCAAACAAGGAAGAAAAGTAACTTTTGGAGGTCATCATGAGGACCTTATGAATGACAGTTGTACAATGAAGACGAAGATTCACTTGTGTCACATGATAAACACCAATACATCTGAAAGTCACTTTGAACTACTGCAACTTTCTTTTCTGAAATCATCCTTAGATCTTGTGGGTCCTAATTGTTATGGCTGGGTTCACAGTAATTATATCAGTGAGATCTACAAAAGCATGAGGGAAAGGCCCAGAGGAAATGCAGGTATCTAGGTGGTTTCTAAAATCCACGGCCGTGAACTCTTTCCAGTGAATGCACAGCAGATTTTCCACAAATTTCTAAACACATTCAAGTACGTAGTAACCATATCAACTGTCAGTGGAGAAACTCTGAAGTAGACACATTTCCCTAGAATAACCAGCAATGTCACATATTTTCTAGATCTTTTACCCAAGGCTATAGGAAGGAAAGGACAGGCTGAAGTAGAGGATTTTTAAATCCCCAAGATGCATTTGATGGTCTCTCTCTTTATACTGAGTAGTGGATGATATGAAGATCTTTCCCTTAAATTGACAGCTATCAGAAGACATCAGTAATTAATCAAATTACTATTTGGTGCAAGCATCCAGAAAGCAATAAGATGATATGCAGTAATCTGTAAATGCTGCTTGAAGAGGAAGTGACCCTCTTTATTAAGTCTCAGGAGGATTTTAAATCATCACTGTACATTTAAATACAGGCAAAGTGCCCTTTTTGGAAGATGACATCAAATGATTGGAGCTTCCAATGATTCTTGTGGTCACCAAAGGAGATTATGTGGAGGACAGTGTTGCAAGTGCAGAAAAAGGCTGTGAGTGTAAGACTGCTATATTCTATTTGTGTTATTCTGATGTGAACCAATGAGCTCACATCAGCTGTTATGCCGATTTCTTCAAGTAAAATATGTCACATTGCTTTCCTCCTGTGAAACAGCAGCCCTGAAACTGAGATGCAGAATTTAGTCATCCAAGGAGGAACACAATGTGCTGCGAGTAACCACAGGTTATAGTAGATTGTAAATTGCAGATTGCTCAGATAATAGCAATGAAAGATACATAAAGCATTCCATTAAGTAGACTCTGTCTCTCTGTTCTTGCCCTGCGAGCAGAGAGAGCTTCCTTAGCATGAAAGAAGAGAAAGCATACTGAAGTTTACTCTCATTTTCTCCAGATACAGTCTCCTGGATGCCAATTTTATGGAATTTGCCTTTTTCAAGATCCTTGCAGTGCTTGGAATAATCTTCTTCCAGTGTCAGCAGAGTAGCTAAATACACATGAAGCTAGCAAGTATTTCATCTTGATGGCAAGGTTCATGACTTTCTGAAACTACTAAGGAATTATTTTTCTTAATTATATCTGTTGTTTGGACATAAAAGACCAGAAAAAAATGAGCCTCATCTCAGCAAATGGCCTTCATCCAACATTATAGTTTGTGTAGGTATCAATACGGTGTATTCCTGTACTGGGAATACGCTTGTCACAGAAATGGCAAAGTTTAATACTGTCATGGAGGGAAGACACTGCCAGAAAAATGTGCAAAGTTATAGGGAGAAAAAAACTAATAAGGGGAAAGGAAACAGCATGTGGCTAAAACTGGAATACTCATTCTCCATGGGCTTCACCAAAATGTAAGCAAAAGTAGCAGGAAAAAGGGAATTCAGAAATAAAGAAAATAAAAAGGAAAGATGAAATAAATTAAAACAAAAAACAAAGAACCCTATTGGAAAAGAGTCATGCAGGCAAAACTCACAATGCAAAGAGAGTGCTCTGACTCAGACAAGTACTTCAAAAGAACTGAGGTCAAATTGTTCTTTCACTGTTGCACCATTGGCATGAAAGGAGGCAGGGGCCTGTCCTTTGCACATTGCTGAAGCAATAAGAAAGAGTCTTTAGTCTGAATACCAAGCATCCAATTTGAATCTACATACGGGACAAAAATTTAAAAAATATAAGTGTAATATGTTGAAAAGCTGTCTCACCAGTTGAACAATTTAAGAAAGAACTAAGTTCGCATGACTGCCAGTCATGTGGATGATGCACTGAAGACTTCAGTGCAAACTGAACAACATTCAAAACCAAGAAGCATTAAAAGGAAGTTTCAAAATGAATTCAATAAAGCCAACTTGCTTTGACAATTTTCAGTTTTGGAAAACACTACAGTGGCACTTCACCATTGACACAGCATGACTGGTAAAGAAGCCAGGAGATTATGACAGTATTTGGTGCCAAGGGCAGGCTACTTACGTTGCCAAATAAGCATGAGCTAAGAATCATAGACAAGAGGTATAAAAGTAGTACACTATAATTTATTAACAAGTTTTCATATTGAGAAATAGAAGTAGCCTGCTGAAACAACCAGTATTTGGTTGCAACATTTTTCACTAATCTGTGTTAATAGGAATGAAAATCTGAATAATCAGGATTTTTGACATAAGACAAAAATTTATATTTGAAAAACTCAGAAATTTTTCTTTGCTAAACAAATTTCATCAATTTTAGGCTAGAAGATCAAGATATTGGGAAAATATCCAATCAAACAGACAAAAAAATGTCAAAAAACAGTAGCTCAAAGGTTCCTGAGTGCAGGCCCCACACTATATTTCAAGCCTTGCATTGTTTACTTAGATATCCTAAGCATTTAAAATCACAGTAACTATGTATATGTAGCAACCTTGATTCCCATTCACATTGCCCTTAACTTTTGGATGTATTTTTCTAATTCAGTCTCTTGTAAACATATAATTTATGCTTATAATTTCAGTAATAACTTTTATTCAAGATATTTCATCTGAAAAACAACATGGCACCATGTCTTATGCTAGTCATTTTGCCTCATGAAAGTCTTAGGCTCAAAGGAATCCATTTTTTTCCTGAAGTAGTTAACCCACTATTTAATACACCAAGATAATTACATTCTTTAAATCTTTATATCTACATCTATATCTATATATATCTTACCACTAGATCAGGATGACACATGTAATTGAAACTTTATTTCCAAGTACAGTTTACAGTTTACATTGTGCTAACTGTTGTTTCACACCATTCAAGCAGTCAAACTGCCCTGAGCACAATTCGCACACTTCACAAATGAAACAAGAAAACAATTGCTTTTTTAATAAGCTACTTGAAATTAAAGAGTAACGTATGAGGAGCACACACCTATGTACCTTTTATACTATTCTTTTTTAAAAACAGGTTCTGTTGTATTTATTTTATGTAGGTACTTGATTACCTTAGTATACACTTTAGAAGTCCAACATAACTGCCTAAGTGAACACAAGAGAACTAGTTTAAAATCACTATCCATATGTTAGTACAAAATTTTTCTCCATGCTATAATCACCATTTCTTTGCCTAATCTATTTTTTACTGATAATCCTCTGTCTTAAATAGACAGATGTGAGCACCAGAGTGGCTTGTCTAGCTCCCTGCGCGCAGTAGCTGATGCTCTGACAAGAATAACAGATTTCCTGAGTTCTGTCAGTTGAGATGCCAACTTTGACTGAATGTTCCATCTAGCAAAGCATGAACACACAGAGAATCAGGAAAGCAGATCTCAGGTGTTTGCTGGTGGCACTCCAACCGTTGTAGCAAAATCCCAAATATTAACTATACCTTCTCGATCATCATTTCAATCTTCATCCATTCCAAACAGTGAGAAAGCTTAATTTTTGCCATACAATGTTAAAATCCTCACTAGACTAGGAATATCCAAATTTCTGAACTGAATCATAGGTTTGAAACCTTTGGTTTCCAATTTTTGGCAGTTCTGACGTAACACCACCACCCCCCAACTCCCCCCTCAGCCCCGCTTCCTCACTCTCTGTTCTTTCATAGGACTCTCTAAAACAAAATCAATCTCCTTCCCTTCTTTCAAGCTGCTATGTTCTGTGCGCTTAACCCTTTTCTATTCGATCCATCTAATTTCAATTCTTAACTCTATAATCTCCCATGCTCCTTCCTGATGGCTTCAGCTCCCATGTTGATGACTGCTCTGACCTCTTAGATGAATATCATCTATCCTCATTGGACTTACAAAAATGGTTCAGTGTTCGTAGTCAACAAAACCACCATTCACCACTTTGATTAGCTTTTCTCCGAGGTCTATATCTAGCATTTTATTATTAGTTCTTCTTTATCCCTACCCAGCTATCACTGTGATATCACTGTGATAGAATCAGTTCATTTGTTCACATATTATTCTTCATTATTTCGTGACTTTCAGTTCATTGATACTGATGACTCTTCTATCCCCTGTTGCATCTTACTGTCATTAGTTACCAATTCTCTCCACCCTCCTAAAGCTTCTACAGTTTTGTTCCTCCTTTCCACTGTAATATCCATCTTGCACTCCTTCAGCTCTATATGCTAACAGCCACGTATTTTGCTCCTAGGATGCTAGTAGTGCACCAGTGGCCTGTTCATTTGCTCCATAACAAATGTGTTCTCTCATCTGAATGGCTAACCAAATGTACTTCTCAAGTTTAATTGACTTTAATCTCTACATCTTTTTGCTGCCTTTATTTTCCAACACTCTACTCCTTTTATCTCCGAGTCTCTCTGTGCATTAATTGCAAAACAAAGAAAAGATAATACAACATGAAATTCATTATCTCCTTGAGCATTTTTTCTCTGTTGCCTTCTATATTTGCAATTCTGTCCTTTCTGTCAGTGGTGAAATTTTTACTGTCCTCTCTTCGTCTATAATCTCTCAACTTTGCACCAGTGACATCATTTTGTCCTTCCTCCTGATCCACTCACTTACCCCAATTCTCTTTTTCAGTCTCTTATTCAGAGATTTCTCTCTTCAGGTCTTTCCCAGAAAGTACACAGGAAATGTATTTTGCCATTTCCACCACAGAAAAAAAAACCTACAACTTTGACACCACTGGCCTCTCCAACAGCCCTGCTATCCTGTTTCTAAACTCATTAAGCACGCTACATAGAATCGACCATAATCACCAGCTTCCACCCAGTGCATGTCACTGAAACGACTTGGAGTGTATCAAATCAAAAGGTCTACCTAGTCTAGTAACTTCTCCCTAGAAGCGGCCAAAAGTAGATGCTTAGGAAAAGAAAGAGTGTGAGAAGTACAACTACTGTTTCTATGCTGATGACTGACAGATCTATTTTTCTGTTTCAGACTTCTCCTCCTGTTAAAACTAAAATATTAATCTGTTTCTACCACCTGTTGTATGGATCTTACCATATATTTATGTTTATTAAAATGTCTAGGATTTTCATGTCCCAGCCTTCCTCAAGCAGTATGGATTCGCCCTCCAATCCAATAATCTGTTGCCCTGGTTTGAGGCTTCTGCAACCCAAGAATTATCTTAAATTTAAATATCTATTTGGATCTTCCTGTTCACAATATTTCTAAAACTTGTGGGTGTTTTCTATGTAGCATATCTAAGACTATTCATATATAAAAATTCAATTTCTCATCACTTTCATCTTATGTCTCAATTGCTGTAACACAGCTTTTAAGCACATGACAAATGTAATTTTCTCAGTGTCCACAAGACTGCTTCAAATACATTTTTTTTTAGTCCAGTACTTTGACGACGTTATTGCCCTTCTTTCTCCACTACACGGGTTCCTCTCTTCCCCATCACATCAAATAATAAAGACTTGACTTGATTTTTAAAGTCCTTCCAGGCTTTTACTGACACATTAATTACCTTTTAATGACTACTCAGACATTGAATCTCATCTCTGTTCGGTGCATGATACCTATCTCAGCCACGTATTTTATTTTCTAACAGCCTTTCCATACTTCCTTCACATTCAAAGGGTGCCTGCAAAACTTCATTATTTTCTTTTCAAGAGGCATCTTAAAACTCATTTGAGATGCCAAAAACTCAATGATAGATAAAAATGGTTAGTGTACAGAGACCATTGGTTTTATACATCCCCATAGACTTGTCCCTTATCTCCTGTTCAAACTTCTTTGTAAATTGTCCAAGATTGGGACCATACTTTTTGTTCTTTGTGTATGTTAACATAGTGAATAGCAAAACATATCCTCCTGAATCTTCATTACAGGCAGTGTAACAGCAGCAACATTAGTAGACTGTTGCTAGTACATAGTGTAGTTTAAAAAGAACAATTGGAGATATGAGCCTTCTCCTTTCCCCTTCTTGGTTATGCCTACAAAAAAGTAAATGCTTTCATCTAGCTGAGCATAGTCATTAGCAATAACTCTTACTAAACATTTACTACAAATTTTTTCTGGACACTGGCCTCCATACTGAAGTATCTGAAGAACTTGACTTTTGTCCTTTTTAATATAATATGCATATACATACATGCAGGCTGCTACGAGGTCTTGTTCATACTTATCTAATTGATGTCAGTGAGACTACTCAAATGAGTGAGGACTACTCACATTAACAAGACTTGAAAATTGAAGTTGCAATTCATGAAAACTGCTGGACATACTGATTTTTCAATTTGAATTGAATATTTCAATATGCTGAATATTTCAAACGTTAATAATCACAATTTGGGCCACCGAAAACCACTGAACTCATGAGCCACCTTCCACCCCCAGTAACTACATGCTTGCTTAAATAATACTAAGTACAACCTTATTTTTTTCATCTATATTAAGAAATCAGACCTAACAATTAAGAATTTACTTTTTTAAATAACTGTTTTGTGATTTTCCTGATGTCAGAAAAGGTGCTAAATTGCCATGCAATAAGCTTTTAAATTAGCACACCAATCTACTGTATCAGTTTTGGAATAGGTCCAGTTCACCTGAAGTACCAGAATATAATGTTTTAATGAATAGAAGCACAGAGTATATTAAACATCTAACATAATACTATTTTATGACTAACTATAGTAACAGTCTAGAAAAGGCTAATCTCTAATTATATTTATTGCTCATTTTTATAGAAATGATGGGGTTTAGCATCAAAGTATATTTTCTCAAGCTTTGCATGACTATATTCTACTTTTTAACATTATTTCTGAATCTTACAAGAGAATTGACATTCTTCAATATATATTCATGTTTAACTGCAAGTCTAGTAAATTAATTTATTTATTTTTATTAATTTTAATTTATTATTTATTTATAATTAATTAACAGCTCAACAGTCAAATAGCACCAATTAAAAAAAAAAGCACTCTGTTTATATTTCCTTCAGGAAAGAAATCTGTATTAATTATATAGCTTAAGAAACCAATATAAAAAAATATTTCTGCTTGTGCTTTCTTTCTCTTTGTTAATCTGAAATGCAATTCTAAGTGGGGTTAATTTCCAAGTCAGACATTTCAAGTCTCTCCCTCCTTTTTAAGTTGTTTCAAAAACCTTCCAAAACTCTCTGCCAAAACCAATATTCATTCCACCTCCCCTCATTATAGTTTGGGGTTTTTTTCTAGTTATTAACATAACCTTGCCTATTATTGGATCAAATTTCACCGTGCCGTAAGGAGCAAGTCCAGCATTGTGAACATGTACTTTCATTAATGGACTAGTGCAAGGTGAAATGTCTTTCTGATATGATCCTGAGAAGGATACTGAAAAAAATCCAAATTTGCGTTTCTCTATGAAACACTCTATCAAACATCATCAATTTGTTTGTGTGCTCATCTTCCACTGTTAGCCCATTGGTTAATTTGTTATTTTTTATGTTTTAAGATCTATTTTTGCATTAAAAGTCTACATGTTTCCAGAATTGGGTTCATAAAAGTGAATTAAGTAGTAGTTGCTGAAATATACAAAGTGACACTGGAAAAATTTCTATTGGAATAGTCACTTACCATAGCAAATTTTGTTCCTTGAATGTATTGCCTCCAAAGAGGCCCCCCTTTGGGATTACTTTCCCTGCCATGAAGCAACAGAAACCATAGAAAATGTTAGATATTAAATGGAATATTCACATCTATTCCAATGTCCTGGAAGAAAACATAAAAAAATCTCCTACTTCTTAACTCCCTAAGCGTTGTTACATTCCATAAATACCTCAGGTAAAAGTAAACCTGAGGAGCTGGTGTAAATCTGCATAGACAAATCACTTGAGAAAAAGTTATTTTGGTAAATAACATCCTTTTTCTCTCTTATGACACTGCCTACACAGACCTAGCAAGTAAAAGACTGGTAAAGACAATTCTGAGAACATGGACTGAGGCAGACTACTAGCTGTAGAGAGAGTGAACTACTCCTGCCCAGATATTGTATCTAATGTAATGCCAGAAGTCTTGCTTGCCTGGGAACTTTTAAGTACATTAGCTACCTCAATGAACATGTTGTAAACTACTTCTATATTGAAATGGTCTAAGCCCTAGCTTTTTCCCAAACCTGACCAAAAAGTTACCTTAAAAAAGGCTTTTGTGTAGTCAAGGAAATGATTCAGAACCAGTCCAAAAGCTTAAACCAAGACAGCTGTTAAAAATGGCCAACACTATTATAGTCAAGAATATGGGAGATCAGTGAGGGCATTTTAAGACTGATCACCCTCATAAAAATACACAGACAAGTGCAATTTTGAGAGTTCCTTTTAGATTCTGTAACTACAAGAGGAATATTCAGTGTAGGAGAGTGAGAAAGGTACCACTGAGTCCCTCTAAAAAGATGTGTGACCTTTTGGGTGTCAGGAGTTTGACCCTAGGAATGTATGTCTAACTTATTATTTGAGTATGCAACTCCATGAAGTCTTTTTGTATGCTATTTTGTCAAGAATAAAAAAGGGCAGACTTAAATAATTTACACAAAAATTGAAAGATGGGGTTAAGAATAAATCAAAGGTTTTTTAAGCTATCGAAGGAGAAACATGAATCTAGTTCCACCCGTAACCCCCCAAAATGTGCCATAAATCACGAAGAGAATGGCATTTAACTTTTGGCTCTTTAGTTTCCTTCTACTTCACTTGTAGCTTAGCCAACATTGTTGTCTATTGTGTCACCTATTGACGCTTTCTTTCTTCTCTGCTTCTGTTTTCCAGAAAAATTGAACAGCTATTCTTCAAATGGGGGCTTGATTCTGTCGTCCACTGACAGGTGTCTAATGACATTTCCGGTGTCCTTTAATATCCCACTTGGTCTCCAGCTGCAGTTCCAAAGTATCTCATAAGCAGTGTCATATCTGCTATCCTGCGCAGATATTTTGGCTACCTTGGGACATCCCAAATAGTACTAGATGCCTCTTTGCAGGCCACTATGTCATGCCCTTGCTGTCAAACAACTGTTGTCAGAGACTACCATTACCACGTCAGAGACTACCAAGGATGAGATTGCTGTGGATATACAGAAAATAAAGAATTTTAAAAGGTTAAAAAAAACAAAAAGGACCGAACAGAATCCCATGCCAAACCATGAGGTAAAGTCTATCTAGAAACACAATCTACTGGAGCATTTTACAAATCCATTACTTTTTTATATCATAAAGGTTCTATCCAGGAAAGTTTATAAAAAAGTTTCCTTTGTGGATTCATAAAGAAAAAAATTATATATATATATATATATATATATAAAGTCACAATTGGCTCTGAAAGTACTTGCACCTAATCTGAACAGCTGTAAGCAAATACTCCAGATATCATACATTCAAGGAATGCTTATCACGCTCACACAACTACCATTACCATCCAAGCATGTCTTTTCTATAAAACTTCAATCAAACTCAGGCACAGAAAAATGACCCGAGTGCTCTGGCCTTTGAGAGCTCCATCATCTCTGAGCTCATAGATCAAAACTAAAGAAAAAAGATACAATTATCTTACTAAATGTGTTCCTCAGATGTATGAAATACAATTTCTAGGATGGAATTTTAAGGCTCTAAAGAATTCTGATATGCAAAGTGGTATTAAGGCTTCCCTAACAGATCTGCTAAAGCTTTAAGTTTCCACTCCCCTCTCCCCAAACATGCTACCACTATAATATTCTAACTTCCAGCTGCATTTTGTGATGCTGTTAAAAGGGAGCTGTGAAAAATGTTACTGCACATTTCAGCTTCTGAAACAGCTATTGGTGGACAAAACTTAAATAGCGTTCTGCTACTCTGGATTGTGCCAAGACTGAAAAGTCACCTCCTTTTACATTTTTACAGTAGGTGAACACACAGGCAACAGAAGCTTTCTTTGCCTCTCTTCTCTGGACCCCATGCTTGAAGAATGACTGAAATCAACCTTTGACCGAGTCTTTAACAACTATAAAGACATCTTTAAAGTTTAGAAAGTGAAGTGGGGAGATCCAAGTTTTGTCATGTCTCAGTATGACTTATCTAACTACAGAATTTAACAGTCTCTGAAGACCATTTCTATGGCAAGCCAAAAGATAGAAGAACATAACAGAATCAAATGACTGCACGTTTTAATCTCTAACTGTTCTTAAAAACAAATTTCAAGTGGGTGCAAGTGCTAACTAGTAAAGCATACAGGCTCTTCCACTGTATTTTCCAAAAACCTTGAAAAGAATGTTAAGTACCATTTTGTTTTTAAAGATGACTGGAAAGACATATTTTTTAAACAAACAAACAAACAAATTACCTGGCAAGGCTTCTTCATTTTAATTGCTATAACATGGTATCTGTAACAGCAGAGTTCACAGGTCCATGACCCTCTTTCGCTTATCCACTTTAATAGGCAAAGCTGATGCGTGTACCGTACTGACCCATCGCAGCGGCAAGGATTTAACAATTCACCCTGAAAAGGCAATACAGAAACATTAATTTTAAAGGAATCTTTTATGTACATGTATACTCAATACCAAAATATTTACAGGTATGTAACAATGAACTGGTCTTAATTTCAATATGTGAAAAAGCATGTATTTTTGGCTATAGAAATACTCAAAAATTAAACTTTCTTAAAAACATCTAGGTGCTTCTTATGAGACAAAGCCAGATAACTATCTGCACATGTATATGTACATATGTGAAACAAGTGAAAGATTACTGTGCATCAAACAACAGTAGTATTAGCCCTTTCAAATACCTCAAATGGAATAGAAAGTGGTTCAATGCATTTCTCCAACAGTTATTTGCAGTCATCACTAGGAAAGAAATGGGTGACGTCACAGAAAATTGTGCTCTTGGAGCAGCGCTCTGTGCTGTTCAGCTAGCCAGCTGTCAGGCAGGACCTCAAATACTGTAACTAAAAACTTCTCCTGATAGTTCACATATTTCTATGCTATATAAATCAGCTCTTCTCTTCTTTCCTTGAAAAGATTTATTTTAACTAAACTACAAGACAAGCTATGAAATGCTAGTTATGGATCCATTACTGATACTGTGCCCAGTAATGTAATGACAGCGAAGATCCTTGGAGGTCTTCTCAACGTTACCTGTAAGCTAACACTCTCATTTTAAAGTTTAATAGAAACCCGAGAAATTCATATTGTTTAAAGTCCCTGAGGGGCGAGCCAGCGAGCATGATGGCAAGAAGACATACAGTGTGCAAGCCAGCCATCGCCAATCTCTCATTTTCCCCAAAGCTCCGCGCCGACTCAGAATTGCCCCAGGCGTTTGTCACAACCACCTCGCACAGCAGCATTGAGGCTCGCTACACCCATTCCGCCGCCGACACAGAGGAGGGCTGTTCCTGCCAGCGGGCAGGTCTGCCAGGGGACGCCGGCCCTCCCCCCGGGCAGGGGGCACCAGCGCTCGGCCCCTTCTCCGCTCCGCCGCCGGGCAGCCGGGGCAGCGGCGGCGAGGGCCGGGCGGGAGGTGCCGAGCGCTGTCCCTGGTGCTGATCGCTCCCCGCCACCGGCCCGCCCGCCTCCCGTCGGCCGCCTGCCGCCCCCGGGAGCGGGGTGTGGGTGGGGGTGTGTGTGAGAGGGGTCGGTCCGTCCGCGCTGAGCGGAGCCGTCCGCCCGCCCCCCCGCCCCGCTCTCCTCACCTGCTCGGGGCCCTGGAAGCAGATCTTGCAGATGGGGCCGGCCCCGCCGGGGTGGCTGCCGCTGCCGCTCTCGCTGCTGCACACCGAGCGGGTCTCGGGCTTGTCGCCGGCGGCGGCCCCCTGCTCGGCGTGGCCGCTGTCCGAGCCGCCCCTCCGGCCCTCGCCGGCGCTGGGGCCGCCGCTCTCTCCTTCCTCTGGGGTGTCCCCGCTTGCCTCCCCCGCTCCGGCCGGCAGCTCCACCGGGGCGGCGGGGTCTCGTTGCGGCTCCCCGGGAGGGAGGACGACGCTGCCCGCGGCGCAGTTCATGCCCGCGCCGGCCTGGGTTACCCGCTCACCCGGGGCGGGGACGGCCCAAAGGGACGGATGGCGGCGGGGGCGGGGTGGAGGAGTGAGAGAGCGGCGAGGGCGCCCTTCTCGCTGCCGGGGGTTGGGAAGGTGACCCGGCGCGGCCGCCTCCCTCCCTCCGCCGCGCTCCGCCAGCCGGGTCCGGAGCCGCCCCGGGCGGCGTGTGCGTGTGTGAGCCAGCGGGAGCGTGTGCGGGCGAGCGCCTGTGCGTGGGTGAGCGCGTGGGCGGGGGTCTGGTGGCGGCGGGGCGGGGCGGGGCGGGGCAGGTCCGGCACGCGCTGGGCCGGTTGCGGCCGCCAACGGCCGCCCCCGGGGAGGGGGCGGGACGGGGACCGTTACTCGGCGCGAGCCGCGGCGGTTAACGGCGGCGGGGGCCGAGAGAGTCCGTCACCGCAACCGCCACCGGCCCGAAGCCGCCCAGGCGCCTGCCCCGCCTCCCCCCCACACACTCACACAGCGCCGGTGCGGCGGGGAAACCGCCAACCTCGCCTGCACCCCGGCGCCTGCCTGGGCGGGAGGGGGAAAACCCTTCCCCTTCCCCGCCGNCCCGCCCCCATCGCCCAACGGCTGCGTCCCCCGGCACGGCCGCCGCCACCGCGGCACACCCCGCCGCCCTCACGGGGACGGCTCAGCGGTGCGCGCTGTCCTTCCCTTCATGGCCGCCCCCTCGGCCCTGGGGGCTGGCCCCAGCCGCGGGTACCGGCAGGTTGTTGTCCTCTCCTCGCCCGTGCACAAACCCTGATCCCGCTGCCGGTCACGGCACCCCGGCGCTGACAGGGCTCCTCAGCCCTGGCACCCCACTGGAGGTCCCGACCCTTTGAGGGACTCTTACAGATCTGTTTACTTTATTGGGTCTTTCGTTGCAAAAGATTGCACTTGTAAAAGCTCAACAGAACGAATATTCAACAGTTGTTCTTTGAGTTCGAAACATTAGTCCTCCCAGGCCTTTGTGGCTGGCGTTTTTCTTCTTTTTTTTTTTTCAAATTCATTACATCACCTCATTTTCAAAATTAAACTTGCTAAAAACATCATGATGAAGTATCTCCTAAAAACAAACCCCACAGTGGTTAGAAATTCTTTAAAGTTTGGCTGGGGCTGCTAAAGGAACGTATGTGTGAATTTCAGCATCAAGTATAACACCAGTGCACATTTCATCTCGTGAAAATGACAGCAACTGTCTGTGCGGGGAAAGAGAAAGAAAAAAAAAACCCAACTCAAAAAACAATTGCGAAGCCATATGCTCTTCCATAGCCACATTTAGATTCGAAGTGTGATGAAATCACCCATCATCTTCACTGGCTGCTTCATGTGTAGTCTCAAGATGAGGGTGTACCTGGGTGAGCTCCGGCACTGCCTTCACCAGCCGTGTTTTGATAGCAATGCCTTTCTTGGTGTGGCTATTAGAAGACCGCAGAAGTACAGAGAAACAAACAAGCACTTCTCAACCCATGATCAAGCGGCTGTGAAGCTCTCTGGAGAGGCTTGCCCAGTACACACCAAACACCTGGTCCCACCTTTCAGCCTGGCTGGAGACCAGCTCAGGCGATATGCTACCTGCAGAAAAGCAGCAGCCCCGTATTGCAGGAGGGTGGCATTTAAACTAATTGGGACAAGGCACGGTTAAAGCCCTTTCCATCCCCCTACAGCCTGCATGGAGGGGGAGAAGGAGGCCATGGGATAGATACATTATGGACAAAGAACAGCACTGCAGTTTACAGCATTGCTCTAAGAAACCTGCATGTTCAGAGGTTGTCTTCCTATAATGGAATAAGAGGTATGTATCATTACATCTTTTCTCATCATCCACTAGTGCCCATTTTCATGAAAATCTTTGTCCTGACACCTCTGCATTAGCTAAGCCAGCACTGGCCATTTAGCTTGGCGTTACATGCTCCAACCCTAAAATTACTTTTGTTCCCAGGGTGGTTGTTAAGTAGGTAGGTAATATGGGTTCATCCAGATTTGGTAATGTAAAACAAAAAATGTCACATTGACAGTGACATTTTGATGAACTGCAGACGCTGTGCAGTTAAGAAATTCTTCTACATATAATTTGTTCATAGCAAAGTAATACCTGAAGGGGTTGCCAAAGAGACTAAACAGAATTGGAGACAGAGTTAATCAGATAGACTAATTCTAAGGAAAGAAAGCGCAATCCCAAACAATGAAAAAACAGAAAATGTCAGAACAAGCAGATGAGTCCAAAATACTGGGTAAAAGAGAACTAAAGCAGAACCAGAAGGAAAAGACAGTGAAGTGAGAAATGAATGCTAAAAAGTTACTCATCTGCATCGGAGGAATACAGCATGCCCTTGCAATTTGCTCTAGGTGGGGGTTTATGCCATTTTTCTTATTCATCCTTTTGTTTGTCAGCAAAAATTGAATAAATAACATGGCTTTTGGAAAGGATATAAAGAGAAGATAAAAATGCCAACACAGAAATGGAATGACTTCTTAATGTCAGGAAAAGAAAGATGTGACTATAGAAAATAATAGAGTGTTCTAAGAAGGTCATTCTTTTCTACTCAATCATGCTGAAAATAAATGTATAACATGACTCTTAAAAGGGAACACAGCTAATGCAAATTGGAAGAATTTCTTTCACACATATGTAATTTGGAGAGCTGATTGCAAGTGGGTATTTCATAGACATGAGCTTTTTAATACATCACCTGTTTGCATGTCTACCAACAGCTACTGGCACACTAGCTAAAATAAAATTGCAAAGGCTATTGATCCCCACATTTCAGAGTGCATTAGCGTTGTTTGGCATGCTGGGGGTGGGAGGAGATGCCGGCAAAAGAGCAGAAGGGGTGGAGAGCATTATATGACACAGCCTCCAACCGAGGTAGTGTTCAGCCTTCTGCTGAGCGAGAGAGGGGGACAGGAGCCAAACCCAAAGATCGAAACAGAAAGAAGAGAAATTTAAAGCAGGAAAGGATATTCTGCTTCGTAACAGCAGTAGTGTAGGTGGTTGGGAGAAAGGAAAAAAGAGAAGTTGGAAACAGGAAGAATTAATTTGTGATTAAGACAGCAAACTGGAGCTCATGGGATTTATGTTCAAGCACAGCTTTGCTTCGCACTCCTTGAACAACCTTGAGCAAGGGACCTCAAGTGAGCCAAACACAGGCATCTGGTTACCTCAACGCAGGCAGCTAGCCATACTCCCAGCCGGGTGTCCAACAGCCTCTGGAAGACTGTGGCTGTCACTTCCGCCATCTCTTTTGGGAACAGTGGGACATCCAAACTGGCACTGGACCCCCAGATGCAGGCACATCTCCCTTAGTCTGTCTCTGTCTTGTTTTCTACATAAAACTGAAACAATAATGGTTGCTTTCTCTGTTCTTATTCCTGCCTCTCCCATTACAATTTGCAATATTTTACTGGCAGATTCAGGCCATATTTGTACAGTCTTGATCTTGGCTGAGGTATCTAGGCATTATAACAAGACAAATAATAAGGAACAGTGATACAGATAAAAATAACACCAAGGTAATAAGACTGTGGAACAGTGAAATGAATTGCATTTTCAGCAGACAATGGAAAAGGCAGGAGAAGTACAACCCCTGAGGGAGTGGAAGTTGTCTCTCCTCTATTTTTCTCTCATTTCTGCTCCAGGTACATTCTTTTTCCCACTACGCCAGCTCAGCACTGTGCAATTCTTTCCTCCAAATAAACTAATGGAAACTCAAGCCCAGTTTTTTACCTGAGGATAACCAGCTGTAGGTAGAACATCCAGGAAGAAAAAACAGAGGAAGGCATTTGAACGGAAGGGAAACGTTCAGGGAATAGACTGAACAGTGGGGGGTTTTAAATTATTATTTATCAAGATAAACACCATATGTAAAATTTTATGTATAGAAGAGGTTGCACAGGAATAATATATGCAGGTCACAACCTACTCAGGGGATATTATAAGAATGGAAGCACTGTGTTACTGCATGTTTAGAAATCAACTCCTGCTCTTCTTTTTTTCAAAAAGTTTCTGTAATGCATCAGCCTGTGCCATAAATACAGTAACAGAACAGCTCAGTGATGGGTTTGTTCCATTTTGCTGCTTCCTGTATCTCTGAGGAAAACAAGATGATATAGTTTTAAAATATTAATAAAGGAGTAAAGAGAGTAATTACAAGTGTATTATATTCAAAACAAAATTCTAATGAGATTGTAGAAAATGAAATCTACTTAGATAATAATACAGACACATTATTAGTCTATTTACTGAATAGCAGGTATATGTCCCTTTCAGAATAAAACTGATGGAGATCACCTGTAAACAAAAATAAGGCATTTTGGCTGTAAGCAAATGCTTCAGTTTAATCTGAAATGCACTTTGCATGTTTAATGCAACATAAAACGTGCTTCTGAGTAATATCCCCATCTGTTAAATTTCTGTGTTCAACTTTATTACACTAAAAGATCTGTGCAGATGGTTAATAACCGTGCTAGTGACTGTATTATTTGCTGGTTCACTGAACGTGCCTGATTTTTGTTATGAACACACACTCATCCTGCAGTCGCAGAGTTAACAGTTATGTCAACGCATTAAAATCTCATGCGGACTGAAACCTATTGTCTAATGAAAATCTTTATTTTCACATTGCTCTCTTGTTTTTTTGGAAATGTGTACCTAGGTTCCTATCCAACCCCGTATTGCTCAGCACTGATGCATCTCTACATAGCAAAAGCGTCTAGTCTTAGCAGCTACTGGTGTGTCATCCTCAAACCTTCACAGGGATTTCCCGTCCATGTTGGGTCTGTGACTGCATCCCCCCTCCCGGAGGGCTCGGTCCCGGGACTCAAGGCTAGCTCAGGGACAGGGCAGCCACAGGCTGTCCCCTTCCCTCCTTCTGTGACTGGGGCTGGCAGAGGAGCCACTGCCAGGGCCAACCCTTGCCCGTGGGAGCTGCTCTTAACTGAGCCCTTGCTGTTTGGTCCATGCCTGAGCTCCTGCCATGTTGCAGGCCATGCCTGACCATGGCCATACCAATATGGACCCACCTATAGGACCATGTCTCATCCTGGCCTCATCCCCATCCCCAAGGAGGTGCCCAATGCCCAGGGCTGGGGCTGCCCCAGTGTCCCCAGCTGCCCTGGATGCCAGGCTCTGCCATCACCCACCCGGGGAGCCCCCGGCTCTCCTGGTGCAGGAGCCCGCGGGGCCCAGACAGTTCTCTGTAGCACCTTTTCTTCTGTATTGTCCAAGAAATGGTGATTGGCATCCTTTTCCTTTTACAGGAGACTTATGAAAACATGCATCCACTAATTATTTTAATGTGCTTTCAGATGCTTACATGGATGATGATATAAAAGTTTCAGATTTTTATTTTAATACAATTTTTATTCTTGGAATATTGTCATGTCATTCATAATTATGTTTTACTGTCTAAATTCCTGTCTTATTTGCTAGTATTCTGTTTTAATTCAGAGCTGCTAATTTATTTTTAAAACATTTGAAACTACCTATGATTAATTTTTCTCCACCATGAAATATAGCTTCCTGTGAAATGTAGTCTCCCATTTGATCTTTAACTGTTTGGAAGCATTTTTATTTTTTTTTTTTTACATTTTTCCTTGTACCAGTTGTTGAGGGGGAAAAAAAGGCTTAGCATGGCTTCCAGAATGAGGTAATCTTTGTTTGCAAGTAAATTTAGTTCCTTGGTTTATTTTGGAAACAGATCAGCTGTCACAGATTCTAGAGGGCGGCATCACTGAGTTCAGTTTATTGAAACAGAAATGACAGAATGTCAATTAGCTTTTCCATTACATGTTATATGAACAAAAGCTACTGTGCAAGGCCAAAGTGAATTTATTTTAGTATCAGCTCTACAGATCCCTTTTTATCTGTTTACAAAGAAAAGAAAAATAAACCTTTTTGTTGTTGTTGTTGTTTTTAATAAGCATTTTCCTTGGATTTCCTTGTCTGTAAGCATCAGAATGACTGTAATATGCAATACAGACAACCTGAAACCTTGAAAAGTAATGGTGAGGCATCAAAAATAATGTAACAGCTTCCCAAATCCTTACACACTGGTTTTTGGTCCATTCTGTAGACCTCCAGTGTATGTCTAAAAACTTAAAAAGTTGCAAACTGTCCAACGTTTGTAGCAAGGCAAGTGAAATGTGGCTTCTACTGCTGAAACGGATTCTGGGGGATACCACCACCATCTGAACCCTGGTGTGGTCACCACTTCAGTACACACAAGGCAACAGAGAGAACTTCCCTGAAATAATTGCAGGTAAGAAGGAAACACAACAATGAGTTTGTGATGGTGGGAACTGGAGCTCGTCAGACTTACGTGATGGCATCAAAACTCACATAAGATACCCATTAAATGAGAATGGATGTTTTTCTTGATAAACCAAACCACAAAGGGCAACAAAGTATGTATTTTGCTGAAGTATTTTATTGCTATTTATGCGATGAAAGAAAAAGGGCATGCATCCAGATTTGAGATGTTCATTCCTGGCTGAGGAAGCACTGGTCTGGTTGTTTCTCACACTATAGGCAGTTCTTGACTGTTATGTCTCCATGAGCTCAATCTCATTCTGGAAGTAAAAATATGAGCCCCTGTTATTTGAACTAAAGACCAGATCTTCCATCCTAAATGCAGCAGCAGTTGTAAACCTCTCTGTGTGGTCTAAGCCATAGGTGTCAAACCTATGATGAATCAGCGTTAATTTACAGAATTACCTAATCTAGTGAGTGTTTTCTGAGAAACTGTGGCAAAAGTGCAAACTACCAGGTTTGCCTCTAGTTTGACTGCGAGTTTTGCAGCTCTACCAGAAGTGACCTGTGGAAGTTATCAGTTAGCTGTTATATAGCTGCTAAAAAAGAGACCAGTTCCTGCAGATATGAAACTTTGTTTCCTAAGGGGTTCCAAAACATTAATATGAATTGATAGAAGAGCTGGAGACAGAATTTATAATTTCAAGGTTGCAAATTGAGTGTGCTTTTCTGTGAAATAATCTCTTGTTCTCTTTATCTTGCTACCCACCAGCCCTCTCAAAAAGAAAAAAAAATACTGTCTCATGAGATTGCCTGTGTGTACTGGGAGCCAAAATTCTGCTTCTTGTGATAAATTTGTGAGAAAATATATGATAATCACCACAGGCCATGCTGGATTAGATTAGGAAGGTGTTACATCACTGAAGACGGTCTTCTAGTTCTTACAAAATCCACTGTATTTTCCAGTTAAATAATCTTGTTTCAGAAAGACAGTTATATGAACCAGAAGAAGTAACATCTTTTATGCTTCTTAAAGGGGAACCAGTAAATACTCCATTCTCGCTGATCCCCCAGTCCTGCCAGATGACTACCTTATCGAACCGAGATGTTAGCTAAATCTGTTATTTTAGCTTTTTTGTCTTCATTTTATTCCTCTGGAGACACTGGCAGAAAATGTGAGGTAATGCAGGAGCATGTCATCTGGTGTGGGAAAGGAAGAGGAAATGGTTGGTTTTGGTGGAAGCTCACGAGTGTTTAATCAAGGTCTGTGGCCTGAAATCTATAGTAAAGGAAATGTAGGATTTCCTGTGCATTGGTGATCAGTCCTGGAGGTGAGTGTTGAGTAGAGGTTTATGTAGAGAAGCGAAGGGTAATTTTTAGAAAGGATTCTTTATTTATGATACTGTGATACTTTGCAAGCAAGGTAGGACAGGGCAGGGACAGAAGAGGGAACCATGGACATGCCTAAAGTGCAGTAATACCCGGAGCCAATGAGTGGCAAGAGTTACTGTCTTTCACCGAGCTTCTTTCATGCATGTACTGCCGACACACCGAGTACACGAACGGTGGAGCACAAATCCACTGGATACCTGCTTCCTTCACTGCACACTTTTCACTTTCACTACAGGAAAGCATGCTAGGGACAAGTGTCCTCACCAGCGGATGTAGCTTCATGCTAAGATTCTGCAAGGTCACCAAGGTTACTGCAAAAAGAAATTGGACAAAATATGCTAAAGAGCCACAGAACCGGTGGTTTATTAACTGCCTCTCCCTGGCAAACTGTGCATTGTTCAACCAGAACCTGAACACTAAATTGAATGAAATCTTTTGCAGAGATGAAGGCATGTGTTAACTACATACGTGACCCTTTTGAAGTATAGCTGCAGAAAAAGAATAGACTGCAGGTTAGTCCTGCAACCAGTTTGAACATTCTCTGGCTGCTAAAACTGCAAAATGAAACATGCCTGAGTGACAGTGGACGTTGTGGAGGCACTGGGATGGAAGTGTCTTCAAATCCAGTGGCAGACACTTCAGTGAAATCTTTAAGAGTGATCATCTGAAATCTGTGTCCTTTGGACACAAGCAATCATTGCATTCCTCTGAGACATTCACAGAGAGTTTGCAGATATGCCATAGGACCTGTAAAAAACCCGTGCCCTTCTGGGGCAGCATCTGGAGGTCTGGAGATCAAGCAGGATACCTAAGGGCATTCAAAATGGCACCAAATACCTATGTGCATGCAGCTAATTAAAACCTGAATCAACCTTCTCTAGAGAAATAGGAGTGGGGCATAGTCAGACTGCATTTAAGGGCATCTCTACCTCTCACTATTTCTCTAGACTTTTTGAGAACGAAAGCATTACCACTCCCACTTCTGTTCTGGCACAGTTCCTTTTCTCTCTGTCATCTGCGGTGGCGATGGTAGAGAAAGATATACGTGGGCAATGCTAAACTGGATGAACAGATCCTGGATATAACTTTAAAATGTTCCTAGATTAAGCCTATTGCTAATCATGAATCTACAATTAGTGAACTTGACCCTTGTTCTCCTGGTAAGAAACACTTCTTTCTGGAACAATTGCTTGAAAGAGCAAGCAATTACCTTCTTCTGTACATTTGATTGCTAATTTCTTACCAGAACAATAAAAACCAAGTCACTTCTCTTCCAGTCCTCATATTATAATTTCATTTCTGCTGCCAAAGCATGCCTGGCTTCTGCTTTGTATATTTGATGTGCAGCTGTGGTAGGGAGCCACAAATAGCAGCACAGCGTCTTTAAGAGCTGTGCTGCCAAGGGTAAAAGGACCCTGCAGGGCAGCTATTCTGAGGGAGCCATCCTAACTGTTTGGAAAGTAGCAAATCATGTTGTGATGAGAAAGGTTAGCAGAACTAACTAGAAAAGTGTTCTTTTTCCAACTTTTCCCATTGCAGGAAAGAAAGTGGCTTTTGGCCAATGTACACAAAAGAAATCAGTACCCTTTCTCGCTAGTTTGAAAGGCAGCCATAGGCTGCTTTAGCTGTGTTATATATTTACAGAGGCGTGATGCAGTATGGAAGTATTATACCATATAATGCTATTTATTTTTTTACCTGCTGTAGTAGATGAGGGATACTTACAAAGCAATCAATCTGTAGGATGCCTTAGGATTGACTAAAAGGGGGTTTTTCATCATTTACAATAAGGATGGACATGTGGCATTTGTTTAACTGAAGAACCTTATACACTCAAGAGACAAAGGGAAGAATCCTTAAGCTGTGCATACTAGACACTAATTGCTATCCCTTATTGAATTAGAAAACATGAATATGCATTGGTAGCCGTGTGTGTCTTCAGGTGAAATAGGGCAGTCATCGTAAAGTTTACATGACTGGCTGTGAGCTTTTCAAATTCTGCATGTCTCAGAGCCTCCTATCTCTTTTTAGCCAAGTGCTTGAAGCATAGCACTACTTGAAAGATAAGCCTGGGTGTTTAATTAAAATCTGAAGAAAGATGTTTGAATATGTTACCTTAAATTTCAGCCCTGTATCTATTTCCTTTCATAGATGCTTCTCCTGACAGCATCGGCTCTTTTGAAATTGGTCTGTCCTTGTTTATTTGTAATAAGCATTACCAACTCTCTCTTGATAATATTGCAATGAATCATTCAGAGAGTGGAGTGAATTGGATGATTTGGTCCAGAGTAAATCGTAATACCCAGTCATTTTTTTCTTTTTATGTCTGGGTCATGTTCACCTGAATCACAGGGAAAACGAGCTTTAACATCTTTAATAAAAAATGTTCCCTTGGGATGTATACACAATTTGCAATGATTGTCAGTTACAACAGCTGATACAAATATGAGAAGCTGCCAGCTAACCTTAATTAGCACTTTAAAGCTGTAGATCCTGGGAGCAAAGTACAATTAACTGATCTTTCTGCCTATTTATGTACTTTATCTTCTGATGACCATACACATTCACTGGTAACTTTGATATCAAACAAAAAACATTGCAGATACATTCTTATCCAATTGCATGCCATTATTGACTTTTTATCAAATTTGATATTGCATTCTGAATAAACATGAAACTGCAAAATAAAAATCTCTACAGGATTCTAGAGCAAGTATATGAACAGAAGCCTGCGGTAACTTCAAATATACATAGGAACACAGGTTTCAACAAGCCAGAACAGATCAAGAGTCTAAATGATGAAATGTCCTGCCTCTGGCAACGGTCTTTAATTATCTTTGAAAGAAAGTTTACATGGCTTATTTCCACACTGGGTCAGGCCTATCTGGGTAAAAATATATGTTCAAATGTTAGTCATATGGATGACCTGCTTGTGCCCTAAAGCACTAGACTTGCTTTCCTAAGTCATTCTAATATGAGTTTCCTCTTCTTATTGCTCTCAACCACACTCCTTTAATCTCATCTTTGATACTTAGGAGAAAAGTCAATCCAAAAAATGAGACTCCTTTAGCTAAGTGTTTCTACATGATTTCCCTCTGTTTATTTATTTATTTTTCATTAATGCACAGGCTTCATTATAGGACATGAAAAATTCTAGTGACATAGAGTTTAATTACTGTACTTTTTCTCAAGGGATCTTCATTGTAATCTCTGTCGCTGCTATTACTGCCTTAACTAATAACTAAAAAAGGTCACGATCTAGGTTAATAGCCTGCAGCTGCAATGTAGAGAAATCTGCAGTACTAAATACTGCTATCTAAATAAACTAGACATAGCTAATAGTGTTATCCAATGATGGTGAGTATTTGCAGACAGATGTTGACATTAATCTCAAGTGCCAGTTTATTTCACTCTACTTGAGTTTATTGTATTTGCACCTCCATTAAAAAACAAATCAGGTCTGGAAACAGCATGTTGGACAAATCTTTCAAGCTGAGGAACTTCTGAAAATGTCCAGCTTGAGAGAAAGGTGTCCAAACCAATGAGTTACAGGTGGTCTCAGCTGTCTTGATAGTCTTCACTTTAGAATGTTTATACTCACTGTCAAAATAGACTTTGTGAAGACTTCATTTGTCTGTTCATGGGAAAGTAAATCACAAATCCCACTTTGACTTCAATAACACTGTCAAATTTTTAACAGGGACACTGACAGTATCCGCCTGATCAAGGGGAGCCTATTGACAAAGCCTTCTTACTCTAACTACAGAAGGCATCGCACTCGCAGGTTCTTATCCTGCTTGGGGACTTCAGCCACCCCGAGTTCTGCTGGAAAAGTAGCACAGCGAGCTGTAGGCAATCCAAAAGACTCCTAGAGTGCATCAAGGAAAACTTCTTAAGCCAGGTAGTAGGCAGCCCTAGCAGAGGGGATGTAATACTGGACCTGTTGATCACAAATGCAAGTGAGCTCATCAGTGATGTCATGACTGGAGGCAGCCTGGGATGCAGTGATCATGCATGAGTGGAGTTCGCAGTCCTGAGGGATATGGGTAAGGCACAGAGTAAAGTCAGGACCCTAAATTTTAGGAAAGCACACTTCCAGCTGTGTAAGGAGCTAGTCAATAGGACCCCCCCTGGGGTCCCTGCCCACAGGGTCAAGGGAGCAGAACAGAGCTGGCAGATCTTTAAGGACACTTTCCACAGCGTGTAAGAGCTCTCAATCCCCAGGCGTAAGAAATCAGGAAAGAAAGGCAAGGGACTGGCATGTCTGAGTCGAGACCTGCTCGTCAAACTAAAAGGCAAGAAGGAAATGCACAGGAACTGGAAACAGGGACAGGTATCCTGGGAAGAGTATAGGGACATTGCCCAGTTGTGTAGGGATGGGGTCAGGAAGGCCAAGGCACAGCTGGAGCTGAACTTGACAAGGGACGCAAAGAATAATAAGAAGGGCTTCTACAGGTATGTCAGCCAGAAAAGGAAGGTCAAAGAAAGCCTACACCCCCGATGAGAAAGACTGGCAAACTGGTAACAATAGGCGAGGAGAAGGCAGAGGTACTCGATAATGTTTTGCCTCAGTCTTCACTGGCAACCTCTCTTCCCACCCCTCTTGAGTGGATGGACCACAAGACAGGGACTGGGGGAGAAAAGTCCCTCCCCCTGTAAAAGAAGATCAGGTTCATGACCACCTAAGGAACCTAGACATACAGAATTCTGTGGGACCTGACAAGATGCAGCCCAGAATCCTGAAGGAATTGGCTGATGTAGTTGCCAAGTCAATCTCCATGATATTTGGAAAGGCATGGCAGTCAGGTGAAGTCCCTGGTGACTCAAAAAAGGGAAACATTGCACCCATTTTTAAAAAGGGTAGAAAGGAGGACCCTGGGAGCTACTGACCTGCCAGCCTCACCTTTGTGCCTGGGAAGATCATGGAACAGATCCTCCTAGAAGTTATGCTATGGCACATGGAAGACAGGGAGGTGATTCAAGACAGCCAGCATGGCTTCACCAAGGGCAAGTCCTGCCTGACCAACTTAGTGGCCTTCTATGATGGAGTGGCTGAATCAGTGGACAAGGGAAGAGCTACAGATGTCGTCTATCTGGACTTCTGTAGGGCCTTTGACAAGTCCCCCACAACATCCTGCTCTCTAAATTGGAGAGGTATGGATTTGATGAGTGGACTGTTAGTGAATAAGGAATTGGTTGGATGGCTGCATCCAGAGTGTAGTGGTCAACGGTTCAATGTCCAGATGGAGATCAGCGACAAGTGGTCTCCCTTGGAGGTACGTACTGGGACCAGTACTGTTCAATATCTTCATCAATGACATAGACAGTGGGATTGAGTGCACCCTCAGCAAGTTTGCAGACGACACTAAGCTGAGTGGTGCAGTTGACATGCCTGAGGGACAGGATGCCAAACAGAGGGACCTGGACAAGCTTGAAAAGTGGACCCATGATATGAACCTCATGAGGCTGAACAGGGCCAAGTGTAGGGTCATGCACATGGGTTGGGGCAATCCCCAGTATCAATACAAGCTGGGGGATGAAGGGATTGAGAGCAGGCCTGCCAAGAAGGACTTGGGGGTACTGGTGGATGAAAAGTTAGACATGAGTCAACAATGTGCACTCACAGCCCAGAAGGCCAACCACATCCTGGGCTGCATCAAAAGAAGCATGACCAAGAGGTCGAGGGAGGTGATTCTGCCTCTCTACTCCACTCTTATGAGACACCACCTGGAGTACTGCGTCCAGCTCTGGAGCCCCCAACATAAAAAGGACATGGACCTGTTGGAGAGAGTCCAGAGGAGGGCCACAAAAATGGTCAGAGGACTGGAGAACCCCTCCTATGAAGACAGGCTGAGAGCTGGGGTTGTTCAGCCTGGAGAAGAGGCGGCTCTGGGGAGACCTTATTGCAGCCTTTCAGTACTTAAAAGGGGCTTGTAAGAAAGATGGGGACAAACTTTTTAGTAGGGCCTGTTGCAATAGGAAAAAAGGTAATGGTTTGAAACTAAAAGAGGGCAGGTTTAGACGAGGTATAAGGAAGAAATTTTTTACACTGAGGGTGGTGAAACACCGGAACAGCTCGCCCAGAGAGGTGATAGATGCACCATCCCTGGAAACATTCAAGGTCACGTTGGACAGGGCTCTGAGCAACCTGATCTAGCTGAAGATGTCCCTGCTTATTGCAAGGGGGTTGGACCACATGATCTTTAAAGGTCCCTGCCAACCCAAACTGTTCTATGATCCTATGAAAATTATGCTGTACTTAGAACTTGTAGAGTACTGCATAGTCAGTCTGCCTTTCCTTTCCTGTCAAACCTAATAGCCAAATACCTGCATAAATCTGCTCAGCTATCAGGAGGGGGCTTATAGTGGGAACTTCATGGAATAACAGAGTTGTCCTCCTATATCTAACATGCCCGTCTTGCTCAGTCAAAACAGTTCTCACAGTCTCTTGCTTGTGCCTTCACAATTCATTATTATACAAACACATGGAGTCTTTGTTGTATAAACTGTACAGCATGGCCACACTAATATAGATGATAAAGCTACTAATGTCTCTTGCGTTTGCATTTCATACATAAGAAAGGAATGTAGGAAAGTACAAGAAACTACTGGAAATTTCAAAATAAAACTTCTATGGCCATTAGTTACCCTTTGAGGTGTTTTGGCTTTTGGTTTTTTGTTTGTTTGGTTTTTTGGTTGGTTGGTTGGTTAAGAGTTATAGGATTTTTATTTTGCATATTTGTATCTTTTAATGTCTTCGGAGGAAGAACTGACACCATTTCTTTGTTTATACAGGTATTTTGCAATCCACAATTCCAACCATTCTACCTAGTGGTGCATCCAAAAACTGGTACTGAGATGAAAGGTGGAAAGGTGCCAGAGAATGGCACTGAATTAAAAAAGAATGAGATCAGAATGTAAAGAATGGGAGCTATGTTGGCTATGGAGAGGGAGTAGGATACTCTTCACACCTACTAACAATGATCCTAAATGAGTCGACACTCAGATGTCCCACAGTTCTGGATGTCAGCTTTGATGATGATCCCTATGCAAGCAGGAGAGCCTTGTTACTACAAGCCTCTCTGCAAGTGTCTAGCTGAGACCAACAAACTTTTCCCATGCCCCTGCTCAGCTACCCCGTGTGTAGCTTGGTCAGAGTTTGGAACTACCTCCAGTTCTGTAGGAGAGACAACTCCACCAGCAGCTGGTGGGCAGACATAGACCTTATCCACTGCCCAGTTCCCACTTCACAGCAGGAGAAACAAGTATGAAATGAAAATAAGGGCACTGCACCACTGATTTTCCTTGCCTTCTGTTTTTGGTATGTTTTACGGGTTGCATTTTGTTATGTAAAAAGCACAACTCATTACTGTTTGCAGCCAGCTGATTTGTCTGCCTTGTTCTTTTTCTTTCCTTCCAGAAATTATTCAAGGCACACAAAACTATGATTCCCTTCCACCAGCAACTGGGCCAAAAATCCCCCCAAAATTATTAAATCGGCATTACCCTCTTTGACAAATATTGGAAAAGAGCAAATAGTATAAGAGCTGGTTTTGTGGCATGCTAAGTAATCAAGCAAGCAAGCATGGAGACTAACATAATGTATGAGATTTTATTGCAGTACAGATTAGCATTCTCATTATCTGAGAAGTTCAGAAATGCAGCAGAGAGAATAAGATATCAAGAGTATCATTTTCCCAGGCAAAGCACATACAATTGCAGTGGATTATTAATTAAAAACATTGTACCTTGCACTGAAATGAAAGCACATGGCATTACAAATTTCCCTTGCCCCCCAAATCCTAGTGTAATATTATTTATATGAGTACTTTCTAGTTTTACAGATTAGTCTGTCGATTTCCAGACCTTTCACCATATGGAAAGAGTCACTTATAACTTTGCAGATGTTGCACAGAGCACAGATGGCCACACACACAAAAATGGTGTTTGTAACATTTACATCCTAGGTACTTTTGAAACACCACCGTCTTGCTTTAACCTTCAAAATGAGTACTCTCTGATCACTGTGCAGCTACTAAGAGTGTAATTAAATTTTCTGTGTGTCTTACAGTGCTACAGTAAGATTTTAAAATCGGTGATAGCAGAAAATAGGCACACAATATGACATTTTATGTCATGGCTTTTATCCTACAAAATAGTCACGATACAGCCTGTTGCAACAAGGTGAGATGGAAAACATGACAGTTTGTCCAAGCATGCACTTGCCTCATCTCTTTGTCATCTTGGTGGCATTCTCTTTACCAGTGAATCTTATATGAGAACTGATGAACTTGCCCCTACAAGGTCTTAGCAGTATATTCTCAATCCCATTCAAGGGCTCAGGCAAAGGGCATGAATGTCCTGTTATGTTCCCAGCAGAGTTTGAAAACACTGTTCTCTCGATGGCAGCTGTTATCATCAGTTTGATGTGCCCCAGTCTGTGAGTAAATGAACCTCATTGTAGCTCCACAGACCTCCACCATCATCAGACAGTTGATTGACTTAGTACTGCTAATTAGCTTTGTTAGCTGAGTGGTCAGTGCCAAGGCAACTATAGCACCTTTGTGTCCTAGAACACATACCAAACAGGTTGATAAAATTTCAGCGCTGTTAAAAATTACCTTTGAGGATTTATGGCAAATAGGTGGCATTTCAGATAATGGGAAGAGTAAACATGTTGTGAGCTTTAAAAAGAAAGGAAGAAAATGCAGCCCGTCAGCAAAGCTTCTGTTTCTGGAAACAGAAGTGCTGGAACAAATAACTAGACAGACTTCTTGGAGGATAACAAGGAGAGAGTGAAAAACAATGTCACTTTTTTTGTGAGAATAGATTATATCAGAATAATCCACTTTCCTTCTATGATGGGTAACAAACAAAGGAAAAACAATTGCTCTCGTATTTCTTGACTTCAGAAAGGCTTTTAATGCTGTTGTTCATGACACTCTCCTTAGCAAATTAGAAAACATGATGTAGATGAGTCTAGAAGAGAACAGACCCATCTTGGAAGAGCCATTCATAGAGAGAGAGAGGCTACTGAAGGGCACAGACAATGTGGAAGTTTGGATTGAATAGATTCCATGAGGGCCAAGTGATATTCTGCAGCAAGATACTGCAAATTAGTTCCTTGGGAAATCTTTCCTGGTAAGGGTAAGGATAAAGATACTAAATGTCTCTCAGGACAGTGGCATTCTCATTAACAGAGCTTTTAAATAACAAACTAGAAAAAAAGTATGTTGAAAAAAACACAGGTAAGAAGCTGAGTATTGTAACCTCTCTTAACATCCATTTTAACTGGTTGTTTTGCCACTCAGGGACCTGGGCAAATACATCTCAAACCCTCTTAAATATTCATTTAGCCTAACGCTCTGACTCTAACCATAAGAAACAAGGCAAATATAAACTAATGCATAGTCTCTGTATATGCCTATGTTGCAGTTTCCTGATTTCTGTTAGCTGTTTAAGGCCTGTTAAAGGGTTTCTTAGGCTGAAGGTTACATCTAGAGCTGACAGCTTCTCATGCATTCACGGATTTTCCAAGGTTCTCGTCAACCTACTTGTAGTTTTGACCTGACACCATGCAGAATTATTGCAATATACAGTGTAGTCGTGTGTGAAAAAGTATTTCCTTTTGTTTAATTTTAAACCTGCTGCCTGATACTTTCACTGAAGTCATTTAAACCTTACCATACACAGTGAGTAACAGAGTCATGACTTACCTCGGGCACAGGTGCTGGAGTTACTGCTACTTACCCCAAGCTGGCAAGGAGATAATATCCTTTGCGTTGTGTTTGTTCAACCTTTCAAGAAATGTTAGTGCGCACCTGATGACAAATGTCATAGTATCAGCTAAAATCATTGCTAATTGTCCCAACTTCATTCTTTGAATTTCTTACTCTTGTGTCTCACAAACTGAGGTTTCTCCCTATCTACAATGTAAGCAGTTCACCTGTTGGCTAGAGCAGCTCAACTAATGGACTCATGAGTAGCAAGAAGGATCAATTGTTCATTGTCTTTTTCATGGCAGAAATTAAGGAATATCAGATGAAAGTAGTGGGTAAGAGTTTCAGAGCAAACAGAACACTAAGTATTTACACTGGCTGTGGAGCTCCTTCCTGCAGGATTTTACCCAAAAAGTTTTTACCCAAGTTTAAGAGAAGATTAATCTATTTCATGGAAGAAAAACCCCTTGAGGATAACTAAATACACAGGATGCACATTTGGCTTTAGGAGTTCCTGACTCTCAAATGGTTAGAGGCTGAAAGTAATACTAAGAATTATCATATAAGCTTGTCCAGTTCTTACACCCTTCTCAAAGCAACTGCATTTGATCATTAGCAGAGAGACTACTGGGCTAAATGGACCTTTGGTCTGACCCCTTATGGCTGTTTCTGCTGCTGCAAATTGATACAAAAGTAAAGTATCAAGTAGAATGAAAATAAATCTACTGTTGGATTTGTCTAAAGACAATGTCTAATAATGCATTACATATTATTTTCTATAATGTCCTTGCTGTTACAGTGATGAGTCCTGCCCCACAAATCCCAGACATGACCACTGATAGATGCAGTGGTTGTTTCGGTGCCTGAGGGGGCAAATGCACTCCACAGCATGCCTCGCGGTCTTGGTCTAGTGCTTGTTCAAGTTGAGGTGTTTCCTGGTGTGTGCTGCATCTGCCTTTCTGCCTGCACTCCTGGGTCTTTGCAAAGGAAACCAGACATGCAGGAGAGGAAACATATCACCCATGGCTCATTCTGATATGGAATCAGGTGATTCCTGAGAAGTTCACCTTGTGTATTTATGCCACATTGTCAGCACCAGGCTTTGTGAGGTGATGTAACCACTGCTTGCCACATACAACAACATGGTCTAGCTGTTAGAAACCTTCAATCAGCTGGAAAGCGCAGCTGTCCCGCAGTGTGGATGTGTCCATGGTTTTTGCTAGCCACAAATAGGCTTGCCACACCTATGAGGGTGTTAATATTGCTCTTTGCATTTATTCTATCTTGGCTTCATTGTACAACTAGATTAAACATAATCAATGTGTCATGCAATTGCGCACATACTTCTGCGCATACTCTGGAAGTATACCATCTTGCAATGCTAACCTGCTGTACAAAAGAGTGACTATGCTGCTGCATATCACCCTTTCTTGCAAGAAATTTCAGCAGAGCTGTGCAATGGACTTTGAGACAAGCCTTAGTCGAGTGTTTCACTCCTGTGCCAATCTATGTGAGGTAGCCATTCACATGAGTAATGCTCTGCCAGAGGCTGATATCAATCAATGCACTTTCATAAACTTTGAATTATGACTATATGTGGCAGACGTAGGACTGGGTCTGTTTATGTTTGCCATAGCTTTTAGCTAAAGTACTAACAAACCACCATTGTAATATCAAACTTTTACGTTACAGAAATTCCTTCCTGCTTGTAAGAATACGGTAATATAATAATCGTAACAACATTCAATAATGCATAAATAATCTTTATTTCTTTTTGAGAAGCCAAATTTAGCTACTATTTCAGTGAGTGGCTCCTCCTCTAAGAATCATAGAATCATAGAATGGTTTGGGTTGGAACAGACCTTAAAGATCATCGAGTTCCAACCCCCCTGCCATGGTCAGGCACACCTCCCACTAGACCAGGTTGCTCAAAGCCCCATCCAACCTGGCCTTGAACACTTCCAGGGATGGAGCTTCCCTGGGAACCCTGTTCCAGTGCCTCACCACCCTCACAGTAAAGAATTTCTTCCTAACATCTAGTCTAAATCTACCCTCTTTCAGTTTAAGACCATTACCCCTTGTCCTATCACTACACTCCCTGCTAAAGAGTGCCCACCATCTTTCCTGTAGGCCCCCTTTAAGTACTGGAAGGCCACTAAAAGGTCTACCCAGAGCCTTCTCTTCTCCAGGCTGAACAACCCCAACTCTCTCAGCCTGTCCTTACAGGAGGGGTGCTCTAACCCTCGGATCATCTTCACGGCCCTCCTCTGGACTGGCTCCAACAGGTCCATGTTGTTCTTACGTTGGGCGCCCAAGAGCTGGACTCGCTACTCCAAGTGGGGTTTCACGAGAATGGTCCTCTTTGATTTCATTTTTATGTTTTTATTTGGTAATATTCACATAAAAAATATTACTCAACAGGCATAAGAATATCAGAACCTGGACAACTAGAATTGGTAAGAAAGCTAAGCTTATTAGAAAAAAAAATAATTCAAGATTTGGTATCAAGATAGAATTTCTCTAAAGCTAATATATGCTGAAAATCTAAGTGTGACTGATATTAAGAAAAATTGCAGCTTTCATGGATCCTGTGTCTTTAGACACCACAGTTCTGTGGAAGGGTCCCTTATAGGTAGAAGTGCTTTTCTTCCCCACGTGTAACATGGCTGCTTGGAGTGCTGCAGAATCTGTGTTGGATCGCCACCCAACTCTTAGGCATTACACCAATGAGTTTCGCAACATCGTGTATTTCAGCCTAGCGGCCTGAAATCATTAAAAAGACATTACATTACTTTAATTGTTTTGGATCAGCTCTCCTTGTTAATCATCATCTGCCTAAACCAGGACTACCCATGTAAGAGTTTGCAGAATCTGCTTTACACAGCTCCTGCAGTACTAACCTTTTGAAGACTGCTGTTGTCAAATGCTGTTCCCAGACAACATGGAATAATTCAGTGAGAAATGATGGATGAATGCCAGATGACATAAACATAAAGTATCACTGATTTTTTATTCCAGTCTTTGAACCATGTGTTAATTGCAAAAAGATGTGTGAGATTGGTGAAAATGTGGAAAATGCAGTCTGCTGGGCTGTTCTGTACACCGATAAAATCTATATAGAACTAAGACATGTGTCTTCATTTAATCTTATAATTGCCAAAGGCAGTTCATTGGCCTTCTCCAGTTCCTTTCACTTCTCTCCCAAAATTCATGGGCTGCAAAACCTGGCATGTTTTCTGTTCTGCCAGTTAGAGAAAGACTTGCACAACCTTCAAGTTGTGACTAGCAGTATCATCTCATGTTACACCAAAGGTACAACATTTATTAATGCTAGAAGAATGCTATTCTGTCAAATTATATCCTAATTGAAATACAGATCTTGGTATGTCAAAGTTCAAGGATGAGTTCTTCCCATTTGGCACATTTATATCAAAACAATTGGATATGGAAGCTACCATTCTGACCTGACAGTTTTACACAGGCAGCAATGACTAAGGTAAGCTTGGTCTGTACTGTGTACTCATAACTTTTTCACCAGGGAAGTTACCTCCCAATTGTAGCAATACTCGAAATTAGTATGGAAATGAAAATCAAATGCTTTTACCAGACATCTAAGCCTAACCTGGCAGAATAAGGTGCAAAGCAGTGAAAGTCTGCAACAAAATGTCTTTTTAGTATTCCTGACAAAATTAAAAAACTTCATTTTTCTCCTCTTATTTTACTCATCTTGATCATCTCACTGAAACAGATCTTCTCATGTGTTTGCAAAACCTTTTTTATGAAACCCCTATATCACTGACCCTTTGAAATCTGGTGTTGTTAAATATGGTTTCAAATCAGCATGAAACAGCTGCCTTGAAGGATCCTGAGTCTGGATTTGCTTTTTTATCCTGAGTACAACTAGTGCAACACTGTTTTTTTAATGAAAAGAAAATCTTGTATCTCCCTCATCATGGCTTCAAGGTCTACGAGATGCTCTCACCTTCTCCTTCAAGTACTGCTTCTACAGCATGATCCACAAGTCTTTCCTTTCTCTGGCACTTGCTGGTCCCTTTATTACTCTCCCACAATATAGTGGAAAAATGGCAAGTATAAAGGCAGTGAGCCCCAGGAGATCACTCAAGTGTCAAGATAGTGCTGTTCGGGAAGGTATAGAGAAGTGGTGTCTGATCTCACTGAACCACCCACATGAGAGAATATGGTTTAGCAATGGGCCTTGTGAGCAGGCTCTACCCAGTTCTTTCTATTGGCTCTTTAGAGCTGGGGGCAGTAATCATGATCTCTCCCAGGATCCGTCTTTCATTCTCACTCCTAGAGACAGGTCATTTAGTGCTCAAACACATAGACATTCATGCAGTCCTAGATCTCCTCCTCCTTCCCATTCTGCCTCCATGGGCCCTCAAGCAGAAGTCATCTGCTCAAATGAGATGGTAGCCAAGGGGCTGTCTTGGCATCCTAACTAGGTCAGTCCGGCCTGTGATTCTCACGGAATCACAGAATGGCTGAGGTGGGAAAGGATGTCTGGACGTCGTTTGGTCTAACCTCCCCTGCTCAAGCAGGGCCACCTAGAGCCAATTGCCCAGGACTATGTCCAGATGGCTTTTGAATATCTCCAAGGAGAGAGACTCCACTACCTTTCTGGGCAGCCTGTGCCAGTGCTTATTCACCCTCACAGAGAAAAAGTGCTTCCTGATGTTCAGAGGGAACATCCCGTGCTTCAGTTTGTGCCTGTTGCCTTTGGTCCAGTTACTGGGCACCACTGAAGAGAGAGCCTGGCTCCCTCATCTTTGCACTCTCCCTTCAGGTGCTTATATCCCCCCTGAGCCTTCTCTTCTCCAGGCTGAAGAGTGCCATCTCTCTCAGCTTTTCCTTGTAGGAGAGATAGTCCAGTCCCTTCATCATCTTAGTGGCCCTTCATTGGACTCTCTCCAGTATGTCAGTGTATCTCTTGTACTGAGGAGCCCAGACTTGGATACAGTACTCCAGGTGTCACCTCACCAGTGCTGAGCAGAGGGGAAGGATCACTTCTCTCGACCTGCTTTTGTGGCAAGGGCACACTCCTGGCTTGTGTTGAACCCGGTGGTGCCCACCAGCACCCCTAGGTCCTTTTCTGCAAAACTGCTTTCCATCCGAGTAGCCCCCAGCATATACTAGTGCATGGGGTTGTTCCTCCCCAGGTGCAGGACTTTGCACTTCTGGTTGAACCTCCTGATGTTCCTGTCAGCCCATTTCTCCAGCCTGTCCAGGTCCTTCTGGGTGGCAGCCTGACCCTTGGGGTGTCTCAGCCACTCCTCCCAGTTTGTGTCATCAGCAAACTTGCTGAGGGTACAGTCTTGAGAGTATGGTCTCCTGGGTACTCCTCAGCTTATCCAGAGAAGATAAAAGAAGATGAAAGATATCAGAGTCCTTGAAACTGTGATCCCTGGCTTACATGCAATTTTGCAGCTGCTTCGATCAGTAGTTATCCTTCCCCATATTACAGCTTGGTAGAACCTGACTGTGTTCCCTCAAATGGAGAAAGAAATTGGTTCCTTTTTTACGACACTCTTTTTTTCATCCAGTTTCTTTAAAATGCATAAAAAGACTTATAGTAACTAAAATATGGACAGGAACACTGTAAACATGCTCTCTGAGAAATGTAAGAGTAGCTTCTAAAAGCTTAAATGACAATATTAGGGCCTCTGCTAAATCTCTGCAATTTCAGTATGTGTACAATTATAAGAATAACTGTAGTGATGGTGAAAATTAGTAAACCGTGTAATTATTGCTATGTATTTGCTCTATGTCACCCTGCTTAATTTAGTCTAAGAGTAACACATATACTTCTTCTAAGCCCAGCTAAAGGGACAGATGTCTAATATTTTTTCTCAGAGCAATGCTTTGGAGAGGGGCTGTGTGTTCCAGAAATGAAAATCAATATTATTCGTTTAAGCTCAGTAACTGTCTCTGCTACCTGGCTTTAAAATGCCACAATTTACTGAGGAAATAAAAGCTTACATGGCTTCCTCATCTTTTCTTCCAGCTTTTCCTCATCCAAAGGGAGAAACACAGTCATCACAATCAGTTTACCCACATCCCCAGACATGGCATCATCCTGCCAGGAAACAAACAATTTCACATGAATTACAACTGATCCCATAGTTCAGATAATAAAATCTCAAGTACTTTAAGCCAACTACTCCAATAGCAACAGAAAGAAGAAGGAAGCAGTGTGATGAATAACTCCGTCTAAATGGGACTCTGATGGAGCTGGTCACCCACAGCCGTCCGAAAATGCAGCTTTTTCATTGTTAGCAATGCTAACAATGTCAGCTGACAAAGTAAGGTGAAACACCACCATAGGGAAACCAGTTGCTTTAAGGGGAATGAGACTAAATTAATCTAGTTTGTAACTTATTCGTTATAAATCATTTTCTCAGCTCAACCCATGTTTTTTATTAGTGCCTCTTGTTAAATCTATTAGAATATTGAGATGATGAGTGCAGCACAGAGAGGAAGCAATAAGTCTGGTTTTGTTTGTAAAATAAATGCTTTCCAAAGCTCTGTATGTGATTCCTGGAAAAGAATGGTTTTGATTTTCCCTTGAGAACAGGGCTGAAGCATTTTTGTCAATAGACGTCCTTTTCAGATAGAAACCTAATTCATTCTGGCCCTGCTGAATGGTTTCAGAGCCATGCACTCTGGCAGCTATAATGCTGTCAGCTTTACTCTCATATTAAATTCACACTTGAGGAACTGTAAATGATGAATTTCAGATTTCTCTAACCCCTGATGCTGTTTTCAGATCTTGAGTAATCTAAAGCAAAAGCTGCTTGCTGAAGGAACTTGATAAAGAGTCTGTCAATAATAGTCTGTCGATAAGGGTCTGAGCCTTGGAGTCATATAGTAAAACATTAAGTATATATATATTTATACAGGCATTGTATCAATTAATCTATCAGTAGCACAATGGCCTTCCTTTAGGCCAGCTTAAATCAGATATTTTAACCCCCTCTCTCTCTTTCCTTTTAGGTATGCACATGTACTACATTATACACATTTTATATATTTATACATACTACATTGAAGGCTCTGGGAAGACCTTGTCGCGGCCTTCCAGTACTTAAAGGGGGCCTACAGGAAAGCTGGGGAAGGACTTTTTATCAGGGAATGTAGTGATAGGATGAGGGGTAATGGTTTTAAACTGGAAGAGGGTAGATTTAGATTAGATATTAGGAAGAAAATCTTTACTGTGAGGGTGGTGAGACACTGGAAGAGGTTTCCCAGACAAGTTGTAAATGCCCCATCCTTGGAAGTGTTCAAGACCAGGTTGGATGTTTGAGTAACCTGGTCTAGTGGGAGGTGTGCCTGACCATGGCAGGGGAGTTGGAACTAGATGACCTTTAAGGTCCCTTCCAACTCTAACCATTCTATGATTCTATGATTCCTTGATATATATGTAGTTCAGAAATCCTCAAAGAGAACTTATGTTAGGGTCAATTAAATAAACCAAGGAGGGATCTGGTAGTCCAAGTCCAGGACAACTAAGACATTGAAGTAAACTTCAGTTTTAATCCTAAACTTTAGAAAAACAGTATTTTTTTCCAGTCTGATATGCATTGATCTCTGTGGGAGGTGGGAGGGAGGCAATTTCTGTGCCTTCTGTGTTTATACAATGTCTTAAGCATTTAAATAAGAAGGTAAGCATGATTGCTTTATGCAGTGGCCTTGAGCTCTGCGTTTACTTTTCTGGAGAGAGCATCTGAATAAAAGCCCAGTGGTCAAAGGCTTGTGAACCGAGTAGGAACTGGCATGGGAAGCACAGCATTCAGCTCTGGTGAGGGATCAGAAAAATTAGTAAGGGACAATTCTGGCACAAAGGGCTCAAACACCATTCAGAAACAGAGGTCTTCCATGGAGGAATTTATATCCTGTTTGATGGGTTTTTTCTTGTGCATATTTGCATGGCACTACTAGCCTGTATACAGCTTGCCTAGCTCAGCTGGCATAATTACTCTCTTTTGAGTATAACTAAGTTCTGAAAACAGAGGGAAAGGTTCTGGTTTTCCCATTCACCAAGGAAAACAAAAAGAAAAGACACATTGAGAATACATGGCCACCTTACAGTCCTGCTCAGCAGCATATTTTTTTTCCCTTCTCGGTGCAAGCCACAAACTCTCCCCAACCTTTACAATGTCTGTTCAGCTGATCTGCCCACCAGAGATTTCTTCAGAACTGAACACTGCAATTTATTACTGGGGAATGAACTTCCCAGCCTTGCCTCACCATAGAAATACGGCTGCATCTCCAGTGGGTTCTACCTAGAGGTTTTACTTTCCTCCTTAGGCCTTTTTCTTTTCCTAGATCTATACCCTGTTTCTGATTTACTGGACCCAGCATTTAGGCAGAGTACATGTACACCTTAAAGTTGTTATGATGAATGGTAAAAAAATGTTGGTAGGTTTCAGATTGCCAATTAAGTCTAAATTAAATAATCTTACAATATTCACTATTCAATATGGCTTGTTCAAAAGAAGATTAAAATAAATATTACAACATCATTGCAGCATGATCGTGGAGAGAATTATATGATTTGTTTCAGTTTTGAGGAAATTAGACTCAGTGGGAGAAGAAAAAAAATTCCTCAGCCATAAGAACCAGCTGTAGCACTAAAACACGGACAATAAAATCAATTCCCAATTAAAAAAAAATCATAAGTATGTGGGGAGGTGTCTCTTTGGAGTTTAGGGCACGGATGGTTGTAGATCTGTGAAGACTGGTCTTTATTTGCACATCAGAAAGTCTTCTGAAATTATCCCCTTTGAACTTGAAAAAAGCAGAGTGGATGTTTCACATCAGCTTCTGGGCATCAGTCTTTGTATCTTTCCTTTTCCAGTACTCAGCCCAAGCTATGATGCTGCCTCACAAATCCAGCCACCAGAGGCACAAACCCAAGGTATTTCTACTCATTTTAGCCCTAACATCTTAGAGTCTGGCTCCTCACCAGCGTGTCAGAAATACCTGGAAGTACTGTTGGAAGATACAATGTTTATCTGTATTACACATTAACATGGAGAACACTGCAATTCATTCAATAGAAAGTAGAAAGTACATAGAGAAGACTTTCCTCAAAGCGCCAGATTCGGGTAACCCCAAGCTAACCCCAAGCACTGAAGAAAGCTGAAGCATGCTCAATTGCCTAAACCTATGTCTTAAACCTGGTAGCAGCCAGGTTTTCTATACACCATAGATGTAAATGTTCTGCAAAGAGAGCAAACGTTTCCTGTTGTGCTGCAGGCAACAGGTGAGGGAAGCTCAGAACCAGGCACGCATGCGAATGCAGTACTTGACGGTCCAACAGAAGTCTTTCCTACTCCCAACAAGGAAAATGTTGCAAGGGAAAAGAAATCACAAAAGAAACAAACACAAAAACTTCCTGTGTGCTGAGATGGCCCCAAGCAGCACCAAATGTAGGGAACCTTCAGAATAAGTTTCACACTTGAGTGCTCAGGCTTGTCACTGGTATTTGTAGCACATGGACATAAAGAAAAAAAAAAGAAAAGAAAAGAAAAAAGAAAGGATTTCCTGTCACTGAAATCATTCTCATTCATGGATCTTTGAGGCACTCCTAAAAAGCTAGATGTATAGATATCCTGGGTTAAACTGGTGAAATGCAGCGTTCCAGGGTTAAACATCACCACTGCACAGTGATAACAAGCACAGAACTGCTGCATCGTAGTCCCTGCTGGGCATTTCACAACACGATCGCTCATCCACTCTCCTCAGCCTGACTAGAGACAGAAACGGGGCAGCGTCAGGACAATACTTACTCAACAGTTGGCTCTTGTTTTGTGGTTTTCTCCCTCTCCACATTTTAGCAGTATGTGGCTGTTTCTGCTATTTCCTAATCTGAGTCCTCTGTGTGTGTAGAGATGTTGCTAATGGCTAATTGTATTCATGAAATTTTAGCAGGGAACGCATTTCAGCATGAAATGCACCGTATATCCTGCATTTATTCTTAATCAGGAAGCTAAGCTTCTAAGGAAGTGTGCTGATACATATCCTTTATTTTTACGTCTGGCACCTTACAAAAAAAAAAAAAGATTGGCAAGACCTCAGTCTTACTAGACTGAGATTTTAACTCCTTCAGAGCTTTGTGTTAGGGAAAGTGAATCAGTTTGAATAAGAAAGGCATCCTCATCCTTCATGCTCTACATATGGTGGAATCTGGTAGCCCTCTGAGGGTGGAATTTCAGAGTAATGTTATTTCTGATTTCAAATGCAAGCAGGAATTTGAAAATTCAGATATCACCAGCCTACACAAAACTGAAAGACTGCATTGTAAGATTTCCTTATCTGCCAGCTAGATTTCCTGATCGTGAGAACTTCAGTTGCAACGCTGAATTTCATCCATATCTCTACATCTCTTGTGGTTTATGCATCCCTAGAGAGATGTACATGAACTGAGGAAATCTATTTAGCTCCCTTTTCAGGTCAGGCCTTGTGAATCTCTCAAGAGGTACTCAAAGTACCCAAAAGTCAAAAGACCACTGAATCTTAGCAATGTCACTGGAGATATGCCAGCATATATCGGCTTGGATGTACCTGCTGAGAGAAGCAGTTAACATTGTTTTGTTGACCTTCTGTAGAATGCCACGCAGTTATGGAGAGATTAGAAAAGTATTTTTCTCATTGAAGTGGGTACCAGTGCAACCTGATACCCCCTAGCAAAGAATAGGGATGTAATACAGATTCTTCTGAAATCATGGGGAAATTTGCTATTGATTTCTGTGAACTTCACATCAGACCCTCGGTTAGGAAAGAGTTAAAGGAAGCAAAAATGCAGGTTTTCGTTGGTGTGATGCAATGGTAGATCTGCAGGCATGCTGCATGCACCCACATTTTTTATTCCTCTTGTTTGAATAAAAAAATAAAAATAACTAGCAATTTACAGAATTTACATCCTAGAGCATAATTTTTTCCTGCCACAATTCATGTAAAAGTCTGGCATATTTCTATCTGCAATATTTGCTTGAAGCTTGTTTGGTTTTACATGGGTACAAGTTGGCGAGATTATGATCAACGAGTTCTCATATTCTGACATGGGCACAAACTGACCAGGTTAGAACCTGCTCTGTCAGGATGGATTTGAGCAGCCCTCAAAACATGTCTTTTAACCCACTAATTTAGTTCAGTTCATTAATATTTATTTGCACAGAAATCTAAAAAGAAAACTACTCTTTAGAATGGCAAGGGTTGGCTGGAAAGTATTTATATATCTCCTTTTTGAAATGGAAAAGCTGGTATCTGATGGGAAAATGTGCAAGTCTTCTACCTGGCAACCACTCACAAAAGGATGCCCCGGGTTTCTGTGTTGGTGACCACATGAACATGTTCCCACTGTCAGTGTGAGTCTCACGTGTTATGGTAAGGAACCGGAGGTAATGTGGAAGCTAGAGCTGCTACCTCTTTCCGAAAGATTTTCTTAAACAAGCCCAAATAACCATCAGAAGAGTGGAAAAAAGCCTTATGTCATGCCTTCAGATTTTCATTTTTGACCCTAACAACATGCATGGCAATTTTTAGCTCCGAAACTTTGGCTTCACCTATTTTTCTAAGCGGGGGCTCTTTATCCATAGGCATTCATTAATAGAAAGTGGTATGTCTATTTTATCAGATGGGACCATACAGCAACTTAAAAAAATCAGAAGACCATTTCAATACTAGTGGAGGTTGGTATGGACAACGATATTGTGTGCCATTTTTACCTAGTTAAGTACTTAAAAGCAAGTGAAAAAATAACTGGGTACGTACAAAAATGTATGCTGCTTCCAGAGAGTTGCATCATATACAACGCTACCTGTATACACAGCTGCATACATTTTGCCCTTCAGTGCTGATCCAGAAATGCAAATCATTTGGAAAGCATCTAGGGACTGAGAAGGGGGTAGCAGGAACACACCGTATTACAGTGGTGGCAAGCGGGCCACTCGCTCAGCTCAGAAAATGGAGAAAGAGAATCAATTTTCAGGCTGCCCCAGAAAGACCCACACACAACTTACCCTGAGGTCTTCCAATATTTAGAAAAAACTAATGGGAGATGCAGGAAGCTACAGCTACTTCCCTTCCACTCGCTTAGAGCAGCAGAAGATCTGAACCATTGCCTTTTGATTATCCAATAGAGCTATTTCCACTGGATTATTTGCCATGCTTCAATAATACAGCGGCCTCAAATATACACACTGATGCATTGTCATCAGCTTGTCTTAAGGCACAGATTGCCGGGGGGGGAAGCATATAGACAGCGCAATGCTTGCACACAGTACAAACCGTAATCCTCATAGCAGCTCCTAAACCGAAACCACAGCTCTAGATAATCTATGCTTTGGCTGATAATCTTATTAGTATTTATGGGAATTGCTGTGTAAAGTTACACATGGTGTTCCTTGCCAAAGGATCAATTTAATGTTCTGCCCTTAAGGTGCATCAATTGTCTAAATAGTTTCCTCTTTATAGATTTGGGCAATGTGAGACTGCATTTTCAGATATTCCTGGCTGGGATCCAGTCCAAGATTCGCAAACACATTGATTCAGAGAAGGAAATGAAGGAGATGGGGAGGAACAGGGGGAAGTGCAGATCTGATAGTCTGCGTCAGATAGATTGAATCGTCTTCTGTTACCTGCATTGGAGGGACTATATCAATCAAAGATATGTTTAAGAAATGGCTCTGAACCACTGAGCTGTTTCTAAGTAACCAGGAAGCTTACATTGCTGTGATTTTCATCGACCTTTTAAAATTCTTCTTCAGAAATATAATTGTGATAACATCTACCGCTCACCAGATTGGCACCTGTCAAAATGAAGCTAGTTGGGTGTTCAAGCAGGCCCCCTTCTTCCCCCCATCCCATCATCTTCAAGTGCCAGTTTCATTCCCTAATATTTTGGATGGGTTAATGTACTCGGTGACTCCTCCTCAGGACCTGGAACGCCATTTCTTACAACTTCCGTACCTGAAGTGGAACTGCATTCAAGAATGGTGCCCAGCTTGCGTGTCCCCACTGAAGCTAACTTACTGTCTTTCACCTGTAAGTCTTTATGTCAGATAAGGCTGGGAAAGTCCTGATATTTGGTCTGATTTCCCTCATTTGCACAGTGCCCACAGAGCTAAAAAAGAACAATATAATTACTGACAAATTAATTAGACGAGGAGTTATGCTGATACATACTTTGCAGGAAGGGGAGACTGTCATGAGCCATTAGACCATAAACCAGTCCAGCTAGATCTGCTCAGAAACAAACATGTTTTCATCAGATTTGCTGATTCTTTCAGATAGAAATATTTTCTGTAGATTACATGATTTCAGTGGAATTTGTACAGAAATTTCACTAAAAACATGGGTCGGGGCAATCCCAAGCACAAATACAGGCTGGACAGAGAATGGATCAAGAGCAGCCCTGAGGAGAAGGACTTGGGGGTGTTGGTTGATGAGAAGCTCAACAGGAGTCAGAAATGTGTGATTGCAGTCCAGAAAGCCAACTGCATCCTGGGCTGCATCAAAAGAAGCATGGCCAGCAGGTTGAGGGAGGTGATTCTTGCCCTCTACTCCACTCTCATGAGACCCCACCTGGAGTACTGCATCCAGCTCTGGAGCCCTCAACATATGAAGGACATGGATGTGTTGGAGAGGGTCCAGAGGAGGGCCACAAAAATGATCAGAGGGCTGGAGCACTTCCCCTATAAGGACAGGCTGAGAGAGTTGGGGTTGTTGAGAGTTGGGGTTGTTCAGCCCGGAGAAGAGAAAGGCTCGGAAAGACTGTAATGCAGCCTTCCAGTACTTAAAGGGTACCTACAGGAAAGATGGGGAAGGACTCTTTATCAGGAAGTGTAGTGATAGGATGAGGGGTAATGGTTTTAAACTGAAAGAGGGCAGATTTAGATTAGATACCAGGAAGAAAATCTCTACTGTCAGGCTGGTGAGACACTGGAACAGATTTCCCAGGGAAGTTGTGGAGGCCCCATCCCTGGAGGTGTTCAAAGCCAGGTTGGATGGAGCTTTGAGTAACCTGGTCTAGTGGAAGGTGTCCCTGCCCATGGCAGGGGGGTTGGAACTGGATGATCTTTAAGGTCCCTTCCAACTCTAACCATTCTGTGATTCTATGAAACCTCTCTGCTTTCCAACTGTTCTTCTGCCCAGCTTCAGTGTCACCCTACTTGTTGATGGACACTGGGAGAATGGAAATGCCTGATTCTCAGTGTCCCAAGATCCAGAGTGACCTTTCTGTCCATGGCTCTGGGGTTTTCTTTCTTTTCGTAAAAGGAGAGACATAATTTCATGAAGTGATATTGTTGATGTTCATCTCTGCACAGGACAACTCCAGACATCACCATAACCCAGCTCCCCATCAGATGCAGAAATAAATTCTCTCAGCTCTCCACTGTGTCTCGCATCTAGCTCTTCAAAATCGGAAAAAAAGGAGAATTTGGTGCTTAACTGCTTTGAAAGAGGTGAGTGCCCAGCCAACCCACTTGAGAACTTTGTATTAGTAAGGGAGAAAAAAAAGAAAAAAAACATGCCAGCTGTTGCTAAATGGCATGCGGAAAATCAAACCTTTAAGATATGTTTGTGAGGTGCAACTGAGCTATCTGTAATATATACCACATGCTGTCCAACGCGGTGCCAAGGTTTTAAAGAAACCTCCGAAAATTTAAGATGATGCTTTTCTTTTTTTTCTAATCCTTCCCTTGTTCATGTTTCATAGTGGATCAGGTAAAAAGGGCTTTCTACCATCTTAACGTATGTTAGTGATAAGGGAATAATATAAACTGTTGTCCAGACATTTGATGTATTGGGTATTTATACTTGTAAGGGTAAATTTCATGCCAGATATTTTCTTTCTCCACAGGTATTTGCTCCCTCACATCTGTGTTGATGTTGCTTAACTAAAAAAAGATATCTTGCAGATGAACACATGCGTATTTCTCCTCTGACTAATTGCTGTTGCCACCAGAGCTGCATATCCACCCTCTGCTGGAATCGGAACTGTTTCCACCTTCTGGAAATTGAACTATCATTAGACTTAATCTTGTGGCATTTTATCCACACTGTGGCTCCTGGAAGGAAAGAAATTGCTATAGGATGAAAAGGGCAGGACAATGATAAGCAGAAATACTTACAAGCTCAAGGTCCATCTTCAGCCAGATGAGCTCAAAGCAGAAAATAAGTGTTCTTCTTTCAGAAAATACATTACAGCATCCTCTCTGGTCACGAAATGGCATGAGTGCTGTTGTTACATGTATCTGCAGTCAGCTGGAATTAGCAGAATGGGAGAGCTGCTTAAATTCTGTGTACCAATTCCATAGCACCCCAGAAGCCACTGGGGAAGCTGGCATGCAGGGGAGGAAAGAAAAAGTGTGTGTGGGAGGGGTGGTAAAGGAGAAAGAGAACTAGAAAAGTTAATTTTGATTAAAAAGTGTTCTCATCCATTGTTGGTGGTTACATTTCTGACCTTTTGTTATTGCCTTTCATGGATGTAAACATGTACTTTCAGTATTGCTGGAAGAGTCTGTCCTGTTTGTCAGTCCAAAGGAACTTGCTCTCTTGATGATGATGGGTGGAGAGCAGCCTCTCATGGAAACTGCAAATGTATCTCTGCTGATTTCTCCATTAAGTAACAAGCTCAGCCCAGGACATTTGAAACCTATCTCTGAAACAGATGAAAATTTAGTACTTCACCAAATTGGCCACATTATCAATGACAGGTCCATCCTCTAGAATATCTGAAAATGTTCTCAGGGTGAATGAGTGCTTTCAGGTTATCAATGTTACCTTCAACTAGCAGCACTACTGCATGCAGAAATGCTTTCTGGGCTGTTTTCCTACTCACAGCCATCTGTCACAATGGCATCCAGGCAGCTCAGAAATCCTTGCATTTTTTTCATTGATGTACACGTGCCAATGTAATAAATACAATAAGCTGACATGAGCAGGCTACCACAATCCTGCAAGGACCACTTCTCCTATTGGAAGTCTCAAGGAAAAGACTGCCAACTGCCCGCCTTATTTCCCTGTAAGACATTTTGATACCATGGTGATGAATGCACAGAGGGGATCAAACATTGGTTTTCTATCAGATGAGAAATCAGAATCCTTTCAAGCAAGGAAAAAAAAAAAGGTCCATACCATTAAAACACTTTAAAAGCGCAAGAATATCTTTTCATTGCACAGTCTGCCTGTGAAGGCCATTTACTATTATTTCTTGTTTTTATTGCCAGGATAACTTCCACAAAATATATAGTTGTATTTAAAAAAATAAATTCCTGAAAAGACTGCTCTTCAGTGGCAGTACGTCAAGAACAATGGTCACGGGAAGAGCATTTAATAAAAGATCAGTCAAATGGCACTTTGTATGTACTGTGTCGGTGAAATGCAGCCTCCTCTGGGGTAGACCACATGTGCTGTTGAGCAGTGCACATTAGGAACACTGAACAGTGGAGACAACCACCATCATGCATCCATCTGAACAGAAAAGCCTGTATACAGAAGCCATTGTTTGAAGAGAGTCAACTCTGTTGACCATGGGTGGTTTACGCTGGCTGTTTGTTAATCATAGCACAGATACAGATGCTCTCTCACTGGACCCCTGTGTACCTTTGGTTGGGTCAGGCTTTTTAGCAATTTCTCCAGGAAGACAAGCATACTCGTGGGAGGAGAGATCTACTGTCTCTGATGAGATTTGCTTTCCAGCTCATATTGGTATCCTCTTGCACTGAATACAGTCCATTGGGAAAAGGGACCTTTGAGGACAGGAAGAAGGTGATGGAAGTGGATTTATTACTGGAAACAAACAGCTGGGTTTGTGGAAGCTGAGAGGATGGCATGGCAACTTACAAAGCACCAAGGCAGTGAAGCTTGATGCCTAGGTAGGGTACATAAGGGTGCAAGAATGAGCCCGCAAGTGTGTAGATATGCTGGTACCAAACGGTAGGGAAGGGTAGGAAGGTAAGCTGTAGCGTGAGATCTGGCTCTTAAGAATGAGAATGAAGTCCAAGACTTCTATCCTGACTTTTTCTGAATACTTCTAATTTCCTGGGAGGACCCTGGGGGCAGTACATCACACTGAGTGCCAGTGTGTAGATGAGCCTTGGGGTAGAAAGCAGGGATTATTGCCTGGAAGACCAGAAGAAAGGAGTAACCTGTAAAGGACAGATGGGCTATAGCTTAACAGAAACAGATCCAGTTTGCTGGTGCAGGAATCCAAGGCTGAGGGAGCTGATGGGCATGGAAAATTCTCTTTTTACAGCCTAGCACCATCCTCAGAAGGGACATGGCTAATGCTCATTGCACCTCTGAAAAGGCCAGAAGGGAAATAAATAGCACAATCACAATGAACAGAAAAAAAATCAAACTGCCTACAATGCCAATACTGAGTGACAGAGCAAGGGCAGTACTCACAAATGCACTTACACCAACCCTAGAGGTCTAAAAATGGCACGGGGAGCCAGCACGCTTGACATCAAATGGCGATCCTGATCAAACTGGCACCTTGGGCATGCAGTGGGAGGAAGATAATCAATGGTAGCTCTGCCACGCTACCCACTTTACAGGAATGATAGCGTGGGACATACGGATGGAGGAGTGACACTGTACATGAAGGACTATATGAACTATAATAGCAGAAATATATCACAGGAAAGAGACTCATTATAGAATGTTTGTGGGTTGAAATACTGTAATGGTAATAATACCATGATCAGGCTGATGATAACGTTTAGGAAATGCTATCTCAGATCAGAAAACCTGAGAATTTATGACTGGTAACTGTAGAATTCTTAAGCTACCTCTACACAGAGTGAATAAATGCATCATCACGATGAGACACAGAATATATAGTTTCAGGAAGCACTTCAGGAACTTTGTCCTAAACTCTCGAAGGAGTGTGGGATCTAGTTCATGACATACTAGCTAAAGAGTTGGTCTGTAATAGTACCCATAATGCTTCTAGGTTTATCATTACAGTGGGAAAGAACAAGCCAAATAGAGTCAAGCTATAGCTATTCAATTACAAGTAAGAAAGCTATTTGAAAATGAGGGAAATGATCAAACATATAAAGACCAATTCAAATGGCTTCCAGTAGCCTGGAGAATGTCCAAAGGTATATATCAGATATATCAGAAACCCAAGTAGATGGTACAGCACAAGTGAAAAAGAGAACCATAAAAACCCTGGATAGAAGTAGAAAATAGAAGAAAATAGGAAACAGAAAATAGAATAGACTCAACAGAAAGTTAACATTGGAGAGGGGAAAAGGTCAATACTTAAAAACAGAAATGTTACTCAAACGAGAACAAGAATGGCCATAAAGCAAGTCAGGTCAAATGTAAACAGGAAATTGAGAGGGCTAAAAAAGAACTTGAGGAGCACCTTGTAATGGATGCTTGTGCTGACAGCAAAAAAAGTTATGTAAATACTCAAAGGCAGGAAGTACCAGGAATTGTGAGATGGTTGGATGACCAAGGTGTATAAATGACATTCAGAAATGAAAAAGCCAAGGCAGAAAAGCTCAGTTAATTCTTTGTTTTTCTTTTTGATGCTGAAGATGGTCCCAGCCCACTCTGTGTAGCAGACGGGTCAGAGAAGCTCCCTTGGTATTAGGTAAACAAGACGAAGCATTAGATTAAATGAGTAAGTTAATATTAAGACATCACCAGGAGTGACCTGGGAGTCTGGTGGGAATGTGGCTGTGCAACATATCCCACACCTTGGCCAGCAATGCTGCAACACTGCACCGGCACACATGCAGTCTGCCAGGGTAAGTCCCATCTACAAATACAGCCCAGCGAAGGTTCTGGTAACTGCAGACTCATGAGCCTCTCTCCCACCCCTGATAAGTGGGACTCTGTCTTAGAAAATAAGATCTCAGAGCACTGGGTAAACACAAACAGCTATGAACGAGCCAGCATGGCTTCTGTAATGGAAAACATCTGCTCCAGCCTGCTGGACCTCTGTGGAGGTGTTAGTAAGCATGTGGATAAAGGAGATCCAGTTGGCCTCATACACTTGGATTTTCAAAAAGTCTTTTACAAGGTTCCACATTGAAGCGGTTTAAAGATGCTGAGCTGCCTTGAAGAAAAGCTCCTTCTGTGGATTTAAAGGATAGAAAGCAAAGTCTTAGCTTAATGGAGACTTCTTAGGATGGACTACCAAAGGGCTCACCTAAGAACCAGTGCTGGGATGAGTCTTTTTCAATGTCTTCATCAATTCCCTGGAAAAGGAACATTGAAATCTCCAGCATCATGGAGGTAATGAGAATCTTTCTGGTAGCAAAATGCCAGCCTGATGGTGAGGACCTTGTAGAACTGGGAGGGTCGGGGGGGATGGGAGTGGGGACAGATGAACTTCAGGGTAGGTAAATGTATGTTAAGGATCTATGGGGAAAATAATCTAAACCACACGTACGTGATGCTGAACTTGGAACCTGCAGTTATAACTCAAGAAGGATCTTGGAGTCATCACTGGCAGTTCTCTAAAGCTGGCTTTCGCTGGCTGCTGCACATTTAGCCAAGAAAATGTGGGGAATCACCATGAAGGAACAAGACAGCAGGTAAACTTTTAGCCCAAATAAAGACTTTGCACAACCACAGCCATCTTAAGTACTGTGTACAGTCCTGTTCGCTTTATCTCAAGAAAGGGCATAGTAGAGTTGGAGAAGGTTTAGCAAAAACAAAGGGAATAAGCACCTGCTTTGTAAGAAGACACATACAGAGGCTGGGGCTTCAGTATGGAGATGTTGGAGGTTACTCATAGAGAACCTCTGAAACTGACCACAGGCAACTGTTGGAGGTACACCTTATCAGTAGGCTTAAAGATCAACTCATGGACCATGAAGACATGCTAAAGGGAATAAACAGGGATGGCTCTCCAACACTGCTATTAGAAAAGTATGACTGCTGAGGAAATATGAGGAGAATGAATCATTGAAAACGGCCAGGCTCACAGACTCTTGCTAAAGAGTGTCTCCTATTGCCTTTGCTGGAGAGAGTATTGTGCTGGAAGGGCCATTGGTCTGAGTAGACCTTTCACAACATTATTGCTGCTACTGGAAACTGGATACCAGACTAAGTGGACTTTTGATCTGACCAGTACAGATGTTCTCATGTTCCTAGAGAGCTGGAAAACTGAAAAAAAACCCAAACAAACCTAAACCATGCAAAAGCCTTTGTCCAGCTAAGACAGATCTGAACAAACCGAACAATTTCTTACTGTGGACTACCAGAAAGAAACGCTGTGACTTGCTGCTCTGAAGAGATGGGGAACTGAAAAAAGCTCAGCAGAGGTGAATGTGCACATAGTTGTTTGTGAGACTATAGCCCTACAGCGAACTTCATCGAGTATGGCCAGGTTGGAGGGCTGAGTTAAAAAACAAAGCAACGGATGAAAACAATAATTGTCTCAACTTTATGAAGGAGCCTGAGAAGAGTCAAACTCAACTTCACCACAGTCAGACAAGGGAGAATGTAACATCTTAGTCACCTGCCTAAAGACAGTCATCATTATTCAGTTGCTTCTAAGACAGACATTGGACACTGATGCAAGGTACTGAGAAGGGGAAGGAAGAACCAGACTTACAAGTCTCTGACCTGCATTACAAGGTGTGAACTAAAAGACTGTCGTTGCCTTAGTGAGCAGGAGTCTAAAACAGGATATAACAGGGAGCAACACAGGGGTGGAGGAGTATAAGAAAACTGTAGTCTACTGTGAGCAGTTGTCCTTAGAAACCTAGCCTTAGAAACTTTCAAAAAATAGATTTATTTTCATGGTCTTACATCCTTGGAGATGTGACTTGAAAGTGCTTATAGGAAACAGCCTGAACTGCTGGGCTAGGGGAAGGAAAGTCTGCGGTGAGCAGGTTCAGGGGAACCCACTTTCTCAAAAAGATAACAAGAAAAGTGTATGAAGTGCACTTAAGTAACTGAAGCCAAAGATGACTGGAGCCTCATGATACTCAAGGCGTGCAGGACACTAGGGAAGGAAGGCTGGTGAGAGTCTGGCAAGGTCAGCATTAGCTGAATAGTTCATTTTCAGCCTGAACTGGAAACACCAGAAGGGGAATAAAAAAATATTTATAGTAAGCTACTTACATTTTAGTACCCTTAATTTCTCCCTAATACAGGCATTTGACCACCATCTTCCCATCTTTATGATGGCTACTGACAACATGAATAACAGTAATGTGCAACTTGGTACGTTGGCCAGGCTTGGAAGAAGCTAAATTTAGTGCCCCACTCAATCAAAAGGGTACCCCCAGGATTTCATCTGCTTACTCTGCAGTTACCAAACAGACGTGGAGGAAGAATTGATGTGAAGGAGAACTGTGCAGCTGTTGCAGAAAAGAAAATGGTCTTAAGTACAACTGCAGCAGTAGAGCAGTTGCGTCAGTTCATATACACATATATTCATATACACAGATTGCATGCTGCTTATACAAACCCCTCCTCAGGCTGTTTGTGGTGCCCATGGAGCAGTGCTGCCAAAGTTTAAAGTCTTGAGGCTTTTAAAAGGTTTTCCATTAATCCTGTTCTCTCCTTCAACATCTTGTGGAGTCTGGCCTTGCCTTAGAGATGATTGCCATTTCCAGTTACAATAGTGAGGACTGAGGAGGAAAGCTGGCCAAAACAATGTAGTCAGCTGTTAGAGCTATGGGAGGATATGGGGGTAGGGAGGGAACAGAGTGGAGGCTGCTCCTTAAAGCTGAAGATCCATGGACTGCTTCAGCTCCAGGAGAACATAGAATCATAGAGTGGTTTGGGTCAGAAGGGACCTTAAAGATCATCTAGTTCCAATCCCCCTGCCATGGGCAGGGACACCTCCCACTAGATCAGGTTGCTCAAAGTCCCATCCAACCTGGCCTTGAACGCTTCCAAACTTCCACATCCACAACTTCCCTAGGAAACCTGTTCCAGTGCCTCACCACCCTCATAGTGAAAAATTTCCTCCTAATATCTATTCTAAATCTACCCTCTTCCAGTTTGAAACCATTACCCCTCATCCTTTTACTACATGCCATTGTATAACATCCCTCTTCAGCCTTCTTGTAGCCCCCCTTCAGATACTGGAAGGCTGCTATATGGTCTCCCTGGAGTTGTCTTCGGGCTGAACAGCCCCAACTCTCTCAGCCTGTCTTCACAGGAGAGGTGCTCCAGATGTCTGATCATCTTTGTGGCCCTCCTCTGGACCCGCTCCAACAGGTCCATGTCCTTCTTACATTGAGGGACCCAGAACTGGACGCTGAAGATCGTCAGTATTTTTGGGGCAGTGTGGAGAGAGGGATAGTTAGTAAAGGCTCTTGCTCCCTTCTTTGCAGAGAAGCTTAAAAATACAATTCTATTGTATTTGTGTATATGTCCACGAGGTCCTGTTCTATACATCCTAGAGGTCCCTACTGGAGGAAGGAGATGAAGATCGGATTTGCCTTCTTTGCTGTGGGGGACGGTTTGGTATTCCAGACAGTGGGGACTGAGATAGGACATATGATTCCTATGAAAACTTACTTCTGTGACACTGGGGCCTCCCCTGTTCTTCATGTCTTTTTTTCAGTGCCATGTCAAAGGAACAAAGTTAATCCAACTATGCATGAAAATATTTTAAAGGGTTTTTTCAACTTTTCTGCCATATTTCCATTGTCTCCCACTTAAAAAAAAAAAAAGGATTTGGAGAGCGGAGAAAGTGGTAGAGAACTGCTATTGTCACCACGCACCTAAAAAAAAAACACCACCAAGACAAGGAACTGCACCAGGTGCAATATTGGCCTGTGCAATGTTGACGTTTATTAGTCCCTACAGTAATGTGAGAAAGAGGAAAGCGGTCTTTTGTAGCTTCTCTTCCGAAAGGATTGAACCTCTTCCAGTGCTGCAGTTACGTATTTTAAAGAATATAAACTTCAACAGGACAGATTAGTCCATTACGACAAGAGCATGGAATTCTTCCCATTAAAAAGGAAAACAATCAAAACTTGAAGTTTGGACTCATCGTTCAAGCTGCAGTACCAATGCACTTTAAAGTAGACTGTAGTAAGAAAATTAATATTCCTCTCCCTCACCTTGGCACTCCTCCAAGTGCATATTAAGCCTGTGGGTTTGTAAAGAACAGACTTTCCACATAAATATACATCACATGTAATTCAGTATGTGAGGCTGACTCTTCTGATTAACATATTAATTTTTGTCCCGGTGATCAATGATCATGTCTCTTGCTGTTCTGCATTATCTGTCACTCTCCCAGGGATGTTTGCTTGCCAAAAGCAGCCACCAGTAAGCAAAATGCTGCTAAAATGCTGCAAAATGTCTTGGGCTTTTGTTCTTGACTTGAGCCCAGATATCAGAAGAGGAGACTTTTCAGTGGGGTTGAGGGGATTTCCTGTAGATCCTAAGGATAACGAGGCCCTAGGCTGGATGGAGCCATTTCTCCAGTACTTCTTGGTTCCCCCTCCCCAGAAGAGGCCCCATACCCTCTTACACCTCCAGAAATGAAGTGGAGGAAAAGTTAAGGTAGTAGACAAAGCTCTACTGCTGGGTATGGAGCCTGCTTGTCTGCCCAGATAATGGAAGATGCTTTCAAGGATGGCAAGTACAGTACATAAGAAATGGCACTGGCAGAAGGGAACACCAAGGCACTGAGGCCACAACATCGTGCTTACTGTGTTAAGGTATTTAGCACAATTCCTGTTCACAAATAATTCATGCTGATCAGCTGGATCAGCATCACTCTTGATGTTCTGCACGCTGCTCTGCCTCCACTCAGTCATTAACTGCTTTAAGCTTGTTTAACCATGCTAATAACATGCAAAAAAGGTTTTGATTTACAGGGTGATCTTCTCAATACGAACATTTTCAAGTTCATTATCACTTCCAGAATGTGGCTCCAAGTGAGATAAAAACTTCAGCTCATGAATATGGTTAATAAAGCTCTGTGTGCTGATGAGCTGGGCTTCTGCGTTTAGAAGCCAAATCACAAGCAAGCCTGGGTGAAGCAGCATACCCTGTACTACTCAGCCACCCAGATCTTGTACAGTGACACTATTGACTCCTATTTAATCATACAAGATGACAGTACTGAAAGGAGATAAAAAGGAAAAAAGGGCATTTGTGAGCAGGCAACAAATCTAAAAGCTGCCGCAGCTCGGCTGGGAGGCTGGGGAAGGTGTGCTGCATAGAGAGACTATGATTTCCTTTAAGATTATACAGGGTTTACGACTCCTGGAATTGGACCATCAGGTCCAGCTGGTTATTTCTCCGACCTTGAAGAAACAAGAGCGAGCCTTCAAGAAATTGACGGCTCTGCTTGGAATGCAAAGGCTAACCCTTGTTTCCTCTTGGCTGAAAATCCTGGGGGGCTTGACACTCAGCGGGAGCCTCAACGCGGTTGTGGACGAGCCGGAGCGGGGCAGAGGGAGCCACTATGTGGGAAACTGGGAGGAGAGCTGGGGGAGGCAGCAGAGGAGAGCTGCACGGCTGCAGCCGCGCTGTGGCACCCTTTGTCACAGGGGCGAGTGCCAGAGGCAGCACGCGAGCCGCCGGGGCACCCTCCTCCGGCGCCCTGCAGAAGGCCTCAGCGCTTCCCACACATATGGCGCCTGAGCTAACAATAGCAGCACACAGCTCGTGTGAAGTACCAGCTCGGGGAAACGTAACAAGGCTGCTCCTAACAAACGTGAGACTCTTCATCCCCTTGTCCCCCCAATGCCATCTGCCCCATTCATCACCCGGGCGAGGGCAAGCTGGAAGCAGTTCCAGGGCAGACAGCCTGGTCACAGCAGAGGGAGCAGAGGGGAGACTCTGTCCTCAGGAGTCCTGCCGGCATCGTTTGCCAGACTGGCATCACGACAGGTGTCCGTGTTTTCTGAAACAGCCGTCCTGATAACTAACTGAAGTTCAGCAAACAGTTTGGCCTGTCAGTCAAGCGCTCCTGCGTCCAGAGTAACGTCGACACGTCAGCCGAAAAGGGCAGTGTGACTGGCCTGAAGTCCTGGCCCTGTCTCTCCGCCAGGCAGAAATGCAACCCTGTGGGATGAATAAAGGTGAGCTGCTCTTTACCACAGTTCACACTTGTTTTTGTCCAGCCGCGCGTCTTTCCTCGCACGTTTTGCTCCATTCCCTCTTTTCACCTGCTTACCTCAGGGCTCTCGGGACAAATTCTCCCTTGTCAACACATTTTCTCATGACTCAGTGTTGTTTTCAAGCACAGGCTCAGCAAAGTCAGATCTTTCACTTTCTTCTTTCAGCACAAAGAACTGAGACCCAAGAGACCCGGGATTCAGCGGGTGCCTCCACTGGGTTCTGCCACTGCGCTGCGTGTGCACCGCCTGTGCCGGGGTGGGAAGCGGAGGTGGGACTTCCTATGAAAGCCCCGTAACTTCGTAGGCTGCATCAGGTTTTCCTCAGAGCTGCAGGAGAGAGCATTTTCCCTCTCCCACAGGCACTCTGCAGCGTAACAGGCTGTGAGGGAAGCCGGGTTTCAGTGGAAGCCATCAAGGTGCAGCACAGCTCTCGCAGTCCCGAGAAGCTGGACCGAGCTGCTTTCGGCCGTCTGGCTGCGGTTGGTTCGCTTTGTGGCGGTTGACTTCTGGAGACAACTTATCCCTGCAACAGAAGTGTTTTTGCTTTTTAGTAGCTGTACTAGAGGCCATGGTACCACAAAAAGTAATAGTACGCCCTGTCCTCTTGTTGCTATTGTGGGCCACATTTGACTTCAAGACAATTTCTGTGTTTGCTGTTGGATGTGGGCAGAAGTTGGTGTCTCCTGCGAGGCTGGTGTGCGATCTGTAAAGTTTTACATCTCTGGTCAAAACTGTAACACACTTTTCGATGTAAGAAAGCAAATTCCGTCTCCACGTGAGGCACTGAACTCAACTATAGAAAAAGCAACCCGTGGTTTGTCCCTTTTGAAGCCATTCTGAATGTACTGGCTCCTTGCAGAGTGCCTCCTGTAATGGAATGGACAGGAGAAATTGTTGGAAGTAAGCTTAGAGATTGCTGCCCGAGGGACTGATCCAACAACTGAATCAGCAGAGTTTCTCTGTATTTTAGTCTCCAAATACAGGACTCAGGCAGACAACAGACAGCAGGAAGAGGAAAGCAATCAGGTGACAGCGCATCCCATGTTAACCAAAGGCACTGAGCAACTAAAATCCTGTTGGTAAACAATACAAATTTTGTTATGCCAACCTCAAAGATCAGCTGGAGTTGGAGCCCTTCAAAAAAAGCTTTGGGGGAGAACATCCCTAGTGTTGCGGCCCTCCAAGCTGTAGAAGAGACCTTGGTCCCTACTGCAAGGTTTATTTTTCCGTCTGTCTGGATATGTTTACCTCTTTCTCGCTGTAACCTTGATCTGTAGCTGTACCCCAGCTAGGGCACGTCAGAGGATAGGAAGATGAACAGATGTGCAAGAATGCTGAGGCTTTTTGCAATATCATCGCCTTGGCCACGGAGGAAGGCAGTCGTTCACAACCTGCTGGATACTTGTTCATAAATTGACGCTGTTGTATTAATGAAGGAATTCCAGTTTAGACTTCAATGGCTCCACAAAGCAGCTAGTCGTAGCGCAGTACAGAGAAAAAAAAAAGCAAAAGCCCCGTGTACGTGATGACTAAGAAATAAGAGAAGCAAAGAAGTTAAAAAGGGACTAAATCAAATAAATTACATCCACCTGAGAACCAGTCACCAATTGCATAGCTGGAAAATACTGAAGTGGCCATGGTTCATATTTTTCTGAAGTATTTGTTTAGTTTATAGGAATAGCTCACCTGCTTCTTCAATGGACTTTTAGAACATTAAGCCACTACTCTGCAAACATTATACTCTAAGGATCCACTGGGACTCCTTTCTTGCAGGCTGCAAACCTTTACGCATTCAGTATGTAGGAGTCTTGGACTGCACAAAATCTCCTCCCCTTATCATACTCCTTTTTTCTTTTCCTCCAAACCCTTTAAGCTGTGCTGCAGATATCATCTTTTCTGCTCTGATAACCTCGAGAGGTGCTGATAGGCAACTAACGAATTAAAACAGGGAAGATAAAGATGTGTGTATTCCAGAGAATATTCTCAAGAGATTCGCTTTGAGATAGCAGCCAAGAGGAATGAATGCCTTGGTCACGCTCACCTCGGAAGCATCTCAGATGTAACTGGTACACAACAAAAGCCCGAGAAGCAAAGATTTATTAAAGGTGCAAGGTCTTAGCAAGAATGGAATGCTAATGAGGGAGGAAAGCCCATAAACTACTCTCGTAATGTTGCTTTTAAACAAAAACACAGAGCGGGTTCTGATCAGGCCCATCAAAGCAAGCATTGCCTTTTTAATCTTCGTATCATATTTTTTTGTGAGAAGGTTTGAAAGACCTACGGGAAAAGTGTTCATAAGAGCTACTGACCACACGGGCAGGTGGGGCACAGTTAAGCTGGATGCTCCTGACACACAAATTGATGCATTTCTATGACCTTCAGTCCTAGGCACGGTGACTTCTTGCAGTTGCCACTGGACATCAACCAACCTAGCCAGTCAAAACTGGAATACTTCCTCACAATCAATGAGCCGGTAAAATATTATACAGAATAACAGATGATTTATTGAATGATTTGCTGTTAATAGCTGCAGCTGTCACAGACAGGCATATAAATGGGCTTGAAAGTTGAAGAGCTGCACACTGGAAAGCCTCGCTTAAGCGAGCACGCGAGAACGTGAGCTGCGATCCGCTTCCGCTGACGCAAACTGCGGGAAGAAAAAGGCGTAAAAAGTTATTTTGCTGTTAGATTTCCTTTGCTTGTTTGCTCGAGTTATTAAGGGGCTTCTTTTACTTCACTTGGAGCTCAGCCTCCTAACAGGGCTGGTGCCGAGGAACGGAGCATAGGTTTGGGGGTACTCTGCTGAGCTCTGGCAGCTACTAGCCTGCTCAAGATGCCCTAGACACAAGGTGAGAAGAGCAGCAGCAAAAGAAGCACACAGTGCAAGGGTATCCAACCACCGGTAAGAACGGGTGGATTTCCAAACTATGCAGTGCGTGGTGACCTCCTAAGTCTGGGTGATCTTGCCGTTGAGACGTGATAAATGTTTGAGGTGGGCTCACTGCGGTTTCTGGCACCAGTTCCCTGTATACAGGACCCCGAGTAACTTGGGTATGCACATACAGCTTTGGCTGTAGTCCCACCCAGAGTACCTCAGCTATTCTTAATGGCTGTACTGGGATTGCTTATTGGAGCTACGCCATGTACAGAAAAAAATGGATGATTCATGGGGCCAAAAGACCGAGTCATTTAAAATAAAACTTCAAAGGCATCTAGATGATTTCTATATTTAACTGCCTAGTAACAAAGGATTTGGACAGCCGGGCTATTAATTCAGAAGTAGGAACTCTCCTGCACACACTTAAATGTTCAAATCAGTTCTGGTCAGTTATCTGAAAAGCACCTGCTCTCAAGAGAGGAGCCTCTGCTTCAGATTACAACTGACGATGGGTGCCCAGACCCTGGGGCAAGGTGAGGTGTTGCATTAGATCGTGTTGATCAGTTCTTGGCAGCTCCGTGCTGGAGAATTATGTGGCCACAGTTGAGCCACCTAATCTCTTTGTGCTCTGTAAACCGATATGGGACTAAGACACGATTGTACTGCTCCTCCCCTCTCCTATAAAATGCTGGTTTTCTGTCAGAAACTGTGTTGCAGGAAGAACCACGGTGACTTCGGTGTTGGAAGAGTCAAGGACAAACTGAAGCGTAACATGCTCGCTCTCATGCAGCTCCAGCAGGCATGGCGGAGCTAAGCAGACAAGGAAGCAAACAAAAATAGACCATACGATGAACTATGGGGTTCCTACCGACACCAGACGGACAATCTCTAAAGCATTTGAGGATGACGGACAGAGCTCTGCACCTTACAGGCCACCTTTCTCTTCTCTGTGGGACAACAATCCTTCTACTGGCAGGAAAGCAGATGCAGCTGGCAAGCGTCTTATCTTAAAGATGAAGAAAGACGACACCATTTACCAGGCACTTACCATACATCACTTGAATAGAAATAACAGCCCAGGTTTATCCTTGGTCTATGGGCAGTTAAAGGTAATTTCAGCTGGTACTGCTTAACACTTAGTAGAAAAAAAAACCTTGAAGCATTTCTTCATCTGCTGTATTTGGAAAGCACACGCTTCTTCAGTACAGTTCAAAATACGGTGACTTGAACGGCAGGATTTATTGAAATACCAATTGCAAGGAATGAAGTAAGCTAGGTATGACTGCACCTATGAAAGACATCAGAAAGTATCTGTATTTTGGAACACTTCAGTGAATATTTTATCAAGATTTTCAGTGCATATAATATAAGTAAACACATAGTTGCCCTACCTGTTAAGGCATTAGTGGTGGTGTGAGACCAAAGGCAGATCTTGCCCAGGAAGGCCAGATTGCTTTCATGTCTGTAAAGAGGGGAAGTTTAAGGGTGGAAAGCTACCTGAGCCAGAAAAAAAACCAGAAGCCAACATATCCGTAGATGACTGTGTAAACCTTGCCAAATCGTTAACAGGCGCTGGCAGGGGGTTTGGTTGAGGTGGAGCGACGTAAGGCAAATAGGCCTTGAGGTTCACAAGCGTGCCCTCTTCACTAGCTTAAAAGAACCACGAATAACAGAGGAAACGGAGGCAAGGACACCACATTCGGGCTTCAGCTGGTACCTGGGGCTGCACCTGTGTGTGTTGCAGAGCCTGACGTAAGCGTGCTGGGGAGGCAGAAAGCCCCCTGGAGCACTGCAGCTGATACAGGGCTGTATGCTCAGGGTGTATGTATACAGGGTGTATGCTCAGGAAGGCTGCTCTTTCCTTCCCAGCGTGCTGGAAAACGTCCCCAGAGCTGAGCGCTGGCCTATCCTGCAGCACTCTTCTTGCACAGCTGAGGCTCTTGGTTTACCCATTTGTTGGAGAAATGCAACTTCCCCTGGTCTGGTGGCTGTTGACTGAGCCACTTAGTTTTGTAAACTTTTAACTGGATCTTCCAGGCATGTTTCAATTATTAATAGTTATTAATTATTAATATAAATTATTATTAATATGAATATTAATTATTATTAAATACCTATTTCAATTTCAATAATTAAAAAAAAGTTCTTATTGAGCTGGCAGAATAAATGTTACAAGGAGAAATGTATCTAGCAAAAAATTTCATTTTGTAAAACATTAGGTTATTCTTTGTGGCCTCTAGAGCTCATTAGAAGTGTAAATATTCTCCCCCCCCCCTCCTTTTTAACTAATAGCATTTTCTTCTGCTCCTAATCCTGTTTTT